>OZ012659.1:34541998-35138576 GCA_963942545.1 Oxycera nigricornis
TGTGCAAGCTATATCCTCTCAAGTGTGGAGTCTTTCACTTTCGTCCTTTTCCTGATTCCGTACATGGAAACTAACTGAAACCGAACCATTTCGTTCTTTTCATTGACAGTTGCAAACAGTGCCGCGATGCAGTACGGACAGAACATCTCGATTCCGTATTCCCAGCCGCAAAACGATTTGAATTTTTTGAATGCCGGCGATCACAAACCGAAAATCCACCCGAAAATCGAACGGGATCGGGAAGAAGGTAATTGTTTATTTTTCACACAAAAATCCTGTTATGCATGTATATGCTGCTCTCATTAGTCTAGATTTTACAATTTTCCATTTCTCAAGGACACTATGCATATTTAATCGAATTTGACCGTTAATTTTATTAAGATTTTTGTTTGATTTAAACATTTCAAATAAAGCAACAGATTCTCTATTTTCATTTGTGTTTCATTTCGTTACTCATCACATACTTTTCGACAAATACTTATTCTTTTCAAACACGAAAAAGGACAATTAAGTGGCGCCATGTTTGCTCTCGATTCGGCATTGCGGCGAAAACCTTGAAATGGTAACCGGGTGCGATGGGAAAGTTTTTGATTGTGTGCCGCAGTGAAAGTTGTCGGTATCCTAGATTGTGTTAAAATAACAAGTTTTTCCGTTCGCCAGGACAGGATATAGATTCCAAATGATTTCGCCGTGGAATATTAGCTTTTTTGAGAACACGAATCGAAATTTACCAGGTATAAAACTATAGGGAGTTAATCCAAAAATTGGCTAATTTTCTCTACACTGATTTACTCAAATGACCTTTATCTTGTATCTTTTTGGTAGGTATACTTTGTATCGGGATATAATTTTATAAAGCTTAGAAAAATGGACTTGTGACTTGAACTTCCCAGAAATGCAATAAATGAAAAGTATCTATAGAACGTCTTTCATGCAGTGAAATTAAATACATAGAGGTTGAGAATGCAAACGAATAATACGGACACTTTAATAGATATGTATATTTTTTAACAGAAATTATTCGTTTAGTAAGGCCTACATACGCTTCAAACAACCAACCAAATTGAAAATCGGTTAAAATTTAAAAACTCTGAAAACTAATTAATAGTTGAGCTTTAGAAAGGTGGGGTTCTTTAATCCACTTCAAAATATTTCGACTTGGTAATGTCACTTAATCTTAAATTATCGAAATGTGAGCTAATTAAATTCCACTTCTAGTTTGTATAATACTAGTTTCTTCAACATAAAATAGAAATGTTGTCAATTACCAAATATATCGAGTGAAAGATTTTCAAGTTAGTTTGTCCCACTAAAAATGTTGTCGCAAAAAGCACAGTAGCAATTTACAATGAATCCACTATCAAAACTGTTTTGGTGCGTGAAACATTCTTCGAGGTTTTTCGAGTGCTTGAAACATTTCACTGGCTGCGAGCGCTGACCACTGGACTCCTTATCCCCGACCGCGCGTCACGACGCCTTTGATGATCTTGTGGCAAATAATAGAATTCGTCATTCGTGTTCTTTACGCAGCGTTTAAGGTACTAGTACACACGCCAACCGCGTGGCATCGATTGTGTATACCCTCTTTCTAAAATACCGGTTTCTTCTATTTATTCCCTATAGAAGACGAAATTTTCGTCTACTTGCACGTTTTAGTATTTATTCTGACGTAAAAAAAGAAAAGAACTAAACAAATGTATAGAAAATGTACTAAAAACGAAGCCAAACTTTGAACGCGATTTTCTCCAAATGAATGATTTCAACTGGCCGCTAGCTAATCGCCGAATCTACTCAAGCGATTTTAATAAATCTTGGTGCGGTTTACTTATTAACATATTCTGCAAGACATTTCACTTCAATTAGACCAAAAAATTGAAAAAAAAGTTTGGCGTGCAGAAAACGACTGGAAAAGAGGGTTGATTTTTCAAAAAAAAAATCAAAGCTCTGCAACTTTTTTTTGAACAATTTTCGAAAACTATAATGGATTGTCACGTAAGAGACTTTAGTCCATAAAACCCTTTAAGAGTTTTCTGTTTCAAACTTGCAAATTTTGAGATAAACTGTCAGCCATGCGATGGAATGCTATTCGAGGTGTCAGCTCTGACGCACTCTATCAAATAGGTTTATAATGAAAATTATAAAACAAAAGTATTTTGTACCCTTAAAAGTGAGATGTTTATATATTGTTGAAATAAGCTGCTTGCTCATATTCAATGAAGGAGCTGAGAAAAAATTCATAAAAATTAGCTATTTTTGGTCTTCAAATGTGTACTAGCACCTTAACTCATGTGATTTACTCGTTGAAAACATCGCTTCGCGCACTTATAACGAAAATAAATGTTTTCTTTTCGAAAGCTACGTTGCAGTCTTCCTTTTTCGCTCTAATGGATTTTAATACGATAAATTCGGTCGGAAATGATTTGCGATTCTTCGATTGCAATGATGACGTCGATGATGTGCTTTTCATCTTTTGAAAATTCTCGGTGATCCTTTCTCCAGGTCAAATTCCAACTTCTTGGCGAGTCTTTTAGATCTTCCAATTTTTCCAACATCCTTCCCCTCTCTCTTAACTTCTTGGTATGGAGAATTAATATATGATACACTCTTCCTTTAGATCCTCTTTCTTCGTTCATGTAATCTATGGAAAGCTTACACTTTGTGATTCATTTCCAAAATATCTTTGCGATTAAAGTCCTGAATTGCTTATATATTTAGTTCGCTTAAGGGGGGAAGTACCTTTAGAGGCCGAAAAAAGGTCTCTTTTGCAACTGATTTGTGGGGAAATGAAGACAGTTCTTATTAAATCAGTATAATATTTATTTTAGGCGATGTTTGAGGTTGAAAAAAAACATATTCTACAAAAGTGAAAGTTGAAAATTAACAAATTTTTCAAGAATCTTGAAAGCCATGTCGTCGCTGACGTCGTAAATTGCGTAAGCGATGCTGGTTGCAATTTTCATCTGAAATCAACAAACCAAACATTTTCTTACTCGAGAGGCGGTTTTTTAGTAGATAGACTAAAATATTTGCGAAATTCGAAAATTAACCCTTCAAAACAAGCTCAAAAAAAATTACGATTTTGACGAAAAATTTCGTTGTACTTCCAGTCAAAAATAGTTCCAAAATAATTTGCTTTTTTTGTCTTCAGTCTACATAGAACAGTTTTTTATGCTCTTTAAAATGAATGCTAGATGTTGAAAATCGATTCACTAGTTTTTTTATTATCACTTACGCAATGTTAAAAAACATGGTTTCGAGAAAAGGCCGTGTAAAGTTTGTGGTCAAGAGCTATGCGGGCACGGCGCCAGGCACTTCCGGGATGCATCTCTTCCACAATTTTAAGAATTAGCTTTTGAAACTTTGACATGATATTCTTAGGCGATATATCTATCGATTAAACTAATTAAAAAAAATCGATGTTTTGAAGTGTCTAAAGGTACTTCCCCCCTTAAGGAAGCAGTCTGGATCTTTGAACCAAATTTCAATATTTTTTTAATATAAATATTTATTTAAATGGTATAAAACTTTTGTACATCAACAAACAACTTTTGAACTTTAAGAAGTCACTTTTATTTACAATATGGCGGCTATCACGGAGACATCCAAAAAAACTGGTTGACATGTGATATCTCCTCACTGGAGCATCTGAAACAAAAAGTCCGAATGGCATGTTGAAAAATAATTGATTGGCTATAGCCCGTAGCAGAATTAAACGTTTTGGACGAAAACAAAAAAAAACAAAATGGCGAATATTTTTGCAATTAATTTGTTTAATAAAATCGTTAAAAATTTATAAAAAAAATTTGAATCTGGTAGGAGCTGAAAGTACATATGTGCTGAATACTCAGTAAAAATTTCAGACCGATCGGTGATACAGATTTTCTAAAATCGTGTCAACCAGGTCGAAAAACGTTGTTTCGAGGAAAACGCGTTTAAAATTTAAGCACCTGCTGAGTGCGCTCACACACGCTCTATTGTATTGCTGTATGTATATATTTCTTGGCTTTACCGACCGAAATAAAAGTTTGTACACTAATTCTATACATATGTACGTAGTACCTAAAAATTATGCTTTTAGAAAATCATTTTTTTTATTGAACAAAAAGGATCCAGACTGCCTCCTTGAGCTTAGATATTTTTTTTGTCACGTGTTCAGCTGTATTCACCTCTTGTCCAGGAGAATAGTTTCCAAAATGAATAGCTTTATTCCCGGAGAAATTTTCGTAACACAACTTTGGGGTTTTAAATATGAATGTAATGAAGACTAGGTACATACGTCCAAGCGTTCGTAATCACAATTTTCCTTTATAAAAGATACACACGTTATGGGTTACTGTTGATTGGCATGTATTATGAATGTTTTTATTTAACAGTGCTTTGCAGTGGCGGGTCAGTTGATTCCTTATATGTATATTCAACAACACTTTAAAAAAAAGTTGACATTATATGTGTCCTTCACGCCTTCATGTACTAATTGATTTCAGAAAATTTTAAAATTTGTTATTTGTTGATTTGAATAGTTTATTTTTGCTTTTCATTCCTCATCAATTTGAGTTGCTTCATTTTAAAGATACGTTCAGTGTTTTTTTTTTCTTTAAATTGGGTAACATGCAATTTTTACTAAGAACATCATGAAATCAGTGTTACTGAATAACTATTTTCCAGTACTTAACCAACAAATACTACAAAATGTTAATCAGTCTTGGCAAACACTAGCCAATACAGCAAATACAGTTGACTACTCCTCACATCTACTGTCTGCAACACTGCCAATTTCAATACAGCACTTCCTCAAATACTCAGAAACGATAAAAAAAGAATCGTCAGGGATCGTTGCAACACCTCTAAACTCAGGGAATTTACATTTAGGCAATATAGATACAGCATCCGGTTTTAATATAAAAGGTGAAGTTCTAAAAAATGGCACGAATTTAAGTCTAGCATTAGGCGGCGTGGCGTTGGCCAACGCAAACACCAACGGTACTGGTCTAGGTATCGATACCAATGGGACAGGTGGTAACGGGCATGTCCACAACATTCCTGAATCCACCACCGCATCAAATACGGCTACAACGACTACAACTGCTAGTGGTAAGAAAACAAAAAAGAAGAAGCCACCGAAAGAGAAGAAGCCGCGCCCCAAGCCCGGCGAGATTCGGGAAACCAAAGCTCTGGATGGGTCGACCTTGTTCTGTTGTCCCGAGTGCCAGATGGCTTACCCGGATCGTAGTCTCATCGAGCAGCACGTCATCTCGCACGCCGTCGAGCGGAGGTTTGTCTGCGACATTTGTAATGCCGCTTTGAAACGAAAGGATCATTTGACCCGACATAAATTGTCCCACATACCGGACAGACCTCATGTTTGTAATGTAAGTTGAACGGCTTGTGAATCAGCAAGCTTCCTAACGCATCTTGATTTCCTTTCAGATTTGTATGAAGTCCTTCAAACGCAAGGAACAACTCACCTTACACATAGTTATCCACTCAGGCGAAAAGAAACATATTTGTCAGGAATGCGGAAAAGGTTAGTCCACAATATTCTATGAAGTCATAATCACATCTCACTTGTTATCTCCTATCCCGAGAGGATTTACGACAATCCTAGCTTCAAACACATTTAAAACCACTTTCGTGGAAAGTATCCACTAAATATTTGCTTGCTTTTATCACTTTATTTTACATTTTCAAGATACTCAAGTGGAGTTTGGTGGATTTTTGATCTTTTAAAACTGAATTATTCATTGCACACACTTTATTTTCCAAAAATGAATCACGCTCACTAAACCAAAGCCGGTAGAACGGTTTTAGTGTGAAGACTGTCCCATAGCTATCTTTTGCAGTATCTATATAATAACGCATACATGTCGACACTTGCTAGAAATATTTCCAGCTAGTCCTAAATGTGAATTGATGGATGTTGTTCTAGACAGGAGGATAGAATCTAAATTTACATCGTATTAGACTATATTTGTAAACGTTGGCATTTTTAGTTAGCATTTTTGCTATTAGCATAATTGCTGATAGTAAAAATGGTTTCATAGTTTTAAAAAAAACTAATTCCGTGGTCTCTTATAATGGCGATATTTTTACTTTGCGATTATTTTAGCTAACTTCAGTAATGAGTATTACCAACATTTTCACTTCATTCCATTTAAAAATAAAGGGAAGCTATGACTCGTACTATAAAAAGTGTGTTGTTTTGTTTATTTCAATGAAGATCACTAGAGATCCCGGTTGATTTAAATCTTTTTTCCAACAGGCCGTTAAAAATTCACTTAAAAATGTGTGAGTTCCTTGGTACGCTTACCACATTTAGCTTATGCGTTTGACCAGAACGCATTTTCTGCTTAAAATGCAATTTGCATTGTTAAGAATTTCTCTAGCAATTTAAATAAAAAACATTCTTTGCTCTTTGCACCATACTAGAACGCTATGCGGCCAATAATCATTGATTTAGACCTTAAAATTGATTAACTACTTTGTAATCCGTTGAACTTGCAGATTAAAGTGCGACTCGTATGAAGTGAACTTCATTGCTTCCCAACCAATGCTAAATAGAACTGACTGACTGACTGATACTGATGCAATCATATTCGATTAACTACACGGTCTAAAAAAAATTCGCTACAGCTTTTTGCACTTATTAGAAGAATTCACTTCACATTTTCGCACGAAATCCCATTAAGCGATGAACTTTTTTTTGCATCCATATTCTAGGACCGCAACTTTTCAACATAGAATTAATTCTATGGCGTGTCAAACAAAAGCATCTCTATCCCATATAAACTCTTCCAGATGTTTTCAAATATATGAATCATAAACACTTATTTTCGTGGTAGTGTAAATCGATAGTTAGTTTCTTGAATCATTAAACACAATTTTGCTGCTTTCTGTTTCAAAATTAACTAGCTGGAAAGATATTTACTACCTCGATCCGAAGATATCATATAGATAGAAACGTATGGTGTTTCAGTAATTTTCGCGACCTTCAGACTGTCTTGTTTTCCGACCCAGCATATCTATAATAAACATACCTTAAATCTTCTATTTCTTATTTATATTACTCAGTGGCGTAGCGTGGACTAATATAGACGTGGGCGAAGTCGCATCAGCGAGGCCCCTTTTCTTTCGTTCTCAAGATCTACGCAATAAATAAATAAATCACGACATACCTACTCATGATAGGGGAAAATATAAATGCGCGGTGGGAGAATATTGAAAAGCATATAGATTTGAAAAAAGGTTTTATTTTGTAACTTGAGTGATTTCATTTTTTACAAAAGTAATGTTCTTCGGCCTTTTGTTTTACTGAGGTCCTTTAGTAAAGATTTGTAATTAATTTTTGCCGCTAAATCTGCTTCGATTGAGAGTATTGCTAAACCAGACAGTCGGTCCTGCTGCATACTGTTTCTTAAGTAATTCTTAATAATTTTTAACTTAGAAAAACTTCATAGTTCTAATAGCAATGTAAACATTGGGATAGATTTCTTCCAATTCATTTGTAATTATGTATTGATCCATCTTATTGGCGTCTCTAATGGAGTTTGGTAGATTAGGCACTAAAAGTTGTAGTTCTTCGTAAAGTTCATTACTGTGCTTCAAAAGATCGTTATTTGGCAAAGATTTTAAGTTATTTATGTCGTACAAGAATACAAAATTGTTGTAATATTCAGTGAGTGTAGTAAACCTTGTATTAATGTCTTGTATCACGGCGTCCGCCATTGTAATAAAAAAATCAATTCCAAATTTACTTTCATCAGAATCAATATTTTAGATTTGTTTTTCTTGCGAACCCTTTTCTTTTTAAAAGTCATAGGAATCTCACAACTGCTCTCCTCTATGAATTCGTAAGCTTTTGCAGTACATGCATTGAAGCCTGATTCCCGAAATTTGTGGATCCAGTCACGAAAATTGCGCAAATTGTCAATAGCGACTTTTAAATTTATATCGACTTTTTGCCAGATCTTAATTATGTTATTGACGCGGTATAATATTTCGTACCACACGTATATCGAGATAATAAATTCCAGAGTTAGAATTTCAGTAACAATTGCTTGGCAATCGCAGAGAGTGTCTGCATCTTCAGATTGATTTTGTAGATTATTTATACAATCGATAATATCATCAAACTGAAATAATATAGCTTGCACTGAAGCAGCTCGGCTTTCCTTTCTTGTATCAGACAACAATTTTAAGGTTATCTTCAATTTATCCTTTACTAATTTCCATCTCTTGCTGGATTTGGAAAAAATTACATATATTTTTTGGATGAAATTAAAGGACACTTTTGCGATGGATAATGTGTTGGCTGCGTCTACTAAAATAAGATTCCAACTGTGGCAACCACAAAGAGTGAAGAATGCTCTTGGATTGATCGTCAATATTCTTGATTTTACTCCTTTGTTAATGCTGATCATATTGGTGCCATTATCGTAGTCTTGGCCTCTATAGTTTTGAATATTTAATTGATGTTTTTCAAGTTCATTGAGTGCGACGTTTGTTAAAAACTCTGTTGTTGTTTCTGATACTGTGGCCAATATTTTTTAGGTTTTTTTTTATTTATTTTAAAAATAAACGGGGATTTTAAGTCGGGTGGCATCGCATTTACAGAGGCCTCGCGAGACTCCTTTAAGTGCGAGGCCGTGGGCGAGGGCCCACTTCGCCCGCGCCTAGCTACGACACTGATACTACTTTATTGTTGGGCCAGCTCATTACAATCAGTTCAGTCCGCTTGCTTTGCATGTCATCGATGAATAAGTTAATTTTCAGATATTCAGTTTTTTTATCATGGGTTAGAACCTCCTAGTCTAGTCGACAACTTCGTCTTCTAGTGTGCTTTTGGTTTAGCTACTTGCTAACACTCTTATTGCACATTAGTGGAGGTACTTGTTTCCAGTGTGGTTTCGGGATGACGGATGGCGTTCTCTTCAGGTGCTGTCATTTACCATCCGCCACCAGACAGCACGACCACGGTTAGGCTTGTTGATAGGTTAAGCTCGTTATATTTCAACTATTTTTTAATATTTGTATCTGCGAAGTATAACGACTGTCAATTGGTTCTACGTCTACGCCTACGTCGAACCAATTGACAGTCGTTATACTTCGCAGATACAAATATTTAAAAAATAGTTGAAATATAACGAGCTTAACCCATCAACAAGCCTAACCGTGGTCGTGCTGTGACAGCACCTAAAGAGGACGCTATCCGTCATCCCGAAACCACACTTCCCATTTAATTTTCAGAGTTCTCTGTCGAATCGCATTGTTCATGTCAAACATCTTACACTATGTTCACATTAAAGAATTGTTTGAGCTGTCGATAGTTAACGATAGCCAATTTATAGTTGAAATGTTTACATTAAATAGAATGATGATGAGATGATGATCACATTATTGAAATGGCTACGATATAGTTTTGAAAGGATATGTGATAATCGATTAACGGTATCTAATCGTTTACAGGTTTCTATCGAAAGGATCACTTAAGAAAACACACACGATCGCATATTGCACGTCGTGTTAAGTCCGAGGTTTCAGCGCAAACTGGAAGCAATGGCCAGTCCGTATCACTGCACGCTTCCTGAGGTTCGTACAAGGACTTTTGGTAGATTTTGATGAACATTCTTCTTGTCGCAGCCCTAAGATCACGGGCTCGCTAGGCGATTCTGTTGCAGAAACACTCTTCCAATTGGCACTGTGCCAATTGACGAGTTGTTTCTGTGAAACGAACGCCATGAAGGAGTTTACAAAATCTACCGAAAGTCCTGCTAGACCAGTCTTTTCCGCAAAAAAAAAAACGAATCAGTCCGACAACAACATGACAACATCAAATTCCAAAGCATTTATACTTAATTTTCAACTGTTAAATGAAAACAGAATCGTGAAGAAAGGAATAGCTGGTACGAGGAAAAATGACAAGCAATTTTCTAAAGAAGAATGATAAATTGATATTTTTGTATACTAATTTTCTATTGGAATTTTTCTTATATGAATGTAGAATTTAATCAAATTTCGCATATTTTTCTAGTCACTAAGTTTGTAAGCAAATGTTTGAAGAATATCCCATTTCAGACTTGAAAATTCGTTAAATTGTTTGAATTGCGACAATTAATTAAATAATTAACTCCATTACGGAGCTGACTTGTAATATTTCCGTTTTCAAATTCCCTTTCGACTTATTTCAAAATATATTCTGGAATTGTGATTGAAATCGATCGTCGCGTAAGGATTGGTGGGCTTCTATTTAAACGAAAACCATTTAGCTGTGATGAAAGACGAGTTTTTGTACGAAAAAAATTCAATAGTGTTCTTTGGAAGCAATAATAGTTTACAAGTGTAATTTGGTGTATGATTGCCAATGGATTCGTTTAGATAAAAGTCCGCCTGTAATAGTGTGCGGTTTCTGTGATCTTGGTAGTATGATATTCGGTTTTTTATGAATTATTTTTATTCGTTAACTGTTTCCATTGAGTTCGATCGAATATTTGTTTAATATGTCTTAGTTTTATTGATACATGATAATGCGGAATAGGAATAAGAATGAAAAAAGAAAGAAACAATCGAATAATTTTCTAGTTAAGAATTCAATGAAACGATGTTACAATGCAACTATTTTGATACTCATCAGACCGAAACAAGTTACAAACATTTGCAGTGTAGCCACATTTGAATGTGCTGATATTGCAAGTTGCAATTGCAAATATTGCAAACACTATATCTTTGTCATAGACACAAAACATCCGAATAAAGAACTCACTTTATTTTTCTATACGCCTCCCGGCAAAAAACTACAAATTGTAACAATTAATAGATACAAAACAAAAACAAAAACAAACAAACAATGTTCATTGCAAAACAAATATACAAATAATGTAACAATACCGTTCAAGATTTTCACTTATTTTGGAAAACATTTACAGACGCAAATATATTTAAACTTAAGAGAGAATATAAATTTTAAAAAGATTTTTATTCACATGTGAATTTATGACGACGCGATCGCCAAACAAAAAGCGATATCGAACTTTAAACGAAGCAAAGTAAAGCAACAAATATGTTTTCAACAGCATAACTTATCCATTCTTTCGTCTATGTAATGCCACCTTAAAATACAAAAAAAAATGCTACAAATCAACAAGGTAATGCTGATATGTTTAATAAGCACTACAGCACTAAACTTTACAAACAGTCAACAGACAAATTTTATAACAGATTACAAAACCTTGCAAATATTATATGAAGAATAATATTTATAATATTATGAATCTAAAACAAAGCAAAAGAAAACAAAAGTCTACTTGCAAAAGTACAAATCTATACAGAAACAAAAACGTTTAAAACTAGGAGTAGTATTACGTATAACTAAATTGTAATCGTAATTATTGAATTATTAATGTAAAACAAAGATGAAACGAATGAAGATGTTGCCCCAATTCACTTTAATTAACATTTATCAGAGATTATCAAGACAATTAATAATATTTTCTTCGTGGATTTATCATAAGAGAAAATACGATGGCTCTTTAAATTGAATGAAATTCACTTCAAAATACACTGGACTATATTAAATACTCAGCCATAGCTTCTAATAGTTAATAGGATTCGCTGTGAAATTCAAACAAAAGCTGACTGTTGCTAAATGATCCACTATTTATTATCTATTTACCACCAATCTTCAATTTTAAGTATTGTATGCGCTGTAGATATTTTTTCGCAATGAACTTTATTTTTCAAACCTCAAGATTTCAGTTGGTGGCCACTACCTCTCTACCCATATTAAGGGGTTATATCCACTTGTAAGTCCGAAAAAAACATGTTTTTTTGTGAGGAGGCTTTTTATTAAATAAATACATAGAATAAATGTACATATAGCGAATTTTATGTATTTTAAGAATTCGCGATGCATTACAAAAAATATTCGGTTCCGTTGTTCTTGTAGTAGATCTCCTAGAGGACCTCCACAAAAAGGTGTCAGGCGGTGAGGAAGATATCTCTGATGCAAATTATCGGAAATAAAAAAAAGATTTATTTTTAGGATAGATGAATACAGGTAATGATCGATGGAATTGTCAAAATTTTGATTGTTGACAAAATGGCGGCTTCCCAAGAAAAAAAATCGTTTTTTAAAGATAATTTACAGTTTAAAGGGGCTTAAAAAATCGAAAGTATTGTCAAAAACCTTATTCATTCGATCATTACCTGACACAAGTATCTAAAAAGATTGTGTGAAAATTTCAAGCCGATCGATTTAGCTGTTTTGGAGAAATTTTCCTCACCGACTTTGAAAACACCGTTTCGAGAAAAACGCGTTTAAAGTTTTGGGAACCAATTTTTTTCCAACTTACATCGTGGCAGTTCACTTTAAACTGACGAAATGTACTTACTTTATACCTAAAATTTCTAAATATAACTTTCAGGTATAAAATAAACCTTTTATATTCTAATTCCAAGAATAAAAACATTATGAAAAGCATAGACAAGGGCATAGGGGTAATGAGAAGTAGTGCTATTCCGGTTTACGCTTCGCCTACTTTCAAACGCTCGGAACGTTTTTACAAATACGCTAATTTCTCTGAAACTATTTGCCGGATCAATGTGAAATTTTCGGACGATATTCTCAAATATATGTACATTCAAAATATGCAAAAAAAGAAATTCGATTTTTTTTTCAAAATTACAAGCGGATATAACCCCTTAAAACTTTCCATTGTTTACCATTAGTTGTTTTTAATAGGCCGATAAGATAAATATTGGAATCATATTGATCACATTCTTCCCAGGGGAGAATGGGATTTTAACGAAAGTTCAATTTAGTTGAGTTCATGAAGCAACATTTTCAAAAAGCTGTCCCGATTGCATTCATATACAGTTGAACCTCGATTATCCGTAATGCTCGGGACCGAGATCATTACGGATAATCGAAAATCCCGGTTAAAGGAGGGCACACATAAACATTCGAATATTTTATTATTTTTATTTATTTTTAACAAAGACACATGAAATTACATTTATTTGAAAAAATCTAATAGTGTAGTCTGTCTTTTCTCTTTAACTTTCGATTGCTCTTCGAATAAATGAGCTTGTATGCGATACATTTGTAGTTTATCAGGCTCTGAAATGCCTGGACAATTGTAATTTTCGAAGAACATTAACAGAACATTACTAGCGTCAATTGCCTGAGGCAATGTGGGCTCATCCTCTTGCGTTTGGTGAACCATGTTTACGATTTCGTCTTCAGATAAAATAGCAAACGGCAATGTGGACTCATCCTCTTGCGTTTGGTGAACCATGTTTACGATTTCGTCTTCAGATAAAATAGCAAACGGTGCAATGTCATCGTCGCACTCTACCCACTTCGAGATATCATCAGTCGTTAATCCAGGCAGTATTATTATATCTGATTGTATCTCAACAAGGCTATTTGAAGCATCTTCATCATCTTTAGATTGTAGTAAATTACTCCAAACGTTTCGTAAAACCTGTGGAGTTACAGTGGCCCAAGAGGCCGCGGCTGTCCACATAGCTGTCTTGATGTTCAAAGATTTAACGAATTCACGTCTTTCATTTCCATTAACTAGTTTTTGAACGATCAATATACGGTAATGACATTTAAAGCTTCGAATTGCTCCTTGATCCATAGGCTGAATCAAGGATGTGCAATTCGGTGTAAAATATTTTACTATGACGTTTTTAGATATCATAGCACTTACATCTGGGTGTGCTGGACAGTTATATAATAGCAAAAGAATTTTACAATTCTTTTCGAGGCCAATGCGCTGCAGATGTTCTTTTGCTTCTGGCACAAAATTTTTATTAAACCAATCCAGAAATAACGCCTGTGTTACCCAAGCTTTCTTATTGGACTTATAAATCACAGGAAGGTCACCAACGTTTTTTAAAGCTCGTGGATGAGCACTTTTTCCAATTATCATTAATTTACACTTGTGTGTTCCAGCTGCATTTGCACAAACTAACACTGTGATTCTCTCCTTGGACTGCTTGTATCCGTCAATAGAATATTCATCACCACTAACCAGGGAAGTCCGAGGTAAGCACCTCCAAAATAGACTGGTTTCGTCTGCATTATAAATCTGTTCGGCTGTAAGTTGCTCCTTTTGAATGAATTCATCTAAGTCGTCCACAAATATCGTAGCAGACTCATAATCAGCACACTCCTTTTCTCCAGTTGATTTCAATCGACGAATTCCATGTGGTTTTTTAAATTTTTCCAGCCAACCTGATGAATACTTGCAGTCGCCATTTATCTTTAACTTAGAATGAAAAACGTTTGCCTTCTCAGTTATCATTTCGCCTGAAATTCAGAAGCAAATTTCAGTTTGAGTTCGTAAAATGTCTCAATAGCATCGTATACATCGCAATCGTGAATACGTATTAAACTGTTCTCGGTTGAGGTTATTCTAGTTATGATTAATTCGAACCGAGCCTTAATACGGACTATGTTAGTACGTAGCGGTGTATACGAGACCAATTTGAGACAACTCACCTGTAATTGGAGTTCTCTTAAATCTTTCTTGCCGAAACCATTCATATGTTGCGAAATCGACTTCTGGATTTTCGGATTTTTTTAGCGTACGCCTGTTTTTAAGGCCACATATTGAATCACTTTCAGAGCAAAACTTTAAAATTTATTCTTTGTTTTTTAACAAATCGTATACAGTTTGTAATCCAACACCATATTTCTCCGACAATATTTTAGCCGATATGTTACGTTTGCTATGATCATTAATAAGTTCCATTTTGTCTTTAATTGAAAGAACTTTTCTTGGTCTTTTTACCAATTTAGCCTTTGACGGTGGCATTTTCAAGAACTACTTAGGTGTTATTTAATCAAATTTCACACAGAGAATGAATCTAAAAAAATTTAATACACAGCTCATTGCAGTAAAACAGCAAAGGAGAAATCCCCAAATTTTATGAGCATTATACGGAAAAATGGACACATGCATAAATCTGTATCACGGATAATAGAGGCAAATCACGGAAGGTGGAGGTATAAAATCAATCACTCTGTAACCCGGTTAACAGATGTTCCCGGTTAATAGACTCTCGGATAATCGAGGTTCAACTGTACTTTACAATACTACACAACTTGTCTGTTGCAATTTTCATTTCTCTATAAATTGAAGATCTTCAAATCATTTTACCAGCACGACGTCAGCATTTTTGAAATTTCTCAGTCCCCACATTTCCAAACCATAGCATTGATCAAAAAATAGCGAAGAAACAATAAGGGATGCTAGAATCTTGAGATGAACACATAGACACAGTTTCAACGTTGTGTCTATTTATCTTAGTTTGTACAACACTTCTCGACTATTATAACGAGCATTTTAGATAAACATGTGCGAATTTTTAAACGAATAGACAGTAGGATAATAAATCTCACTCACAATAGGATTTATTTAGGTTTTCATTATTTCTTAATAAACACTTTTCCAAGTTACTCAATAAAGTAGTATGGTAATATTTAGTCATTTCCGAAAGTCCCTAATCATCCAAATGTTTATTATGCAATAATTTAGGTGTGTTTGAACTTCAAATTGAAAATAAAATTTAAAAAAAAACCATTGACAAAGCGTTTCAAAATATATACACTCGGTAAAATATTTCATCTTGATTATTAACGATTCAACATATTGAAAATATATACATATATATATTTGTAAATCTAAACAAAAAAGAAGTTATGTATACATGAAATTATATTTATATAGGTATATATATATAAGATGAATAAGTAGAGAGCGAAGAAGTAGAAACCTGAACGTATGAGACATGGCGAACAATGTGGAATTGTTTAAGGGCGAACAGTTAGATGAGGGCTAAAATGCGGATCACGATTGACTTTTGTCTTTTTAAAGTAAAATTGCACAAGTAATCAGATTTCTAAAGCTTGAAACACTCAATTATCTCTAAATAATATTGCGATTGCTCTTTGTTGAACATGTAATTTTAAACCTGTTTAGTCGTTACATGTAAATGTTTAATGTTTGAATAACGAAATTTAAAGATCTATATTACATACACTCGTCACTTAAACGCCCAATCTACTAAATTAAGAACTTACCACCATGTATTCCCTTCGATCATCTTACTATCATTTTATTCGGGCCATTTTCATAAAACTTCTGAATAAAAGACTTAAAACATTTTACAAAATATCTCGGCTCCATTGTTGGTCAATTTGTTTTCAAACATTCACATGAATTTCTGTCTACAACGACGCTCTCTTGTTTTCAACTCAATTTTCTGCTCGTATGCATGTACTGTAAATTTGAAAGAAAATCTGTAATCATTTTTCGTATATAATTAATAAAATGTTTAAATGTACTTACTCAGACGGTGATTAATTCATTAGTGATCTATGCACTAAACGAATGGCAAAAATTTAATTAGGAACAAAATGGATATAACATTAAATGAAAAGAACAACAAAAAAGTGATTATGCGGATATTTAGTAAGAGTAAGATATCAATGAAGAAAATTGATTATAAAATGTGAAGTATTTCGATAAATAGAAACCATACGAATATAGGATTTTTATAACAAGCTAACAATTGACAAATTTTAAGAAATTGTTTGATATGCGTCGCTGAATATTGAACAGTGTGTAGGAAGTAGGAATTTTAAGGAACGTTTGATAACAAGTTTGTAGTTTATAGCATGTGATTTGAAAGAAACAAATCATATATGTGTGCGTCGAATGTAGAATGAGATTCTTTCACTCATAAAAATTTGGGAGGAAATTATAATGGTGACAACAAATATTCGTGACAATGAGAAAGACGAACGCTATTGCAAGACTAATGAATAGCATTTCTGAATGCACTATTTGTATTTTACTTTAAGACTCAGCCCAACAAATATTCTGATATGGAAAAGTATCTATCGAGGCAAGATTCAATATAAATAATACAAATCAACGAATTTAAGTTTGTTTCAATTGTTGTGTATTTATTACTCAATGCCACTAATCCTCAGTAGCAAACAACAGAAAATATCCCGGAGTTGACTCACAAATCCTTTTGAAGAAACAACATTATCGCCAAATCTGCGTAACAACCAAAGACGTCTCTACGAAAGATGTGCAAAATCATTTCAGAGGACGACGGCGAGTATTTATTGAATACACATACTTATAGTAAACAGGTTTCCTCTGCATTGTAATTAACTAAACGTTTAAGGATATTTCGCTCAATTTTTAGGCACCAGATGGTTGATAGGTTGTAGTGGCAGCCTCCTTTATCCAAAGATGGCTCACTTAGGCCACTATAAGCCCATTGTGATACCACAAAAGATTGAGACTGCACTAGAACCTACAGGAAGACGAGAACCATTTAGATTCTCGTATGAAGTTGGCTACGCAGCTAATATTTAAATCGGCGACTTCCGTGAGGCTGTCCAGGAAAGGTGAGCCTAAGGTTTGCATGCGTTTCCTGGATAGTGCTGAGCATACACACAAAAAGTGTTGGATTGTCTTTTCCTCGTCTTCCGATCTGCAACTTCGGCAGAAATCGTTGAAAGGAACACCCAATCTTTCTGCGTGTCTGCCAATCAGACAGTGCCCCGTCAGTACGGATACGATAGAACTCAAGGTTGCGCGGCTCATGTTAAGAAGGCGCTTGGTGCGTTTGGAGCACAGTGCGTGCCAACTTTGCCTGGTTGTCCTACAGGTTTCTTCAAGTAGCCAGGCCCTATTTGCAGCCTCCTAAGCACCAGATACAATGAAACGAAATAAGGACACATATTTATGAAATGAGCTTTATGGCTTCCAGGGAGCAAATGACCTTCCCCTACCAACTCAATCCCCATTGCGTTTACCCTATCACCCCTTTGAAATTCCTCGAGTCTCGCGCAACCCGTATGCAATGCAGCGCCAGCAAGTCCTTATTTGCTTACGCCCACTCCATCCGATACACAAAATGCAATCAAATATCATTTGAACCGTCAATTTTGGCCAGGCAGCAACAATTTTCTACGGTTTTTAGTGACCAGGCGTAAGCTGACATTTTACTAGACCGTACCTTACTTGGTATTGACTCCTCATCCACATAAATAGCTGGCACTGTTGCATGCGAACAAACGATTTGAGGTAATAGCGGTAATCATGCTCCGCAACTACTGTTGCAACCCTCGCCGATCGATAACGAAGCGAGTGCAATCGGTAATTCAGCTCCGATGAAGCGACGTTAGCTAGGCGACATGAAACTGTACCATTCTAAAAAAAAACAATTCGTACGTTTGTTTAATGTTTTTATTTCTACTCAAGAAGTCGTTTGGTAACTAAAACCACAAAATGTTAACATCGGGCAGGCAACTATTTGGAATGGCAATTGTAATTGTTTGAAAAATTGCTTTAAAAATCGCAATAAATAATGAAAGAATACTGGAAGAGTTTTTTCGTCATTTGATTACCTACGTAGTTTTTAAAACAAATTTAATGTTCGTCCTAAAAAGTATAAAACTCCTATAAGAGCACAACACCCAACTAATAAGTAAAATCGAATGCGCCAATGGTGTCTACTCGAATTCAATATGTATAAAATTTTCAACGTTTCCTTTTCGGTGACATCGCAATCTCCAGAGTTTTCTATAACGAAATTAGAACGTTGACACTTCATTTCCAGTGGCATTTGGGATTGTATTCGTTTCCGGGCATCTTTTTCTGATAGACTGCTGCGTTTCATCAAACGTTGCACTTGCAAGTCATCGTTGCTACAATGAATAGATTCGCATTTTGATTAGTTTACTGAATCGCATCGCATTTGGGCTTATCTATATTTACCACGTAACTGTTATAATTTTATGGATGAAATCGATGAGAATTCCGGTTTCGAATAGTAGCGGCAAATCCAATACAACATACTTCTTGCGTGATAGTAAATTTTGTACGATTTCCATAAAGATGCGACGATGAATACGAGGATGTGTGATTTGATTAAGCTTTCCACGCAACTCACGATCATTAAAAACTATTTTTCCCAGAGCGTCACGATTGATTTCACCGTTTTCGTTTAGCACCTCTTCACCGAACACATTCTTTATTTCGCAATAAGCCGGCTGACCAATATCAACAACTAAAATTGATAAGTTAATAGGTACAACGTGTAATTGTATTAAAATAAATTTAATGCTGTGCCAACAATTTGAGGACTAAAACTAATAGTAAAAACATATAGATCGAGCATTTCATGCTGGGTAATACACCTGATATGGACTCATGGTTACAACTCATGCAATTGCATGTGAAATTGAAACTGAATTGTGAATTTTTTCATCCAATTAGATTGAGCAAAACACATTTCATTGTATTCTTACTCATGTTGGAGTTATATAAACAGTAATGCTTCGCTAATCCAAACCATTTTTAATCCGAATGCATGATCCGACCATGATTCTTTATGTTAATTTCCTTTATGTAAGCTAATGATACCTAGCTCACTCAGCTCCGCGAAAAAGAATGCCCCTAAATGCTTATGTCTCTTAATAGCTAGCCGGACATTGCACAGAAGGTGCTCTTCTGACTTGATCTCCGCAGCACCGAAATAGGTCGCTAGCTGCGAGCCCGATTTTCCTTGGGTGTTCACTGAAAGTCATATGATCTGTCAGTAAAACCGAAGATTCCTCGTTGAAGCTCTGTCAAGTGCTAACAGCTGAAGGGCGAAAATCACATAAGGAGACTTTCTTTTACGCTTTTTTTCTTGATTTTTTTTTAAGGTAAAGTAATGAATAGAACTCATTAAAATTATACGATATTTTATTCCTATTTTGAATCATATTTCATAATTTTTTCATGTGATTATCATCAAAATTCGCAAAGTTCTAAGCTATTCTTCATGGCGGTCCGTCGTCCGCGTCTCTCATTGCCGTGCATGCCGGAGTCCACAATTTTAATGTGAAAACAATCCAAGCATATTATCTATATGTATGCCTACTCGATGAACTAGGTTTTGAGGGAAAATTTTGAAAATTGAAAGTTTGTAACGCGTTTGAAAAAAAAACATTGAAATTATTTTCGTGCTTTTGTCATAAAAAAAAACATTATCAATCTGAGCAGCTCATACGCAATGCGATGCAAAGATTTATGTCTACGTATACTCTATTGGACCATGTTCATCCAACACGAGCTCGTACAGTGCGCACCGAGGCAGCTATAGCTGCTGTAGGGGCTGGTGTGGTTGAGTATCAAAATTTATCGATTCGACGCCGTTCTTAACAACTTTTGGACTTTGTCCGTTCACTACACGGAAAATTATGAGGAAAGATCTTGGACTGAAACCCTACAAGATCCAACTAGTGCAGCAATGGAAACCATTGGACCGTCGTTTGCGTCGTAGGTTCGGTGAATGGCCTGAGAAATAGTTAGGAGTTAAACTACAGGCCTAAGGATTTCGCACTGTTTCGCTCATTCCGCTCTTTAGCTAAATCTTTAATTAAAAAAGCCAGACCCAAATACCTTCTTTGTATAGAAGAATCGATTAATAGGGGTGAAAGCAAGCTTTTCTGGTCATATGCTCGGTCTTTTCGTTCGTCGTCCCCTGTTTCCTCCTCTTTAACTTATGATGATAGAACAGTACATACGCCGTTAGAAAAATGTGAGCTTTTTGCGAAGCTTTTCTCGTCTGTTTACTCGTCTCATCCTAATACTGCTCCTTTTCTCACAAATATTATGCATAATTCTCCTTCTTCCTCTGATCTTGTTATAACTCCTGTTGCTGTCAAGTGCTTCATATCTGGACTGAAGTTGGAAGGTGGTGCTGGTCCTGATGGTCTACCGAACTATTTCCTTAAAAAGACAATTGATTCTATTGCCCTTCCCCTTTCCATTATATTCTATCAATAAAAATGAATCGCCGAATGTGTTGCTAAGCGCAAAACTCGAGAACGCCTCGACTGAGTCGGCTATTTTTTTAAATATATTTTCCTTAAGGCACAAGGGTGGTTCTTACGGAGAGAAAAATTTAAAAAAAAATTAAAAAAAGTAATTTTCATTTTTAATTAATAAAATTAATTTTTTCTATTGGACTGCGACAGACTAATAACTTTTGACAGAACGAAGTCTGTCCGGGCAGCTAGTTTTCAATAAAAGCCTCAATTGTGGGTGTTTTCCAAATGCGTGGAAGGATACTCTCGTTTTTCCTATTTTTAAAAAAAGGTGATCCTTCTCTTGTATCTAATTATAGACCTATATCAATAGTTTCTGCCCCATCTAAACTCTTAGAAATAATCTTTTATAATTTCCTGTTGACGTCTTTCTATCACTTAATTAGTCCTTGTCAACATGGGTTTCATAAAGGTAGATCAACTGTAACTAACTTAGTTGAGTTCACCAACTTTTTTGCCAGTGCAGCTAATGATAGATGTGATGTTCATGTTGTGTACACAGACTTTGCCAAAGCTTTTGAATCTGTTAGCTTCGATATCCTCCTTTCTAAAATGAGCTTACTTAATCTTCCTGATAATCTTATTATGTGGCTCAGTACGTATCTCAAAAATCGTTCATGTTGTATTGTTCTTAATGATTCCCGTTCCCTTCCGTTTTCTCCACTGTCTGGAGTTCCAAAAGGTTCTATTTTGGGTCCCTTGCTGTTTTCTTTCTTTATTAATGATCTTTCTTCTTTGTTTCGTTCGCGTTGTCTTCTTTATGCTGATGATTGCAAAATATTCACCAGAGTGTCTTCCTTAAATAATTGTCATATGCTGCAAAATGATCTCAATCAACTGTCTGCCTGGTGCTCTGCTAATGGCCTCATGCTTAATGTGAGCAAATGTGTTTATATGGTTTACTCCTTAAAGAATTCTCCTACCAACTTTGACTAAATTCTTTCTAATGAGTCCCTTAAATGTGTAGATGTGTTTAAAGATTTGGGTGTAACCTTCGACACTTGTCTTCGCTTTCATCATCACTTTGCTGATATAATTAACCGTGCCTCTCGACTTAATGGATTTGTCCTTCGTAGACCTTCTGACTTTTCTTGTCCTTCCCCATTTGTTAAATTATATTGCTCTCTTGTCGGAAGTATTCTAGAATATGCTTCAGTAGTTTGGTCACCGTACCAAACAGTACACTCTGCATCTATTGAAGCAGTACAAAGAAAATTCACCCGATTACTATTCTTTAAATCTGGTCTTTCCTATAGCTCTTATTCTGCTCGTCTTTGTTTCCTTAATCTTCTTCCTCTTAATCAACGTAGAATCAAACTTGATCAGTGTTTTCTTTTTAAAATTTGCCGTGGTCTTTTAGATACATCTTTGATCGAAGCCATTAAATTTCGTCCGGTAGCTCGGAGCTCAAGACTAAATATCGTCTTTGATCCTCCTGTTGTTGATCTTTGTATTTATTTTCATTCGCCTATTGTGCGATTAATGCGCGATTTTGATGTTATGCAGCTTGGTCCTCTACCCCTTTCTTTTAGTCTCTTTAAGCGAAATTTACTTTTAAAAGTTGCCAACTATGCAATCCCTGAATAATTTTTTTTTCTTCCCTTCGTTATATTAAGTTACTTTTCTCTTGTCTCCTTTTTTGCTTTAATTTAGTTTATTTTACTTATTACAATAGATTTTTTGGTTTAATCTGTATATTGTAGTCTTGTTTAAATAAATAAATACATTTTTACCATATTAGTAATTGATTTCATCTTCACAAAACACTACGTGTTGTGTTTTTATAAAAGAAAAACTTCCTTTTAATTTTTTGTATCTTTATTTGGATTCGCTGAGGAAAACCGAACGATTACGGTCGAAAATCGATTACGAATCCAAATAAAGATACACAAAATTAAAAGAAAGTTTTTTTCTTTTATAAAAACACAACACATTTTTACCGTCAAATCATTTTAAGCAATAAGGCTCATTTCTAGGTTGATAGATTCGCATATAAGAAAAATTTGGTTTTTGTTGTGAGTATGATTCTCAAGAGACCTTGGAGGCCGTATTACATCCCGGAAAAGTCACTGTACGGTGTGGTTTGCATACTGGCGGGATATTTGGTCGTTTCTTTCAAACTTTGAAACTTTAACGACGATCGCTATCGATAAAGGATTCGTAGTTTTTTGATTCTCAACATGTCACATAGTGCGTCAAACCATTAATTTATTGCGTTTCGGCGAACGAATCATGTTAAGAAATTGATCAGTGAACTGGCTGCCCAGATCATGGGATTTGACTGCTTTTTTCGTCAAGTCATTTATGGCAGCTGATTAACCAGCAACTGTTGATAACTTTGATAACTTGAAAGTCAACATTCGACTCGTTATTGGCGAAATAAGGACAGCTTTTTTGTAAAAACTGGTGCAACCTTGGACCAACAGGATGGCCTTAATAGGAGGCAGTCTATCTTTCAACACTAAATGCCATAAAATGGCAAGCTAACAAGACCGAAAAAATTGCCATTTCGATAATTTATCTGTTTGATTTGTTTAAAAAGTTCTATGCTTCTTCAGCTACTAAACCTTATTTCCAAAACTAACAGATATACCTAATCGAGTAATAGAGTTTTTGAGCCAGAAAATATGTTGATTAGTATGTTTCTTAATTTTACAAAAGGTGTATTTGAATAAAAACTTGAAGTTGAAATTGAGGAAAATATTTAAAGTTTAGACGTGCAGTGGTTGCAGGAAATGAATGTAGTGTGTAAGTGTAAGTGTAGTGTAAGCGATATTTTTTAACTTTAGTAATAGTATTGAAAGACGTTTGCGATGGCTCAATGATGCAATTTTTTATTTACAAACACACATTTACGGCAGAGCTTCTCCTAATCTATAAAACACTTCTGGCACTCGATCTTTGGAATATTTTTAGGTCATTCGGGCATGCCCTATCAATCTCATTTATTAGGATGGAAAGATAGAATGTGGCTAGCACGAATCGCGACAACCCATCGTGTCAACGACCAGAATCGGTATAGGGGATAGTACCCAATTTGTGGGGTTTAGTATCCTTTTAGTTTATAATTTTATTTCATATTGATTTCATGTAACCTTTGATTTTTGTGGAGTGTAATTAATTCGAATGTTGATTCTGCAGGAGGTATTTTTTTAGTATTGTTTTTAAGGAATTTGGGTTCGTTATGTTTTTTTTATTTTGGCCAACTTCGAGAAAACGATGGACGAACTTGGAATAACACCAATATTATGGCTTGGATACGTGGATGATGTCATAGCGATTGTTGAAGAGGATGAAATAAAAACAATCAAGATCAATTGTATCCATCAGAACATAAATTTTACATACGAAGTAGAGTAAAACAACGAGCTTCTCGTTTTAGATATTTTTATTAAACGAGAAGGCTCTAACTTGCAGTTTTGAATACACAGAAAGAACACTAGCTCCCTACGAACGATTACATGGGGCTCTCAATATTCGTATCAACATAGAATGGCTGCGTATCATACAATGATTTATAGGCTAAAAAAAAACCTATGAATAAGCAAGAATTTAACCAAGAGTACGCATACATCAAAGAAACAGCGAAAAAAACGGATTCCCGATTAAAATCATAGATCATATCATACGAAAAACCACTATTAAAATTGACTACAAAATACAAAATAACATGCCCCCAGTGTAAAAAACAAAAAGGCTGATAATGACGAGGTGGGAAGAACATATCAAAGAAGCTCAATTAGCATCCAGGCTTAACCGAAGTCACGTAAAATCAACTGTAGCGAGACATATGTTGCAGGAAAACCACAAGATTGGGGAAGACGACGTAGATTTAGTAAAGGAAGAGAACAAACCGTTCAAATTGGATGCGTACGAGAGTCTTTTCATTACAAGGGAACCCCCAAAGCTCTAAGATTAAACCATGATCTAGGCAATAACCACTCACCACTCATGGATATAGCAAATAGGAGCCGGAGGAGGTGGACAGAGGACACAATGGAAGAATACGCCCACTGAAGAAATTCAACAATTTATCGCTTAAGGATATAATTGAGGAATTCTTGTAGGTTGTAAGATTTAGAGTAACTTGTATATAATGTCAATTGTTATTAAATAAGATTAGTTAGTTTGGCACTGATCAAGGAATAAGAGTGTGTTCCGAAGTACCGCGGTGTCTTTCATAAAGGAAAAAATATTCAAAACTTACGACGAATTGAAAGGAAACGGTTTTCGACAAATATAAAATTGTGTGGGTATGTTATTGATGTTTCTCATGGTGTAATTGTTTTTTTCCGCAATTCTATATAATTCACAGTGCTTTATTCAATATGGTGTAAATTCTTATGTATGAATTTAGCTCTTTCCATGGAAATCATGCCTTGCACATTTAATTCTTCGGATATTTTGTAAACTTCGGACGTTGCAGTTAGCATTGTGTTGTGACCCAAGCGAAATCCTTGCTTGATGATTGGACTATCCCTTGTTCTTAGAATCAAACCTGGGATTTCTCCTTGCCTCGGTACCGACATGGGTAAATAGCAGTAAATAAAAAGGATAACCCATCGGGGCTAGCCATAAAAACGCATGTGTTTACCAATTGTGTAACAGTGGAAAAGTACATAGCAATTAACACTTAGCAAGAGACCAAGGTATATAAACCAGAATAGGTATGATTTATTGCCCTAGGATTCCGCGCCGAGTGACGTAATATCGCACAGACACGCCCAGTAGTGCTGCCACCCTGTTTAAAAAATAGATTGGAAGATATTTGGGCAGCCCTGTTCACCTCATTATATATTTATTTTACAATAGACATATAAGCAATGGTAAATGCTACATACCAGAGCTTGTGTTAAAATTACATGCTATTAAAATGAAGCGGAGAGAAATATCAAATCGATTGTGCGTGTCAGTTGTTGTCATCTAGTTAGTTAGCAAGACAATAGAATCAATTTTTAACAATAAAAGTAGGATTGTAACTGTTCGACTTTCAGCGCATCCATCGCCAAACCAATAACAGTCACAACAAATTTTATTCGACAATTAATAAAGGATTTCAAAATTCTCTATAATAAACATCGCATCAAGAGCATAGTTATATATAGCATAGTTTGGAAGTGATGTTGAAAAACGGAAAATGATCCAAAGTGTCGCCATACAATTTGAGTGAAGTCTCTGAAAATTATATTTGATTTATATATTATATACAGTTATATACACTCATCACTTTCTAACTCTGTTAGATAGCACTATTCTCTTGGTAAAAAATGACAAAACAATGACATATTCGCAAGAACTACATTCCCAGTCGGAAAAAGAAAAATTGGCTTCATTCAAAGTGTGCATGAAATCCCACTTGGGTATATTTGGCCACGCCCTCCCCGCCGGATGACGTAACAACAGATCAAACCAATGTTGTTAAACTACATTGGTATTAAACTAGCCACTTAGACGATAGAGATTATATAGCGGCGAACGGTCTTCAGAAAAATATGGACGCAGATTTCAGCAAAAGTAAACGCGTATACGATGATAAAATACGCCTCTTATCAAAATCATTATTCGAACGAGAGCTGTTGAATGGAGAGAAGAGTCTTCGTAACTGGTTAATTTACTCTGGAAGTACCGGCCATGTTTATTGCGGACCGTGTCTTGATTTCGACGGAGGAACACAGTTTGGTAGCAAGGAAGGCTTTGATGATTGAAAAAATGCGTCTACTCGAGCCTCATCTCATGAAAACTCGTCCTCTCATAAGCTAGCGGGTTTGAACATGAAAGGAAGAAGAAACTTGCTCAGTCGTATCGATCGTACTCTAACAACACAGCTTGATGAGGAAATCATATATTGGAGACACTTATTAAAGAGAGTAGTAGCGACAGTAAAAGCGCTTGCATCACGAGGATTACCGTATAGGGGCCACGATGAAAAATTTGGATCGCCGAATAATGGAAACTATTTGATGTCGCTGGAACTCATCGCTAAGTTTGATCCATTTTTGGCGAAACATATTTCTCGCCATGGTAATCCAGGCAGTGGACACACGAGCTAACCTTTCTTCAACAATTTGCGAGAAGTTTATAGGGTGCACGGCAAAAAAAGTGATAAACATAATTTTATCGGAGATAAAATTAGCTAAATACTTCTCACTTATCGTGGATTCAACGCCGGACATCGCCCATGTCGATCAGTTGACATTGGTAATTTGTTATGTACAACCAAATGGTGTACCAATCGAGCGCTTCCTAAAATTTATTCCCAGCGCCTGTCACCAAGCGCAGGAAATGACAGATGCTATAACCACGGCTTTAAGAGACTTCGAAATAAATATCGTTAATTGCCGAGGGCAGTCTTACGACAACGCGGCCAATATGTCCGGTGCGTACAACGGTCTCCAAGCGCAAATCAAAAAGCTTTCTTCAGAAGCCGAGTATGTTCCGTGTGCGGCCCACTCGCTCAATTTGGTAGGAGAGACAGCTGCTGAAAGCTGCAAAGAAGCTGTTAGATTTTTTGCACTTTTACAAGACCTTTATAATTTTTTCACGGCATCAACACACCGCTGGGATGTTCTTCAGGTTCAAAACTCCTCTAAATCAGGTTCGCAAAACGTCACGTTGAAGAGTCTGTCTACAACTCGCTCGTCTGCTGTTGCGGACGCTTTCTTTCCTCACTGATCTACGTGCCACGAGCATAGCTGACGTTAGAACGAGAGCAGAGACTTTACAAGCTCTCTATAGTTCTGACCTCGAAGAAAGCTTTGCCGATGAATGCATTCATTTGCGAGGACACTGTTTGTCGATCGCGGAAAAACCTATGACTGCATTGTCACTATTGAAATCGATTCGACAAGATGAGCTGTGTACCCCAACGTCGATATTGCATTACGCATGTGTGTCTGCACTCCTGTAAGTAACTGCTCTGGAGAACGGAGCTTCTCATGTTTACGTCGAGTTAAAAATTATCTGCGTTTTAAAATCAAGGAAGATAGGCTCAACGCTTTCTCTATTCTCAGCATCGAGTCCGCATTACTGCGATCTCTCGATTGTGATGAATTGATAACTACGTTCGCGACCCAGAAGGAAGGACATGTGGCGATGTAGGATATATCCCAAAAATCTTTGTTTCTCGTTTACGAATGATAATATAATTGGCAGTGTATAATTGAAATAATTGTTAAATGAAAGATTGATGATTTGGTAAATTGATAAACTATTCGTATGTTTCTATGTTTGCCATGTGTTCTTTTCTTTTCGTCGAAAGTCTTCACATATAGCAGCAAGACTGCAAGGTGATATTCCTTTTTTGCAAGCTCGGCCGCAATGAAAAACAGCGAAATATTCTAGAGAATCGAAAATAAATCGCGCATTATTACATATAATATAATTATCGAAAAGGGCGGCAAATATTTCTGAGGCCTAGGGCGGCGATATGGTCAAATCCGCCCGTGACTACTACAGTAGTTTTTATGCACTTCAGCGATGCTCATTTGTTAGGGTGGAAAGATAGAATGTGGCTAGCACGAATAGCGACCACCCACCGTGATGTAGTATGGTCATAAACCATCGGTAAATGAACATACAAAGCTTGGTAGCATGTACACAAACAATGCATTGAGCTAAAGCTTGTAACACGTACACGAACCGATCTATTCATTACACCGTCATATTTAGCTCTAATGGTTATCAATGAAATGAATATGATCCTACAATGGATATGAATCATGAATACTAGTAACGATAAATTCTAGAGTAATGCCCTCGACAAGTAATATGAGTTCTAATTAGGGCAATTGTATTCATGAGAACCCATATGATAAGTGTTGGATTGTTTATAGATATTAAAATGTAAAGTAAGGAAATTTGTGTTATAGATTTTACAGTAGGGAGTAAGTTTAAATTGTATAAAAGGAAAAGAATTAAGAAAATAAAGACAGTCTTTTTAGACCTCGCAAGAAGTGTGTTGATTAATTTAATACCTGCCTTGTTATCGGCAGCCTCACCCTTGCGATACTTTGCCTATCATCGGCAAAATAAAACCCTTGCCTCACAGTGGCAAAGTGTTGCTTCTACATTAGCAACCTTTAACTCGGTACATATCGGCTGCACGAGCATTGCTCAGCGCCAAACATGATGCAATCCAAAGGTTGCTCGTAGGTTCCAATTGTTCCTCCTCCTTCCCAAAACTAACGTCTGTATTTCTACAGGAAGAAACTCATCATCTCTATAGATGAGTATAGAAAGCGGAACCCTCACCTGCACGGAGCAGGCATAGCACCAAACTCACCACAGTGACAACGAGCAGTACAATTGGCAAGAGGTGTTAATGAAAAAAATTCAAAGCCTACCTTGACGGGCAATCAAATCGGCATCGATCACTGCAACTCCATTCTCGCGAAATACTTTTGCCACCGTGCTTTTGCCCGTGGCTATTCCACCTGTAACTGCAATCAAAAACATCTTCCCGGCGCCTGCAACCCCGTGTAAAATTCACTCTCAGAGTCCGTTTCGCCTTTGCGCTAACCAACACGGATGACACTCGCATGCAACTGACAAATCTCGTAGCTTGACACTAAATCAGCTGTTCAAGGAATGCCCACAACACAGTGCATGTTGTATCCACTGTGGCCCACGATATCTTCTGGTTCTGCCTAATCGAATTGTTGATGCACACACATATTTGAAAAACCATGAGTTTGTGCAGACTTTGCGCTGGGAATTCCAATGACCACCCATCATCGCCAATACCGCCAACTGACACTTCTCTTAGCATAGACGAAATGTTGAGAATCTTCCGCGATCTTGTAAGTAACCCCACGTAGCTTAGATTACCAAGCAGAAGACCCTAATATCGTCCCGTTTTACTTGCAGCCCAACGCAGTCATCGATAAAACACCACGTTATACTTGTCATGCGTGCCAGGCGGAGCTCACGTTTTGCTACAAGTTCTATTCGAAAGTGCTGACTGCGTCACGAGCTCTAGCAAAGCCATCTACGCTTGAACTGCAATCCTTCCGCAAAATAGCACCCAAGCCCCACAATGATGCCGGTACAACGGACAAGACTATAAATAAATCAGCAAGGAAACGTCGATATCGATGCGAGGAATGTTCATGCGAATTCAGCTCGTACCGCCAGCTTCGCAACCATCACAAAACACACGAAGTAGAAAATGTTTGCCCATATTGCAGTACTTTCTTCTTTGACGGCGAAACGTTGCACGCCCATTTACAAGAACACCACGTCCACACAAAGTACGAGTGTTCAAAGTGCGAGAAGCGATATCCGTCTAGGAATCTGCTTTTCCGACATCTCAAAAGGTTCCATCAATCAACCAACCAAGAGGAGTATCGCTGCAATGAGTGCAAAAACCTACCAATTATATTTCAGGGCAGAAGCAGCATTGAAAATCACATAAAAACAACTCACCCGGACTTCCGTAAGCAGCCTGGAGTCAGCAACGACCACGAACAGGCTGAAGACGACATCGAGCCTGATATGATTGAGGAGTTTCTTGACGACATGGACGAGGAGTTCTTGGATGAATTTTTACTGAATCAAGATCAAAATTCATTTTGTTGGGACGATTTCAGTTTGGCGCACTTTGACGACGAGCTCCAAGCGCTTACGCCGAGGTCGGATCTCAGACAGAACGGGCGATATAAGTGCCCGCGATGCAGCGAGCCGTTTCAGGCGCAGCAGTCCCTAATCCAGCATTTGGCTCACTCGCACGACGAATCTGTGCTTATTTGCAACACTTGCGGATTGTCCTTTAACCGGTATTCGAAACTTAGACAACATTGCGCGACCCATTTAGCGAAAGAATCGCTCAGGATCAATCATAAGGATGGAACTCTACCGCCAACGTCATCTCTGCAGTGCTCAGATTGCAATCGAAGATACAAAACGCTCGCCGGCCTTAAATATCATCTCCAAGTGCATTCAGCCGCGAAGCCATTTACTTGTCCTTACTGCCAGAAGGCGTTCTCAGCCAGCACGAATATGAATGCTCACATACGCAACATCCACGCGGAGATCAAACCGAACCTGTGTTCCCTGTGTGATCGGAAATTCGCATCGCTCGACCACTTGAAAAAGCATGTGATGAGTGTACATCAAAAGGAACGAAATCACCTTTGCAGCGTTTGCGGGAAGAGTTTTTCCCAGGCTTCGCACCTTACGCAGCACTCGCGCATCCATTCAGGAAAGAAACAGTTTCAGTGCGGCGAGTGTGGCGCCGAATTTTTCAAAAACTGCGATCTGCGTCGGCATGTGGAAAAGAGTCACAAATGCAACAACGCGCCTAGGTAGTGAAGAAGCTCATTCCCGGCAACAATTCCCAACGATATGTTGTTGTTGTTTTTTTCAAACAAAACGCAGAGCTCGCAGTGTTCTTGCCCATCATCGAAATAAAACAAAACGAAGTTATTGCATCAATTTTAATTGAAATAAAAAAGTTTTGTTCAACAGTCAGCGCACTTTACGTCTTACTTATTTAACACTTAGCTACCCAACCAGCTGGTAGTTGCCTCTCAGGTCTTTTCCCATTCCTTCTCGGGCGTTATGCTTGGTGCTTTGCGTTTTGGTGAAATGAACTTGGAACTATCGATCGAACTTGAGCGTGGCCTCGAGGTAGACGGTTGTTGGTCCAAGTCGTCGCGTCGCTTTTTCGCATCGTCTTCGTCGCAAACACGCTCGTATAACTTCTGCTGTACCGATCTTTGGATCTCCTTCGCTGTTCGCTTTAGTTTTTCGGGCTGCAGCACTATTTGACTTGTTTTGCTCCTCGGTCCAGCGTCTTTGGCACCGCGATGTCCTTGAGACCATGAACGACGACTTCGAGACTTTGAACGTGACGACCTCGACCAGCCAGAAGACGAGTCTTCACTGCGGGATCGGCGAGTCGACACTAGCTTGGACTTGGAAGGCGATCTAGAGTGAGATTTGCGGTGCGATCTGTTTCTGGAGCGGGATTTTGAAGGGCGCCGAGACCTACTGCGCGATCGTGATTGCGAGCGGCGGCTTTTGTAGCGATGATTGGATCGAGAACGACTTCTGAAAATTAAATTGGTTTGCAATTAAAATAAAATTCATCATTTTTCAATGCGTTTACCGTCGTCGTCTCTCTTTGGATGCAGACCGTTCGCGAGAACGACTTCTGAAAATCGAATTGGTTTGTAATTAAATTAAAAATCATCATTGAAAGCGTTCACCTCGAATATGATGTAGATTTGCGTCGATCGTGGTCATCATCGTAGCAACCGTTGTCATCGAAATCTCCGTTCCGGAGACCAGATGTTTTCCTAAAGTACCTCATGTACTGGTCCGAGTCGTACGGAAAACTGTTGTCTCGTCGACGCCCGCCCATTCCGCCGCGCATACCACCTCTGCGCGAAAATCTTCCGCCACGATATGGAAACGGAATTCTTGGTCCCATTGGTCCCGGAAAGAAGCTTGGCCGCATTCCAGCCGCCGCCGCCATCACAGGAAGCATTGAAGCTGCCGCGTACGGGTACATCGTCATCTGCTTAATCATCTCGGCAGCCATTTCCGAGTTATAGAGTGCGGCAAACGGATTTAAAGGTTTCACCACCTTTCTAGCCTTTGTCGTCTCAGACTCCGAGGACGATATGCTAGGATCCGACTCTTTTTTCTCTTCTTTCTTGCGCTTTTTTTTCTTGGCTTTGTCTACCAGGTGCGAGTCGCTCAAAACGCTGTCGTCAGAGCTTATGGTGTTTATGCTTGGCGACCTGCTGTCGCGCGAATTCTTTCCTTCAATTAACGCAAGCAAACCACTCCTTCCTTTCACTTCTTCCAATTTTGACTTTTGTTTGTTCAGCAATTCTTCTTGGGCCGATTTATATTTGCACGCGAGTTTATTGCGTAAGTCATTCGAGCCGAGAATTTTCACCTTTTTCACACTATCTGCATATTTTCGCACAGTTGCACCTTTTTGCTGGATAAAAGAGAGAACTTAGACGGTTCACACCCTTACGGCAAACTACCACCATACCTTAATACGATCGAATAACGCCTCCACAACGCGCAAGCTTTCTAGTTTCCTCTGCGCTATTAGCAATTTCCTTTCTTCAGCGCGTATTTTGTTGGTGAGGTCCAGTTGTCCTTTCTCGTGCAGTTTTTTCAGATGTTTCTCTTTTCGGCGTTCTTCGCGTTGACGCTGCAACTCTAACTCTTTCTGTTTTTGCTCTTCCTGGCGCTTCCTGCAATTGATCGCTATCTCTTCAAATGTGACTTGAAGCACACTACATTCGCTTTAAACAAACGGCAAACATCGTTCGTTCCCGCCCTCATTACGAATGATTCTAACTTCATGTGCACATCGAAACACTATAACAACTCAAAGAGTTAAAACCTCATTGATATATTATAGAGTGATATCGTCTGCCGTCTTCACGCTCGGGATACGTATAGATGTGGAGGCGGCAGGCGATATCTCATACAAAAAGCATTTTCCCTGAAAAAGAAATCTTAGTTAGTTCAAACCTTTCTCGTTCCAGATTTTCTTCCTCCAGCTTCTTCTTCTGCAGCTCCTCCTCCTGCTTTGTCTTCTCTTTCGCAATGAGCCGATCGCGTACTATGTTGCGCCGCTTAATGCTGGCTTCGCTAAGATGCTTGGTTTTGTCGAAAACAACCACGATATTCACAGCCTGATTTTTGTCGCCCAACTTGCGCACCAGCTTCATCCCGCGGAACTCGTCCATAGCCTTAGCGAATCCCATATACTCGCTAAACTGAACGTATCTATTGAAAGCAAAACATGCTCGAGATTTGGACAATATTTGCGGCGGCATCACACACTCACCCCTCAAACATCACGTCTTGGTCGAACGTGAAGGTTTTCATACCGGCGATTTCCGTCTTCATTTGCGAGCGGTACGCGTCGCAAATTGGAATATCCACGCATCGTACACTCCCGAACTTTTCGAAAATGCGTCTGAAGATATTTTCGCTCGGCTTTACATGATCGTCGTTTTCAAAGTGCCGCGAGCAGAACCAGCGAATCGGCAAATTGGAAATGTGAATCGTGTCGGGTCGTTCGCCGGGCTTCATCTCGTCCATGTTGCGAGCATCCCGAAAAAATGAGTCCCAATCGTGGCGGCTGGGGAACTCGTCTTTCGCTTCGGACGCACGCACTTTGAAGGGTTCCGTGAAACCGCTCATTTTCAGGCACATGCCATCCAACCGGGCCAGGACATTTCGGAGTTTGGTGCGATCCTCGAGCTCACCCTCGAAGCGTATGAACTCGAGCGTGCTCTTGGATACCTGAAAGGGATTTTTGTAGCTCGTAACTCGTTTTTAACTGGCGGCGACGATGCCTAAGTAGACTGGACTTTTGTACTGCAGCCGAGCGAGCATTCAACTCGGTGGTCACTCACCTTCATGATGTGCACCTTGTCCGGCCTAATAGCACTGTTCAACTTGTCCATCATGTCTAGGTTGGAAATAGACTTCTCCAGCTTGTTCGCCGGCAGCGACACCGACACATTGAATTTCGCGTGCGGCTTGAGGTACAGGCCGTGCGGCAAGTATAGTGGAACGCAATCATTAACATTTGTTATTGTCTGTATATTCATAATCCACGCCGCCAAACCAAATCGAACCGCCAAAATCACAGAATTTGTTCAATCACACATTCAGATATTTTTCGCGAATAATTTGCCCAAATGCAATGGAAAAAAATGATGGTATTGAGAGATGGAAGAAAAATAAATGAAAAATTAAAGCAACCCTGAATTATCCTGAAAAACTATTCTTGATCTTAGTATCCCTGACGGGATATCAGAAACCTATACGGAGCAAATATATATATATATATAAATTAGAAGCAAGTGCACCGACATTCTGTCAAAGTTTGATTCGCTTCTTCTACGCGGAACTCGGCGGCACTATATTTATTAGCGGATTGTTCACTTTATTAGCATTTCACTAGCGTGAACAATCACAGCAGTCCCTAAAATTTGCTTGAATTGGGCGGAAACTTGAGCGACAATAATTTTCAATATTAATGTTCATGAGACTCACGCACACTTGTCAGTTGATTGACATTCCATCAATGCCTACAGAAAACCAACGAATTTCATTGCAGAATGAAGGGAGAGACCGCGCGCGGTTAACACCCAACAGGCAATAAACTAAATTTTGAAGAGAAAATTTTACATGTGAATCGTGAAACTTATATTTAGCTTCATGAAAGTTGTGTTCATTTGAACAATTACGTTATTGTTACCAAAGCCTATTAATTTGATTTTATTTTTTCAATCCGAGGATGATTCCACTTGCGCCGGACGCTTGGCCAACTTCACTTGTTTCAATGACCCGGTGTAAATACTAGTGTGGCTGGCTGTAAGCAACAATCGACGAATTGTTTCAATTATTTGGTTATCTGGATTGTAATGTGAGTAAATTCCCATATAATAGTATTGTTGGCTACCGCGGCTGTTTCTGTAGCTTGAAAATGTCGGCAAGGCGCTTTAGCTCGCTTATAATACAATTTCTTGTGTCTTTTCTAGTTTTGCTGTCGGGCGTCCCATTTTGGCGCAAAAGAAGCCATCTCTGATTTAACGCGGAACGGAGGCATAAATCAACCCAATGACGGATCGCGGTGATAATGGTAAGTTTGCGGACGTTGTTATTTGGTTTGTCGCGATTGAATGGTCAATTAGACCATTCGGAAGAAAGTCACAAATGAAGGGATCAAGCGTGGCTTAGGCTTTCCAACTGGGCAACTACATTCTTTAATCCCCACTCCTAAATTGTCGAAGGAAACGATGTTCATTCGCCTTAAAAGCGCTAAATTAACTATGTTGGATGAGATCGTACAGACCGAGATCACCGAGTAATATGATGGTTTTATTTTCAACGTTGGGAAGTGGAAATCTTCAAAAGATGCCGATCAGCTCCCGCCTCTCGGCATGCCGGATTTTTACCGACTAAAACCACCTCCTCCTCCTGATCACTCTCTCCATCATTCATTCATTTTCGTTCTTATTAATTGTCGTACCTTGGTGCTTCCCAGACGATGTAGATCGGTATAAGGGATAGCACCTAACTATCAAAATTTAGGTTCATTTATTTTATTTTATCATTCATGTGATTTTGCTGTTTCTGTTTGATATCGTTATGTAAAAACTTTGAGTAAAGATGGAGCTGATGTATTCACTTCCGGTTTTGTTCATGTATGAGGTACTTTTTTAGTGTCATTTTAAACTCGTTGAAGTTTGGTATGTCCTTTATGTAGTTTGGTAAAGTATTGTAAAAGCCTGCTGCTTTATTCACGGGATCCTCCTTTAGTCGTTCCGTTCTAGCATATCTGATCATTATATTGTTGGCACTCCGGACATTATAAATATTTTTTCCGATATTTTTTTAAGGTTTAAAGAGCTATATTCTTTTGAGTGTAGATGTTTATAGATGAATTTAGCTCTTTCCATATTAATTAGGCTTTCTAGGCTAAGCTCTTTAGCTGTTTTGTATACCTCGACCGTAGCGGTTAGCATAGGGAGATTATATATATTTTTATAAGCCTTGGTTATGAGTCTGGAGATGGCTGTAATGTTACTTTTGGAAGTCTGACTCCATATCAGCAGACCGTAAGTAACTTTCGAGAGAATATGCGCATGTACAATTTGAATTTTACTGCTAGTCGGGAAGAAGTTGAATCGACGCAGGATACCTACGAGAACTGCTGTTTTTTTTCTAAGAACGTGTATGTGAATCGTCCATGTAAGTTTTTCATCAATTGTGAGTCCCAAGTATTTCATTTGCTCAGCCCTCTGAAGAGTTGTATGATTCATTTTGATCAGTGGATGTATGTCGGCTTTATTTTTCTGTTTAAAAAGGATGTATTTTGTTTTTGTATAGTTGATTGATAGTCTGTTTTGTAGTAGCCAGCGCCAGTATTTGTCTAGATCGCTGTTCACGTTACGTTCAATGTCAAGTTCGGTTTTTCCAGAGTAGATGAGTACTGTGTCATCTGCGTACATTACAACTTTCGCAGAAAGCTCAGCACTATTTATGGAATTGGTGTATACCAAGAAAAGCGTTGGTCCCAGGATGGATCCTTGCGGAACCCCAATGTTTACGTTCGTATTCATACAATTATGTTTCCCTTGAAGCTTTAGAGATTGATTGCCTCCAATGCAAAAGATCTCTCTCCCGCTGATCTATTGTTTTTGAAGTGTGATCACCTTATTTTGAATATATATACATTCGTACTAATAAAGATGATTCTGTTCTCGCAATAACGTTTACTAGAGTTTGTTAGCATTTACTAGAACCCTGGTTTACATGCCTGGAGCAATTTCGTCCAGGGTTATGCACTAAAAACTGTCCGTCTGTTCATTATTTATTCTTGAAGTCTAACTAATTTTCTCTTCCTTAATGTCCAGAAATGTCACAAAATGTCTTTCTCCTTAAAGCGCAGTCCTATTGATCATATCTATACGTTACACGAAATTCCACTTACCGCTGTTTTTCAAATAAAATATCTGGGGGTGATTTTTGACCCGAAACTTAAATTTGAGCCTCACGCGCTTCTCGTGTCTCCGGGTTCGTATTAAGGCACCCTCATATGTTTACTGACACTTCTTTCTCTGTCAACCTATACACTAGCCTAGTTCGAACCATCCTTGAATATTGCTCACAAGTATGGTCACGACACTAGTACTGCGCCGCGCTATTGCGCTGATACACTGTCTTTAAGACCAATGCGCTGATACCAGACATAAGTCTCCGTAGCGCACTACCACAGTGTATCATCACGTTTGCGCAGCAGAAGAGGCAATGGCGTTGGAGCTCAAAAATCTAGTTCGACGCATCGAGCAACGCAACTCAAGAACTGATATGTAGCGTTATACATGTACCGAAGCAAAAATTGTGGCTAGTGAGTCAGTCAAGATATTTGATGACGTTGTAGCGCAATAGCGCCAGCGCACTGCGCTGATATCGGGACTAACGTTGGGTATCAAGGTAGCAGCGCAGTAAAATTCAGTGAGTTACACATGTCTACACCACACTATCAATATTTGGATTCTGCGATTGAATCCGCACAGCACAAATTTACTTGTTTCCTTATCTTTAAATCGAAAACTACATACACTACCGCTCATATGTATTTGCCCACCCTGAAAAAGTGGTGCATTCGGGATCAGGAAATAATATTAAAACTTTTGATGAATACAATTTATTCTTTATTTAATTGTAAGCACACATTAGGAAAAAAGATACAAAATAATGTCATTTACATTAAATTTTAGACTCATCAATGTGTCCACCCTTTTAATTACAGCTTCACATAGTTTCGTCATTCTACTTAGCAATTTATTTAAAGTTTCTACTGAAATTTTATTCCATTCTGACTGTAGAAGATGCCACAAATGCTCGGTAGACGCTAGACAAACATTTCGGAAGTTCCTATCGAGCTCATTCCATAAGAGCTCAATTTAGTTGAGATCAGGAGACTGCAGGAGTCAAACCATTACATGCAGTGGCGGCTCGTCGAATGAGGCAACTTAGGCGGCGCCTCACCTTATATTTTTGTTAATACAATAAATAATTCAGTATTTTACTAAGCCGCCAAGCTACTGTGCGCTCCCATCCCATCATTAAATAATAAATTTGCACACCCACATGTACTTATATAGCAGTGTAACATACACGCTAGTGTTCTAACTTTCCATATTGATCATGAGGCGAAACCGTCGGAGCCTCAGTTTCGCAGCTTTAATGGGATTAATTTTTAAAACGGCTGCCCTACGATTCTTTCGTTTCTATGGCTAGAACTGAGGCGACGAAATGTTCGCCTCTGCTCGAAACAATGCTCTCAGTTTGCAACTTTTATGCTTGCTGGAAATGAAAAGTTGTTGATCGATTTCCAAAATTCTACAGTGGCTTATTTGGAAAGAAAATATAGTAGGTGTGAAGAAAAACGCAAAAATCAGTTTCAGAGTGCGATCGATGTTCGTGTGTGATAATCGTATTTTTTAAAGTGATTAGTGTTGGGATTAAAATTTAGAGCTTGAATCCATTGCATGATATCGTGTTATCATTGATAGAATTGCCCTTTTCAAGGCGTTCTGCCAATGAAAAACACGAAATCATTCACACAAATAGGCCCACACCTAAGATAAGTATTTTAAGTAGGGCTTCCAATCCCGGGATCTCGGTATCCCGAGATCCCGCATCATTTTGCAGTTCTGCGTAATGCGGGGTTATGATAGCGGGATCCCGCGGGATTTTGCGGGACTACAGACAAGCATACATACTGACTATTCTTGAGTGCGGTCGTCTACACACGTTGGTATAGCGTGCGTCGTGGCGCGCCATATTGCACATTGCACACGTGACGTGATATTTCAATTTCAAGATTACTTTCGTTAGCTGCGTGAAATATATTATAAAGTATAAAATGTCAAGTTCAATGCGTTATAGTAGTTTTTCAAATAATTCTATTGTTTGGGACCATTTTTTCAAAACTGAAGACGGTTTAACCGCAAAATGTAAATTGTGCAAGTGTATTATCAGAACTACTGCTAGGTCGACTAAGGGATTACACGTACATTTGAAGTCAATGCATGATATTGAGAATTTAAGCAAAAGGATGACAACAAATTCGTCGTCGTCATCAAGTTTCAGCACAAGTTCTTCGTCCAGTATCTTGACTCCAGGACTACCTTCTGTTTCGATTTCAACATCAAAGAGAATGAAGATTACGGATCACTTTCCGATTGAAATTAACGAAAGTTCAATGGAAGAAAGAGTTGCTCGTATGGCTGCGAAAGATGGATTGCCTTTAAGCGTGTTCGTCACTTCTTCAGACTTGCGAGAACTGTTCAAAGCTAAAGGTCACTTTTTGCCTCAATCTTCAAAATCGATTCGAATTATGGTCGCGAATTACGGAATGACTCTTCGTATGAAAATTGTTCATGAGTTGTGGGAATTAAAAGAAAATGACTATCGTTTCTCGCTTACGTTTGACGAATGGACGTCGTAGTAACAGACGATATATTAACATCAACGTCCATACTCACGCAAATAATCGTGCCTTGTTTTGGAATTTAGGACTTACTCGCATTTTTGGGAGTATGCTAGCAACAGTTTGCGTAGAACTTTTGAGACAAACGTTGAAGGAATTTGAGCTTGATTTAGATAAAGACATTGCTGTAGTTACAACTGACGGACCATCGGTTATGGTCAAAGTTGGTAGTTTGATCCCTCCATCTCAACAACTCTGCTATGCCCAATACGCGAGATCCCGCAAATACTGAGATCTCGCGGGACTGGAATTTTTCAGTCCCGCAAATACCGAGCTTGAAGACAGGCCGCGGGATTGGAAGCCCTAATTTTAAGTAGTGATAAAAAAGATGGTCGTCAATATAAACGCTCTTTTCAATTAAATTGGTATGAAACTCACAAATGGATTTGTGGAAGTACCTTCAAAGAACGTTTGTATTGTTGGCCATGCTTATTATTAGGAAAAATGAAAAGCGTCTGGACTAGCGATGGATATGCCGACTTTAAGAGTTTTTCGAGAGCAGTTAAAATGCATGAAGCATCTCGAGAGCATATTCAAAACTCGCTAAGTATTGTGCGGATGAGTTTAAACATGACAACAATTGAAGATGCTCTAATGGAAAACGCTCGTTTATCTAAGATAGCATACAGCGAAGGTATCCGCAAAAATCGGTTGCTGATGAGTTATCTAATCGATACAACAATTTTATTAGGGAAACAGGAACTTGCTTTTAGAGGGCATGATGAATCTGAAACTTCTCTGAATAAAGGAAATTTCAGGGAATTATTTAACTGTTTGATCCAGCGTAACAGCGAACTTGTTAAACATTTAGAAGGAAAAAATGTTTTCACGGGGCAATCCAAAACGATTCAGAATGAATTGATTTTTTGTATTGAAGACTATTTAAAAGACTAAATTAAAAAAGAGATATCAGATGCACTGTTTTTTCAGTAAGAGTAGATGACACGACAGACATTGTGGCAAAGGCACAATGTTGTATAACAATAAGGTATGTGAACAGGAACGCGGAGCTCAAAGAACGTTTTTAACTTCCCAGTTCCCTATGCGAAGTTATTGTAATGTGGTCGATTTGGCGAATCCCAAATTTTCACATATCTCCACGTTTTAAGGTCTCTAGAATCCAAATCCATCGTTTTTAGAGAGATGTCTGTGAGTCTGTATGTGCGGATATGCGTATGTACGTATGTGCGTTCGGAATAATTTTTCGTCTCGTTTATCTCAAGAACCAAAGATCGGCTTGACGTGGGATTAGGCGTAATTACGTAACTTAGAACTGAATGACTTTTCAGCAAAATCGGTTGGGCCGTTTTTTATTTAGGATGAAAAAACTGAAAAAACGACTAAAAATTGCTTATTTTTAAACTGTTGATACGCACTATTAATTCGTGCAGATTCCAAATACTTTCATAGTAATGTTGTTATTATTGTGCGTTTTAGCAAAATTGTGATCAAATTTGTAAAAAAATGTTATTTCAAAAAAAATAAAGATTAATTTATGAAATTCCAAACTTATATTATAAGGTTTGGGTGAATGGGAGTAGAGACGCTAATGCAGTTAATAATTGGATATTGTTATAAATACATTAATATTGTTAATAATAATCAAATAATATTAGTTATAATTTGATATTGTATAAATAAAGTCAATTATAATTATTCAGTAACGGTCAAACATTCTTAATAACGAATGATTATTGTAAAGAATAATTAAATACCCTCAATAATAGTTATGGATTCCGAGGCCGAGATGGAGAACGAGGTTGACGACGAAAAGGAGGACAAGAAGGAAGACGAGGAGGACGAGGTTGCCTAGGCTTTGGTAGAGGATGACCAGGTGGTGGAGACTCTTCGTCTACCAAAGCTTTCATGATTAGATGAAAAATTGATAAAAGTAATAAAACTAATTATAATAATTCAGAATAATAATGTTTAATAATAGTAATTATTAATAATAGTAATTACTAATAAAAACAAATAATAGCTTTTTTATTCACCCCACTGGGAAGTTAGTCGTGTGGGCCTGAAGGGTCGCACTGAGACCTCATTTTTTTTGGATTTTTTGATGTTAGCTTGGATTCAAGAGCTAGTACACTTTACAGCTTACTAGTTAGTGTCTTGGAACCATTTGCATTCAGACAAAAATTAGTAGCACAATGTTATGATGGAGATGCAGTTATGGCTGGAGATTTGACTGGTTTAAAAACAAGAATCAAATCTGTCGCACCTCAAGCACTTATACATCTCTCATTGTGCTGCACATCGTTTGAATTTGATTTTGCAACAAGGCTCGAACTATATTAAAGGAAGTAGAGTATTTTTTGCAACTTTAAAAGGTTTACCAGCTTTTTTTCATAAATCATACAAACGTACATCTATTTTGGACAGAATACTAAAGAAAAGAATTCCTCAATCTTGCGACACAAGATGGTATTCTAGATCGAAAATTGTACATTTTACCGCAAATAATTGAGAGAATCTCAGACAAGTTTTTTTAACACATGATCGAGAACACAGAGTTAGATTTTGATTCAATACATCTCGCAAAGGGTTACTTAAAGGAATTTTATGATTTTGAGTTTGCCTTCTTGACATTTGCATTCAAAGAAATTTTTCCAATAACTAATATCTTTTTTCAAGTTTTTCAACTTAGTAATCTTAAAATTGATTTTTGTGTTTTACAATTAAAAATAGTATTAGATAGATTGAAAGAGCTACGAATAGAATCAACAGTGCCAAGGATTTTTCAAAAAGCGGAAACCTTAACTGGATTGCCCCAAAATAGACATAGCTGCAAGATGAGTCCATCCGATTTTTTCGAGAAGTGGAAAGTATTTTTTTATGAAATTTTGGATTGCATTATGTTCCAAATTTAAGTAAGGTTTGATGACTTTCACAAACTAGAGTTTATATCACTATTTAATACCTCCAAGTAAGAGAGTTTTCAAAACAATCTCCTACTAATTTAATGAGTTCGCTACAAAACACCTTCCCAAACATGTTTGACATGGATCGTCTTAAAAACGAGTTAAGTATCATTTATCTACATGCACAATTTCATGAAATTTGTTTGTCTGAAATGCTGAAGCTTTTAAACAATTTAGGGTTGGTATCAATATTTTCCGCAGTACATAGACTTGTAACATTGATTTTAACTATCCCAGTCACAGCTGTGCAGGCTGAAAGAGATCTTTCATGCTTAAAGCGAGTTAAAACTCGTTTGCGAAATACCATATCTCAAGAGCGGCTTTCCGCTTTGTCAATTATGTCAATTGAAAAAGAACTTTTAGTAGAACAAACTGAAATGAATAGCCAATTTTATGATTTAATAATTGAAAAGTTTGCTGCCTTAAAAGATAGGCGAATTAATTTAATATATAAGAAGTAGTATACGTTTAAGTAAAAAAAACTCACATAATCCTTCATAAAATTGTTTGAATTGTTTTTTTAATCGATAATGATCGAAAAGGATACATATGTTGTCAGTTTATTTCTCATTTTTATTTTGCTTGATGTCGAACGTTGTCCATAATTGCAAAGATTCTCGCATCTCAACGTTGAAAAAACGTATGTATAAAATTTTAAATAAATGTTATAAATTTGAAAGTTGAAAGGAAGTTATTGTGAACTGCATCAACATTTATAACACTTCCATAATGTTACTAGTATTAAGAAAAATTAACACCTTGTTCAAATCTTAGCCAAAAATTGAGAATATGATGCATTCGTAATAAACTATCCCTTATACCGATATAAATCGTCTGGGAAATGTACGAAGAAAATGAAAAACCACTTAGGGAATATATTGCACATGAACCGTGCAACCGAAGAGTGATGGATGACTGGTTGGAGAAGACGGAGGTGGTTTTAGTCGTTAAAAATCCGACATGCCGATAAGAAGGAGCGAATCGGTATCTTTTGAAGATTTACACCTCCCAACGACGAAAAAAAATGGTAACTATGGATACAACTCTAAACAAACATATCGTTTTCAGATAACTTCAAAAATCAAATCGTATCAAAATATAATAATTTCCTCCGTTACAGTATCATTTTGAATGGTACCTTGAGCCAGCCGCAAGCTTGAATTTTTTTTATGATTTTCGGTTTGTATCGAAAATCATCTTACCTTATTTTTCGCCTCACGTACTTATTGTGCCACGAGCCGAGCACTGATTACATGAAGCAGCCCTTTTGCTGATAGCTTCTCCAAATATTCCTTACAAAGCTTCGAGGTATGTTTCGGGTCATTTTCGTGCTAAAATGTGAATTTATCTCGAAAAATGCGCAGTCCAGATGGCAACATTTCAGCTTCAAGTAACTCCCGATAGTGCCCCTTCCTCATTACGCCGTGAGTTCGGCAAATATTACCAATCCTACCTCCAACAAAATATCCTCATATCATAACAGAGCAACCCCCATGTTTGATGGTAGGCACCAAACATTGGTCTAATGCCCGTTCTTCTGCTGATCTCCGCACAAAGATTCTGCGCCTGAAGCCAAAAACTTCGAATTTCGATTCGTCGCTCCACAACACCTTTGTCCAATTTTTGTGTTATTACGCCCATTCCAATCTTTTCTACTCATTTCTGACATGAAATAATGGTTTTGTAACTGCAACATCTCCATGCAGTCCTGCTTCCTGAAGCCTTCGTTTGACGGTTGACACACTTAGGTGTTTAGATCGGGCTAAATTCACTTCAGCGGCTATTTCTGGAGCAGTAAGACGTCTTTTACATTTGCCGGCAATCACTATCTTCCTATCTTTAGCTGCAGTCGTGGTGCTGGGTCTTCCACAACGTTTTTTTTATTTCTGACACATCCAGAGGCCTCAAATTTGTTCACGTTGTAGTCTACTGTTATCTTCGAGATTTTCAATTCCCGGGAAATTTGACGATTGCTTTTGCCATATTTATGATGCGCAAATATCGTAGCGCGTATTTAAGTCGAAAGTTCTTTTGTCTTTAGCATATTACACAACGTAAACGTAAGGGGTGTTGCACGAGCAGAGAATCCACGAGTTTTCAGCAGGCAGCTTTTTGTCAACAAGCAAGCGTGTTTCGATGGTTTTACATCTCTTACGTTGCTCACGTAGATGTTGGCGGAAAGCTTTTCGAGAGATTCATTTCAGATTTGGCGAAGGAAAATGATTTCTGAAAGCACTCGGGCGGTTATGAAAAACATACTAAAAAAGCGAATATCATTCGATTGATGTGATTTGCATACTTTGTACTTCCAAATAATTTAATTTATTTTGATAAAATATCGTGGAACACACATACTGCTTTTCAAAAAAGTCTAGAAAAATATTTCCACGAGCATCAAACATAAATATGTATTAAAACTTTTGGCTGCAATTTTAGGATGTTAGTACCTTAACTTAAATTTTAAATATAGGATTTCAAGTACATACATAACTTCTAGCAATCTAATAGTCTGTGGAAATAAATCCAGGGCTGCTTGTGAATTTCCACTTCACCCTACAGTATCACATACAGAGCGTTCACTGATTTACAGTGATCAGTTTCCCGAAGAACAGATTTGCCGAGGATCAAATTTTTTTTAATTAGAAAATTAGTTGAATACTTTTTGAAAAACTTTGTGATTCTGAATACTATAATTTAAATGTAGGTAACTTGGTCCAGTAAAACTGTTGTTGGGCCTATTGCACTTTCGAAAAATAATAATTTTTTTTTAAAGAATTAATTTTTGAATGATTGGAATTTATTTTAGCAATGCGTTTTTCAAAGAATTTTAAGGAAAATCTCGATTAATGAAAGCTTAAAAATAAAGGAAAAAATTCTGACTGACTGTTAGTCTGTAATTATTTGAAATTTTTTGCTGGATCTTTTTTCTTTTTCCATCACAGCCCAATTGCAATGCTTTCGCAACAAAACTAAAATCATAAATTCCAATAGTTTAATTTCGTGATCATAACAGCAATTCATTTCATCGAACCAGTTTGGGGTGACAAGCTCAAAGTTGCTAATAATGGTTTCTTTAATATTTCTTGTTTCTGGGCTGATTTTGAACACTTCTGCAAAACAGATGACGTGTTGCTTGCAATCACTAAAAAACTCATCAGGGTGGAGCATATAAATTCCCGAAATCCGACGAGGCCGCGCTGTAATTTTTCGCAAATATAAATAATTCCGAAGGACACGGCAAAACTTTATCAGTTTTCTTTGTGATGCGCTCACACGAATCGCATTTCAGCTTCGTCACAACTTTGAAGGCAACCTAGCCGGTAAAATACGCCAATGATGGAAGCTGTATCTGGATTTCAGCATTTTCGAAAGTATCTTCAGTCATAAAATCGAAATTAAGTACTTCGTTATGCTCTTCCTTCTCTTGGAGTTCTGTGCAATCAACAATTTCACTTTCTTCATAATCAGTGGCGAGGCGTTCATATAAGCCGATTCCCATCGGCTTCCCTTTCCAAATATGTTCCAAAAATGTCTAACACTTCAGTTGTATAAGGGAATGAAGTGTTAATTTATGTGCATGCATCACTGTAAACATGCACAATCGTTCCACTTGATTTCAGTGTTTATTCCATCATATTCCATTCTCTTCATGCTACACATCCTCATAGTTCCATAATAGCCAGCAAAGCGATCAACATCTGTAAGAGTTGCAGCAAAGCTTTCCGAGTCTGGAATTCATCAATAATTTAAGGTGCCGTGGGCATTCAACTCCCGTTTGTTGGAATGGCAGCTCGGTTTTCCTCAATAGGATATGGAAACAAATCAAAAAGCCGGTAGCGTTCCCGGCTTGCGAATCAGCTGTGAAAATTGATGCTAGAAAATCATCGAAAACTCCCAATTAGAAATACATACTGTTGCAATAGTCTATATGTCTATACCTTGATTGTTGTAGCAGGAAATTTACGTAAGCTCTACTAGTAAGCTACAGAACGTGAAAAGAGTTTATTGTTAATTGATTGTTTTTGTGAAATTGTGAAAGTGGTAAAGTGTTATTTTCAACTTATTGCAGATTTTCTTGTGGGTAATTTTTTTAAATTTTAATATGTCTTTAAATGTAGATTGCTGCCTTACAGATTTTTTGACGACAGGGTCCATGTCTCTCAAATAGTAAGCGGCTTACCCACAGTAATTTTTCACCCCTCGCCACTGCTTCATATCCATCTAAATCTAATGTGAACATGATGTCGCTATCATCTGCACAATTGGTTCTATGGCTGGATTTCTTGTAAGTGGTAACCTCTAATTCTATTTTGAGAAACAAAATAATTCAACACACATTTCCAGTTGCTGATAAGCTCTTTTATCAAAAAAACACACACTTGCTTTCCAATAGTGTTTTTTCTGTTTAAACCGATGTCTTCTAATCCATCTATTAGGTCATGTGGAACATTATACTTCAATTCCTTTCTTATAGCTATTTCATCAAAAATTACGACTACATATTTCTCCACTTAACTTAATAGTTGGAAATGCATTATTAATTAAGCCTGGCTGTAATTGCTCCACAGGCGCCCAGTTGTACACTGTAGATGGATGCGGTAAATTAATTTTTAAAATATTTCTCAAAAATTTATATGTGGACTGGGATATGTAAAAAATGTTTTGCACTAAATTCTTTTCATCATTGTCATATTTTCTTCTTTTTTTTTCATTGACTATCATTTAACATAAGACTTTGCTTTCCCTACTAATATTTTGTGAATCAATTATTTCTTCAAGTGGTGTTTTATTCTTGTTTTTCAAGAGATTTTCGTTATATTCAAAACGGTACCGATCATTCTTTTTTTGTTTTTTTTTATATTTCAACAACTCTTTTTTTTCAATTTTACACACTGGCCCTGCAAGCTGTTACTTTTTTTCATATAATAATGTTTATTTATTATATTTTTTTGGCAAGATGCACAAAAATTACTTGCTAATCCGTTGACCATCTTCGTCTTTTCCATGGCGAAGAAATTAACAGATTCAAGTCTATTTCATTGTCTGCATTTCCCGGAGACAAAAATAAAGTTGGAAACGCACCTACACTTTAGACCGGATTTTATTTTATTTCCATTATTCACTTCGATACAATAACGATATGATAACGAATATGAATAATTGGTTCAGCACATCGCCAACCATCTGTCATGAGCTTTTTAGCAAAAGCTCTAGCTCTCTCAAAATAATAACTCTCTCACCTACAAATTTTTGATACAAACAAGATGTCAGCTTTTACGAAAGATATAATTAAATCGTTTTACATGAAAAAAACGTCCATTAATACGGAAAATCTCAAAACATCTGGGTGGGCAAATACATATGAGCGACACTGTATATGACATATGAAGAGCTTTGCTACAAATTCCGACTTTACAATCCCGCAGACTCCTCTTAGATGAGTGTTTTCTGTTTCTGCTTCACCACCATCAATCAAACTCTAACCTCTCTGACTGGTTAGACGATCATATTTCAGAACGCCCTGCCAGATCTGATAACATATTTAGCGTTCCATATGCTAGGACTTTCTATCATTTGCCGATGTTGCGACTCCCCCGAAACCACAATATTCTGAAACTTGGTCCGTTTCCTCACTCACTCTACATTTATAAACAGAATGTAAAGCGTATCTTATCTAATTAGTTTTACTATGTTTTTTTCATGTTTGGAGGTGGAAATCTTCAAAAGGGGTCTTAGGTTGGTTTGTTAAGAGTGGGGACAGCCGCCTGCCGGGTTGCTCATTCTTCCAGTTGATGAGTAGCAATCATGAGTGAGCAAGTGGTTCCTTTATCCATTGAGCAACGTATTATTATTAAATTTTTAACAAATGAAGACGTTTCACCATCGAATATTTTGGCTAGGTTGAAGGTGCAGTTTGGTGACAATACGCTTTCACAGACACAAGTGTTTGATTGTGCTAGAAAATTTAAAAATGGACGAGAAAGTGTAGAAAATGAAACTCACGGTCGACGCCCAATATCAAGTGTAACTGATGACAATATTCGCGCGGTTCAACATCTAATCGAGGGTGAACGTCGATTCACTATTAATGAAATCGCTTCAAAAGTGAGTATTAGCCATGGTAGTGCTTATTCCGTCATCACAGATCATCTTGGCTTCCGAAAAGTCTGCGCCAGGTGGGTCCCAAGGTTATTGACCGAAAATCAAAAAGCGGAAAGGCTGAAAATTTCTGAACGACTTTTAAATCGATTTCACCATGAAGGCGATAGTTTTTTGAGACGAATTGTCACGTGTGATGAGACCTGGGTGCACCATTACACCCCCGAGTATTTTTTGATTACAAAGGAGTTTTACTGATCGATTTCCTGCACGACCAACGAACAATAAATGCTGCCTACTACTGTCAGCTGCTAGAGTCAACAAAAGCCGCCTACAGAAACAAAAGAAAGATAAATTCCATCAGAGAGGTCATTCTCTTCCATGACAATGCCCGATCCTTCACAGCTGCATTGACAAAGGATAAATTAATTGAGCTGCATTGGGAGACCCTAGAGCTCCCTATAGCCCAGACTTGTCCCCATGCGACTATTTTTTGTTTGGTCCCATGAAGGAAGCTTTGGGAGGCGAAAAATTTGAAGCGAATGACGAAGTTGAGGCGCGCGTGCGCAACTGGTTGACAACTCGACCTCAAACTTTCTATGAACAAGGAATTTTTAAGCTGCCAAAACGTTGGGGAAAATGTGTAGAGCGTGCAGGAGACTATGTAATAAATGTGTATAAAAATAAATGTGTATAAAAAAGTCAGGTTTATATTTGACTCACCCTCGTATTATAGTCATTTTCCCCCAAATTTCTATTAGTACAGTCAATTGGGAGTTCAGCGTGCATTTTCAAAAGGCAGAAATTTTTTTATTGCAATGCGTGTGGAATGCTATAATTAGCTTAAGTTCAATTTCCTGGGGTCCCCGATGATGGCGTTTGGGCTCCATCTTGAAAACAAAAGAAAGTGGGACACCCCCATATCTCCCAAACCGTGGCTTCCACAAGAAAGTTGTGTATGAAAAACTTGCGTAGAATATAATTTTTAGCAAGTCGTCCATACATAACTTTTGCGTCGTGTCAATAATAAAAAAGATACAATCCAAAAACCGTACCCAAAAAGGGGGGAATAACTTTCGGGCGCCACAACTTTTTTAGTTTCACGCGAAACACGTTGGGATACTTTTCTAAGATAATTTTGTCGCAAATCGTTTGCGGTTTCGATTGTTCCAATCACTGCACATTAACGGGAGTTATTCCATCCCAAAGGGGAGAAAGTCGCGTGAAAACCCGTTTTTAGGCCAAATAATCGACTTTTGGTGGTGAACCCTCTGTTGCGAAACTCGCGGAGCATTTTGAGAGGCAGCCGGATTTTTGGCGCAATGTGTAGTATGTCTTGCTATGAGCTTAAATCCAAGTTTCTGAGGTCGCAGCCCCAATCCTCTGGGCTCCATCGTGGAAACAAAAAATAGTGGGACATCCCCCATATCTCCGAAACCATGGCTCCCACAAGAAAGTTTATTATGGCAAACTTGTGAAAAATTTAATTTGCAACAAATCATGCATACATCACTTTTACGTGGTTTTAACAATAAAAGAGTTACAAGCTCAAAACGACATCCAAAAAGGGGGGAACATCTTTCGAGCGCCACAGCTTCATTGTTTTCACTTTAACCCCAAAATACATTGAAAATAACTTTAAGGCAATTTTGTTGCAAGTCGTTTGCGGTATTGATCGTTTCGATCGCTGTACACTGCCGGGAGCTATGGCATCCCAAAGGGGGAAAACTCACGTAAAAAACGCATTTTTAGGCCAAATAATCGGCTTCCGATGGCAAACCCCCCATTGCAAAACTCACGGAGCATTTTAGTGGGCAGAAAATTTTTAATTGCAATGAGTAGTATGCCTTTATGTGAGATTAAATTGATGTTTCTAGGGTTATAGCTCCAATCCCCTTGGCGCCATCTCGAGAACAAAAAAAGTGGGATGGCCCCATATCTTGGAAAGCAACGCTCCCACAAAAAAGTTTAATATGACAAACTTGTGTGAAATTTAATTTGCAGTAAGTTTTGGATACATAATTTTCACGTGCTGTCAATATTAAAAGAGTTACACGCCAAAAACGACGTTGAAAAGGGGGGATCATCATTCGCGTGCCACAAATTCTTGTTTTCCCCTATTACGGCGAAATTTGTCCGAAAATAGCTTTTAGGCAGTTTTATCACCAAACGTTTGCGGTATTGCTTGTTTTGATCACTGTACCATGTCGGGAGTTATTGCGTCTTGATAGGGGTCAAGTCACAGGGAAAAAGCATTGTAGGACCAGATAAACAGTACTATATCTAGTTTGATTGCCATCATCGTATTGTACATTTTTATGCATGAATTTCCCTTTTTCCATGCAAATCAACACATTCAGGCTGAGTTCTTGAGTTTTTGTGATGCCACGATTGTGGGAGTCAGTCTTGGTAGGATGCAGATAATCTTATATATCTTGATGATAATTCGTGCTACGCCCATTATGTTATTTTTTGTCGTGTGGTTAGGAAAGTACCTGAAACGGTGTAGAAGACAAACAATAGCTGCGAGGTCTTTTTCTCAATTCATTAACATGTGCTGTCCATGAGGTTTTTCGTCTATTGTAAGACCCAGCTATTTTATTTGCTGAACGTTTTTTAAGGTATTACAGTTAATTTTTATCAAAGGTTCAATATCCGCTTTGTTTTTTGGTTTTGTTTAAATATAATTGTTTTGGCTTGTTCATGGTTAATTCGCTATGAATTAACCAATGCCAATAATTGTCTAGGTCTTTGTTTATTCTATGTCAAATTCGGTCTTGCCTGCGTAAATCAGACTGTCTCGTCTGCGTACATCGCAGTTAACTCTGGGTTAGATAAGGTGTTCGTATATAACAAGGAGAGAATAGGACCTAGGATAGATCCTTGAGCATCCCCAACACTAATTCGCGCTGATGGGCTGTAGTTGCTGCCGATTCCTGTTTTTTTTTCTGGCCGTTCATACAAGTAACAGGAGATCCTTCGCCTTGCCAACGATTCCAATTTCCTCCAATTGTGCCCGGGGAGGTTAATCCTCCCTCCGGTCGCGACGAAGACCCCCTATAGGAGGGTGCGGACTTGGTGGTTGTGGTTTATACCCATATCGCGGGTAGAGCCCTTAAAGGTGCCCCGTAACGTCGTCATGCTTCCGAGCATGGGGTCTTCTACGACATCTCTGGGGGCTCGGCATGGAATTACGTGTTAACCTGGTGCCGAGACCGAGAGATTGGATGAGGTGTTAGATAGGCCTCACTTCCACCAGTAAGGTCACTGAGCCTGCACTTAGTAGACAAACTGGTACTGCCAGGTGGTGGTCGAAGGGCGCTGGCAGCCGCATTGTAGCTGCCCGTTGTTCAATCGTGGACGGTGGAGTTAAACCCCCTCTGGATAGGCCTCCACGTTAAACACAGGTACGTTTCCTCCAATCTTGTAACTAACGTGTGATGAACTACTGTGTCAAAGACTTTTTTTTGGATCAACGAAGATTACTGCGACGTAAAAACCTTTATCCATTTTAGTATTTATGTGTCTCACCATTTCAATAATAGCATCTGTTGTTGCTTTCCCTTCCTGGAAGCCAAATTGATTTTCATCCAATATTTGGTTCTGTTCTCGGTAATTTTTAATTCTAGAAGCTGATATTTTTTCGATTATTTTACTTCAGCTTCTTTCAGATACTCTAGAAATTCTGCTTTTCTGATCGATGCATATATTAATTTAACTAGTGTGTCTGCAATGCTTTTCTTTATTAATTTTATTTCGTCGACGGCCCTGGCGCTGTGTGGATAACTTTTTTTCTATTGGTCAGTCTCAAATGAAAGGAAACTTTGGGCGAGATATTTTGTCCCGAAGCCTCTAAATCAGGCAATTTTGATATAATTCTGTGTCCAATAGTCGAGAAGTGGTTGTTTGACACGTCAGCAATTTTATCCGGATATGTGAATTTGCCGCCCAAGTATTGTATTTCATCTACAGTATTTATATTATTATTGTTGTGCGCTTTTAATTATTCTATTGCAGTCATTTTTGATGGCTTAATACTTTTGTAGTTTCAGCTTATTCGTGGGATTATTCAACAATTAGTTAGTTGTAAGCATTTCTTTGGAGTCGAAAATTACCTTTCCAGATATCCACGTATCGTTTCTGGCCCGTACTAGTTTTGTAACTGTAGATGCGGCTTTTGCTTCTACAATAGTCTTTGACAATCTTTTGGTTTGTAATTCTGCTATTTAAGATGAATGTAACATGGATTCTTAATAAATAAATAATTATGATTTTCAAAGCCTTACAAATAATCATTTTGTTCTATCGTTGCAGCGGAATCGTTCGACGATGCCGTCGAAGAGCGCGTCATCAACGAAGAATATAAAATATGGAAAAAGAACACTCCATTCCTGTACGACTTGGTGATGACCCATGCGTTGGAATGGCCCTCGCTAACAGCACAATGGCTTCCTGATGTAACGAAACAAGAAGGTAAAGATTACTCGGTGCATCGATTGATCCTCGGCACTCACACATCAGATGAACAAAATCACCTTCTTATCGCCAGCGTTCAATTGCCAAATGAGGATGCGCAATTCGATGCATCGCACTACGACAACGAAAAGGGGGAATTCGGTGGCTTCGGTTCCGTGTCGGGCAAAATCGAAATTGAAATCAAGATAAATCACGAGGGCGAAGTGAATCGGGCACGATATATGCCGCAAAATGCATGCGTGATCGCCACGAAGACACCGTCAAGTGATGTGCTCGTCTTCGACTATACGAAGCATCCGAGCAAACCTGAACCGAGCGGAGAATGTCACCCTGATTTGAGATTGCGCGGCCATCAAAAGGAAGGCTACGGTTTGTCGTGGAATCCGAATCTGAATGGGTACCTCCTGTCGGCTAGCGACGATCACACGATCTGCTTGTGGGATATAAATGCCACGCCAAAGGAGCATCGGGTGATAGATGCCAAGAACATATTCACGGGACATACCGCAGTAGTGGAGGACGTAGCCTGGCACTTGCTGCACGAATCACTGTTTGGCTCGGTTGCTGATGACCAAAAGTTGATGATTTGGGACACTAGATGCAACAACACCATGAAGCCGTCGCACACGGTCGACGCTCATACCGCTGAGGTCAACTGCTTGAGCTTCAACCCGTACTCGGAATACATCTTGGCCACGGGATCTGCCGACAAGACTGTGGCGTTGTGGGACTTGAGGAACTTAAAACTGAAGCTACATTCCTTCGAATCGCATAAAGATGAAATATTCCAGGTGCAGTGGTCGCCGCACAACGAAACAATTTTGGCATCGTCCGGAACCGATCGCCGTCTTCACGTCTGGGACCTCTCGAAGATCGGCGAAGAACAAAGTATTGAAGATGCTGAGGATGGGCCTCCCGAGCTACTCTTTATCCATGGCGGTCACACTGCCAAGATATCAGATTTCTCGTGGAATCCAAACGAGCCGTGGGTTATCTGTTCGGTGTCCGAAGACAATATCATGCAAGTGTGGCAAATGGCGGAGAATATTTATAATGACGAGGAGCCGGACATGCCTTCAGCAGAAGTGGAGGCGGCGACTGCTTAGTTCTAGATAATTCGCTCCGCCGTAGAACGGATGATAACTTATCAAATAAACGCACGTAGCTATGATAATCATCGCTAAATTGATTTGGGAAGAACCTTTTTTTAATAAATTCCATCTTATGTACAATTTGATGCGAGGTGAGCATTAAATAAAATCAATAGAAAAGAAAAGATTACTTTTAATCCAAAACATAACTGTGTTCATTGCCAAACACTTTGATTCGTATAGATATTGATCGCAGGTCACGGGCACTTCGTCTGCATATAATCGTACCGTTTATCACCTCATCTTCCTCGACATTTACGGCATCCTTCAAAAAGAAAGTGACTTGCTTCCAATGTGTGGGCTTTGCCTTAGGCGAAGTTGAAAATGAAAATTTATTAGGAAGATCGAAAAAAGTTTCGAAATATCCAACAAACGAAGTCAATCGTCCTGTTTTCAACACCTTTAAGTTAAAGTCGTACGAAAAGTTTGAATAATTCACATCAATCTTCATCAGATCATAGTTGGCAATAACATTTGCTTCGGTCAAAACGTACTCTGGCTTCACGACTTCTACAACTGCTTCACGGAGCACTTCTTTCTGCATGCACGACATGTCAAAGCCATAGACATTTTTCCAGAACTCAATATAATGGCGGTGTCGATTCTCATCGCCATGTCCCACTATGCTGTTGCATTTTAATTATAAATAAATTCGATTTCCACGCAACGAAGTTTCTATTTAATGTTTTTTTTCCAACCTTATATTGCATCGATTCGGAATCAATGTTCCTCCCAACTTCAAGTGCCGATCCCTAGCGTAAATGACAGAATCCAGCATTCCTTCGAAAACCAGGAAGTAACCCATCCATTCGGATACGATAAAATCGAACCTATCCACGGGTAGTGCAGTGTCCTCCAGACGGCCTTTTACAAACTTTATGCTATCGAACGTGTTTGTTCTGCGAATGATTAAACAAAGTCGTGCAAAAACTGTCTTAGTTCATCGAGTTGTGTTCTTTCTTACTTTGCTATTTCCATTGCATGGTAAATTATCTCTGAATTATCTACAGCCACTACAGTTTCTGCGCCCGCTTGGGCAGCAAACATAGACAATATTGATGTACCACAGCCGAGATCCAGCACGCATTTCCCTTTGAGAATTTCTTTGTTCTCAAGCAGGGCGTCACGATAAGTTGAGGTTCTTACTTCGTCCTAGTAGAAAATAAGTCGAAACAGCATAACAAGTATTATTCTATAAACATTGACTTTACGGATAGCATCTCGTGATGTATTCCATAGTGCGAATAGCTGCTGAAGTAATTGTCGTCTCTCTCAAGCGATATGCTGGCTACGCTGTTGGCGAATTTGATGTTTGGACTATTCACGCTGTCTGAGTTTGACTCCTTCTCGATTAGATTTTTAAAACTAGATCGCATTTTTGATATGTCCTCTGCAGCCTGTTGCAGCATTCCATTCTTATCGCTCACTTCTTTCTCTAGTTGCTCGACTAATGATCTAAGTTTGACTAATTCGGCCGATGGAATGTTTGTTGGGGAAGTTAATTCATTTTCCATCGCATCTTCTTGTAATGATTCGAAATCTATACAGGATATGCATTTTAATATCAAAGACGACTAGTTAGTGATGATGCTCGATCAAACTCACCATAAGTTAACCACGGCTCGTATTCCACAGGTTTCAAATATTTTTCATCGTTCCAGAGGGGCAAATTGATTTTATTAAGATCCTTCGCTTCTAATTGATGAGTACGAATATAATTGATCATCTGAAACCAATTGGAAAGTTTATCGCTAATACTAATTGAAATGTAATCGTTACTCACCTTAATATAGGAATAACAATCCATTCCGAATTTGACTTTTAATTCGCGAAAATCTACATTGTGCGTTGTCGAAATGTGTTTTATCGCATGTTCCACTGAATTAGAAATGCTTGCGCAAAATAGGCACCTCACCGTATCACTGCCATCTTCGTCCTCGCTCCAATCATCACCGTCTGAATCACTGTCTATTTCCATTTCGTTAGCGATCCGACTTGCGTTTGTGTTTTCTTTTTGTGGGAATGTACATTGTTATTAGTTATCATAAAGAACTGAATTAACATTAAATCGATTTGTAGTATCATGATTTAACGGAAGAAAATAATAGATTGTTGAAGGACTGTAGGTGTTTTAAGAAAAATAAGTTTGTTTAAGAATGCTCCTTAAGCAAGTTAATAGATTTTCTTTAAAAAAAACATTTATTGAATAATACATGCACTCATATTAACGTAAACACAATATGATTCCCTTGATAAAGAATAGTTTGAATTTAAATTAAGTATTGTTTCGACCATTTTTTATAAGAATAAAAACAAACTCAGTAATACGATCAAAAGAATCACCAAAATTTGGCTACAGAATATTTCACTAAGGCCAATGAAGCGTGTGAAAATTATGTCATCATTACTGGAGGTAATGTTATTTAGAACCCAAAAAATCTTTGAAGTGAATGCTAAAAGAAAATCATCAGGATATCCGACAACAATGACTAGACAAGAGACTACTTCATCAAATTGCCAAGTAATTGGTTTTAAGAAATTTTTCACCCTGATAACTGTCCCAAGTTTGTTGTTTCGAAAGAGTTGGCGTCGAACGGAACATATGTTGAAAATTTGAGTATTGAGGAAATTGAAAAGTCATCAAAGAAGTCCTTCAATCGGGCTAAAGAATCTGATGACTGGTCTTCTTATAAAATAAAACTGAAGGAGTTCAACTCCTCTATCAGAAAGGCCAAACGCACCTCTTGGAGAAGTTTCTGTGCAGGAATAGAACACTCCAAGGCAGTAGCGTACGCAGGATTTTGATAAGGGGGGGTCATATTTTTGAAGTCTTGACTAGGTACGTTTGCTAGTGCTTCGGTGTAGATATGAAGATATAATTATGTAATCATACTTAATCATACTTTTTCACCGGTCAAAGTTGGAGTCCTCCAAAAGTAATTCTGGCAGACTTTAGCCCAATTGCAGTCTGGTTTCATGTACTTGAATCATTCATGATATTTTCATTCAAATTATAAATTATGCGCTTGATGTGTGAAAGAATATACACTGTATTTGTAGACTTCCTTGGAACCGTAAAGTGTATATGCATGTTTGCAAGTACATATATTGAAACGCCTTCAATACCTACAGGCCAGAAAAGAAAGCAACTGATGAAGTAAATGCCGTGGGAAAGTGAAACTGTCACTAAGCACAGACATAGTATTATCGTAATCAGGGCTGGCTAAGCTTGTTTGCAGCCCATGCAGGGAAGCAACTCTGCGCTCTCAAGCAAATTTGTCGTCATTTCCACGTAACCCATGAGGTAGACTTTTTGTACGCGTTTTTTTAATGAGGTGTTCCCAATAGGCCTAGTTCTCAGATTACAAATCATATGACAAGATAAAAACAATCAATTTTTTGAGGATTCTGATGAAAGATAGAAAGAAACATTCAAAAATATAACTGTTGCTACTAAGATATGGGTGCGAATTAAATAAATTACACTTTTCTGGAATTTTACTTCGAAAACTTTCAATCAGATGAACATATTCTAATGTTCCTACCAACTCTTTATCTATATATAAGTAAGCTTCATACAATAAGTAAAAGATAACGGCACACACGGATCCAATTTGTGCAAATTATGCCCGTATCACTCCTAGGTGAGATCTCTAAAGCACCATAGGCCGTAAATCAGGCCAATATGGGTTTTACTGTGAAATAGATGAAAGATCTAATTGCGTAGAGATACTGAATCTCACTCAACTCCCACGTTCCAGAGTGTCTCGGCGAATAATTGTTAAAGTGGGTGGCTTAGTGGTTAACGCTAGTTCAAGGCTCCTTGTCGACAAATAGTTTTCGGGAATGAGATTTGATGCCGCACTATCATTTCACTCAGCTGTGAATGAGAACCTGAATCAAATCAGGGTAATAATCACGGATGAGCGTGGTCCTGACCACTTTACATCCTAATGTTCCGTTGGTCAAGTAAACGAAATAATTTTAATATTGCCTGAAGGCCCAATTTTGGCGGTTGCGCCATCGATTATTATTTTTACCAACCTCTTCCCAGGCAATGATGAAACCTTATGTAAATATGCTTAAGATATATAATTCATAACATTCGAATCTTTGAATTTTCAAAATTTACGCGAGGTGATCAAAGTTTTAAAATGCCGATAATGATACAAACTTTATATTCAAAATTCATCTAAAGTAACGGTGAGAAACAGTGTAAAATGGAATTAAATTTTATGTCCAAGCATAAAACAGAGCGCTTCGCCGGATAAAATTATAGTGAAATATCTAAACGACGAATTTTTTTATTAGCTCATTTAACACATCTTCTGTAGATGGAGTGAGATCTCTATGAATATTTAGAAGTGCCAATCCATTAAGCCGTTCATTGCTGTTGGAATTTCGCAAGTATGTTTTTAGTCGTCGTAATGTTGAAAATGATCGTTCGTTTGTACACGTAGATACTGGGAGAGCAGCCAATATTTCTAGCAATTTCGATATATTCGGCAAAATGTTTGAATTACACATGCTTAACCCATCTATGGTCGTTTTTGGGCGGTTCACTATTTCAAGATGCCCTATCTTTCTGTATCACAGAGTCAACTCAGCATTCAATTTTTCTTCAAGGGGGGTTTGAACCCGTAACCCCCCCCCCTTGGGTACGCCACTGCTCCAAGGATGTCAGTCGTCTGCGAAAAGTCATGACGTTGTCCGTTCTCGTGGATACGCACTTCCCGGGTAGTGAGGGTGTGGCTGACAAAGCGGATCCACACACACTCCCGAACTGTAGGCCAACCACTGTGCCTGTAAATGACAGGCTCCTACGCTGGGCAATCAGCTCATTTCAACCCTTTAAATCCCCTGGTATGGACAACATCTCACCTGTTGAGATCCAACAGGGTACCAATTTAGCATTACATGGCTGAACGCCATTTTCAAAGCATGTGTACGGATGGCTTACATTCCACAGCGTTGGCAAGAAGCTGAAATAGTCTTTATACCTAAAGCGGGTAAAACATCCCACTCTTCACCTAAAGATTACATACCTATTAGTCTCACCTCTTTTCTGCTGAAACTCTGGAACGACTGATAGAGATCCATCTGAGAGCTGTTCTGAAACCACTCTCCAATGCGCAGCACGCATACACAAATGGGAGATCGGTTGAAACAGTCCTTCATTCGCTCACCAGCTACATCGAAAAATCGCTAAGCGTCAAAGAATACACTCAAGCGGTTTTTATAGACATTGAAGGGCTTTCAACAATATCAGCCATAAGGCTATTGGCAAAGCACTCGGGGTTCATCGGACAACTGCTAAGCAGCAGGAACATTAACTCCATGCTAGGAAACAGTACCTTAAGAACGAGAACTTGCAGAGGCACCCCACAATGTGCCCAATGTGCCCCCCAGGTGCTATCACACCTTCTATGGAACCTAGTGGTGGACAAGCTTCTGTCAAAAAATAAAGCGACGGGCTGCAAAGTTGTTGCTTATGCCGATGATGTTGTAATAGCAATATCGGGAAAATTTGTTAACACCCTATCGGAAAGACTAAACTTTTCCCTAGGTATACTTTCCAAATGGAGCAAAGAGTGTGGTTTAAAGATTAATCCGCAAAAGACGGAATTTATGATCTTCACAAGAAGGTACAAAATTCCACGATTTGTCCCACCTAAACTTGATGAGATAAGTCTCAACCCATCTCATCAGGTCAAATATTTAGGTCTCATTCTGGACTCTAAACTAGCATGGAAAGCGAGCATAGCAGAAAGAGCACGCAAAGCTGCATGCGCAATCTACTGCTGCAAAAGAGCTATTGGGAAAAGGTGGGGATTGAAACCCAAAATTGTATCATGGCTCCATACGGCGATAGTGGAATCAATCCTTCTGTATGGCGCAGTTATTTGGTGGCCTGCTATGGCGAAATCATCAATTGTAAACCTGCTAAACAAGGTCAAAAGGATTGTGGCTATTGCAATCACCGGGGCTCTACGGACTACCCCGACAAAGGCATTATTCATGCTATTAAACTGGCTTCCGACAGAGCTACTTACGAGACAGCAGGCCAAGTGCACTGCTGTTCGATTGAAAGCTCTGCGACTCTGGCATGAGGAGAACATTGGTCACTCCACAATACTACGGAGGGATGGACCAACTTCAGGGAAAGTGGACCTTGCTTCTCCGATTCCCTGTTTTCACTATGTTTTCAAGTCCGTCATCCCTAGCAGAGATGACTTGATCATGGAAGGAAATAGGATACAGGAATCGGTCGACATCTACACTGATGGATCAAAAATGGATGGAAGAGTTGGCTGTGGCGTGTTCTCAGAACAGCTAGGCCGCAGCATCTTTCAGGCAGAGGTCATTGCGATTTATAAGGCAGTAGACTGGTTGAGAAATCAGAAAACCTCCATAAGAAATTTAAACATCTTTTCTGACAGTCAAGTCCACTACCTTGTGTGTTGCAATGACCTCTGCCTGAAAAACACTGCAGTGATCTGATAGTCGGAAGGATAGTTTCAGGCCTAGCTGTTCGGAGAAAATGCCACATCCAACTTCACTTCTTCATGCTTAAATCTAGACAAAAACTCCTTTTATATTCAACAACATTCAAATTCAATACCTCCAGACCTCACGATTTACAATGAATTTAAGTTGTAAAATTGTTTTAAAGGCGTTCGCGGTCGTTTCTACGCACAGCCCAGGAATAAGGCAGCGATCGTTAAGTGGCGTTCAAAAGCTAAGATGTTGGTAACTGCTAACAGTCTCGCTCAATTTGAAGAGAATTATTGCTGAAATAGATAATCGTCATGCAAATTACGACGAAGCAAGCAATCAACAAGTTTTATTCATTATTCCTCTATCCTTACTTGAGTGAATGATTACTTATTTTTATTTAATTTTTAATCTTAATTTGTTGGAGTTTTTCGGAGGTCGTCGAATTTTCTAAACAAACCGTGCCCCCATTGGTTTTGAACACGCTTTTGGCACACTATCCAGGATTAGGTTCTTTTTCACATTTTCAAAAATTGCGAGACCGTTTTCGTTGCACTGTGTAAAATTAAGACATAAAAAAATCAGTATGCTAAGCTACACCACTTCTATGTGTTTATAATCAAAGGTAATTTACTTCCAGTTATTGAGGATTTATGTAGGTAAAAAGGACAAGATTGGTACACCGGTTGACCCAAGGATATTTGCCGACAAACTGAAACTGGTTTTAAATTTTATTTGATTCGGTTTTTCAACCTCGCTATATATTGTGTTTGCTTAACTTGAAAGCGACCTACCTACCTTCATTCGACATCGTATGCTGAACACAAGGTGCTATTTTCCACGTTCAAATTCGCAGGACTCCAAACAACGTCGGCTTCCACTTGTCTCAGCACCAATGACAGTAGTTAGCACTGTCAAACTAACCACGTGCGTGCGGAGTCGTCTGCTGCAAAACTTAAACACTTCTTGCAACGTCCACGACTGGCGTTTCGACCCGGCTTCCCGTTTATGTCCAACAATGAGGAAAAGAAAGTCAAAGATTGCCAGGGAAATTGCATCGATGGAAAAGCTTTGCGCTCAGGTAATCATTTTTCATTTTAAACTCGCGCTGTAATTCAGCCATTTATGCACAGTCTTCCGAAAGTAACGAATCCAAGCGAAAAGAAAAACAGAACGAAGTGAAGAATGGGGCGTTGGCGACCGAATCCACCGATATTGATTTACAAAAGTTGATTGTGAGACAGCAGGAGGCTTGTAGTGTTATTGAGCAAAAGAAAAGTGCCCTGGTCGCTTATCAATTGTCCTACCTTGAGTACATTGAGCTGCAAGAGGAAATCGGACGCCTGAATTCTTTGCGGGACAGTTTCCAGGCAAAAATCAATGCTTTACGGAAGCAACGGAAGAAGAACGAATCGAACACTAATAGATAGTTTCTTTTAATGCTAAAATTTTACTGAGCATTATTATTATGATGTGTAAATAGATAATGTAGCGAGAAACGCCAGCGGTTCTGTGGACTCAATCAATCCCAGCAATGCTGTACAACATATTTAGGATACTATTCGGAGGCATGAATGACAACTTGTATTGAATAAGAACGTTTAAAATGCATGAAAACGGCTAAATATTACATTAATAGCATGTGGACTTGAATTTATGTCAAAATTACGTTAATGCGGAGTTAATTTTAGAATATCCGTAGTTACAACTATATATTGACTTGATACTGAATGAAGGAAAGTGTGTTATTAATTTTCACTTTAAATCCTGTAAATAACAATTCAATTTACTTCTTGAATCACTAAAATTATAAAAGATGTAAAAAAAACCAAAGCTTATCGAATTTTAATTGAGATCAATTATAAGGAATTTTATTTAATTCATAAATGAATACATGCCTATGAATGAATACATGCCTTTGGATCATATACCGCCCAAGCCTGGTTTGTGAGATGACAACTATAAAGGCTGCTTTTGTGCTCTACGCAAATAGTTCTGATGGATTTCATATAACATTGTATCCACCTCGAATAAATCTTTGCTTGCTGCACATGGCATTTTCAAAAGTCTTCTCGTCATGGCAAAAATAAAGAAAGGAATAACTATCTGGCAATTATCGCAATCGACATTAAAAACATTCGATCTTCCGAAGAAATTTGTAGAGATCTTCGACGCAAGTAGAGATATTATCTCGAATATTGGGCATATCTAAAAACGCTTGACCTTCGTGCCAGCCGTATATTTTTTTCCACGTTGAAAGGTGGAAATCTTCAAAAGATACCGATCAGCTCCTGCCTTTCGGCATGCCGGATTTCTGCCGACTTAAACCACCTCCGTTTCCTTCAAATCACTCTCTCCACCAATTTTCCGTAGTTCTCTGTATTTATACTTCAGTATATAGTCTTCCCAGACGATAAGAATCGGTATAAGGGTGAGTTCCAAATTTGGGAGTTTTTGTATCCTTTTAGTTAGATCAATAATTCAATTCATTACGTGTCTGGCTTTAATTTTAGTGGAGCTCATTGCAATTGTAACTTACTTCGAATGTTGGTCCTGCAGAAGGTATTATTTTAGTATAAAAGTATATTATTAATTGATTTCATCTTCACAAAATACTACGTGTTGTGTTTATGTAAAAAAACTTCCTTTTAATTTTGTGTATCTTTATTTGGATTCGTAATCGATTTTCGACCGTAATCGTTCGGTCTTCCTCAGCGATTAAATTTATTAGTGTTAAGTACTTTACTTATATACTAATTTTACAAGGGATATAGTTAATAAGGATCTGATTAAGAGGATATTTTCAAATTCTAACATTACAAGGGATATAATTAATGAGGAATATAATTGAGAGAATATTATTAAAAATGGAGATTCTTAAGAATAACTGATTAATTTAAAGAGCAATGAATTAACATTGCCTTCATCATGATTCATTACGTTTTTTTTCCCTATAAATGGCTAAGCTTTCTAAGGCATCTATTTCCCGTACGTCTCTCGCTTGCCTTATTGGTGCTACGTCATCCATAGTTATATCATGTCCTGTAGTCACGAAGTGCTCCGCCACAGCTGATTTGAAACTGCCTGTCATGCCTCTCTTCTTTGCAGCTTTCGCTTCCCCTAAGTGTTCCTTCATTCTAGTACTGATGAGTCTCCTTGTCTGACCCATATATACCTCTTGGCAGGTGGGGCATTCAACCCTATAGATCCCCGGTTTCTCGTGTGGTTGTCGCTTATCTTTAGTCGATCCAAAGATGTTTTTGAGCTGGTTTCAGCCACTCGTTTCTATGAGCTGTATTGATTCATGGCCGTTTAGGTTACTTTTTATTACGTTAGTGACACCTTCGTGGTAGGTGATGGCCTTCCAATTCGTCCTTTCTGAGTCAGGGTTTAGTAAACTTGACCGTTCTTTCGTACGTCGAGTTCTTTTGATTTTTTCCGCCATTCTTCTGATTGTTGCTGGTTTAAAGTCATTTAAAATTGCAGTCTGGAGAACATACTGCATTTCCTTCTTCTTGGCTTCCTCTTCAAGTGGCAAATCATATATGCGGTGTATCATAGCTCTGTAGGGAGAAACTTTGATTCGTTGTGTGTGGTTCGAAGTATTTGGGATCGTTCTTTGCGTAAGCGTTGCTTTTCGGAAGGAATAGGTGGAAACCTGGCGTTCTTGGATGTGCTAGTACAACGGAGAAGGTGGAACATAATTCAAATAAAGATACACAAAATTAAAAGGAAGTTTTTTTTTACAAAAACACAACAAATAAAAGTATAGTTTCAAATGAATTTGGTTTCGTTATGTTTTTCACATTGTCCGGTAGTGCATTGAAAAAGATAGCTGCTTTGTTGAAGCGGTCTTTTTTTAGTCGTACAGTCCTGGGAAATACGATAGCTATGTATGTTATTCATGTTTCCCAAGCTGCACGTGTTTCTTTCCGCAATTCTATCTAATTTCACAATTTTTCCGCAATTCTATCTAATTTCATTACGGTGTAAATTCTTATGTATGAATTTAGCTCTTTCCATGGAAATCATGCCTTACAATTTTAATCCTTGGTTTATTTATCATATCAACAACATAAAACAGCATTACGGCAGATAAGAATGAGAAAATCGAATGTTACCAATGTTATTTCTAAGCAAAAAGGGGTAGTTGCCCAAAATTAGAAGAGTTAGAACTAGAAAAGGGCTCACATACTGTTGGATTCATTGATAACACGCAACACGTAGTCTTCTTACCTCATTTTGTCGAAAACTACAATAACCTACAACCGTTGTCTTTACGTTCGGGACACCAAACAGGACCAACTCCAGCTACCGCTGCAAATTCTTCTCAGTCGTCTTTGCGCTTTTCAACTCATCTTCAACCACGCATGCCATAAGTGTTGGTCCAGTTATCTACCGTTTGAAAGACGAGGAAGAAACAATCCAACACTTTCTGTGTGAATGCCCAGTACTATCAAACCTTAGGCTCATCTTTCCTGGACATCCTCACGGAAGTAGCCAGTTTAAATATTAGCTGCATAGCCGGCTTCATACGAGAATCTAAATGGTTCTCGTCATCCCACGGGTTCTAATGCCGTGGCCTAAGTGAGCCATCTTTGGATAAGGGATGCTGCCACTAAAACCAACCAACCAATTTATCGTTTATATCTTTGGTTTATTCAAATTTTCAATATTCAATTTCCTCCCGCAGCGAGGCGAGGCTTCGATAAAATTTCCATTTATTGTTTTTCATACATTGCTTGCAGGTATGGAGAAGACATAGTCTTCATACGTAGGAAGCCTATGACTCATCCGACAAATATAAGGATTTTGCTCGGTCCAGGATGTTACTAATATTCTCCTGAATCAACCTTCCATTTCAAGTCCTCTACTACGGTTGAAATGGATAGCCAGCCAGAGAATCGACGAGCATCGCTTTGAACCTTTCTCATTAAAAACAACTGCACATTTCACTCTTTACTTTTTATTATAGGCTTTCATAACAAAAAAGGAGATGTACACATTAACTCTAGACTTGCAACGTAGCCAAAACATGTTCCTCATTAAGTTCTAACACAATCAAATCCTACTATTAATCAAAAAGGATTTCTGCCGTATTCGCAGACAATTGAGATGTCGAAAGCTTGTTGCGTACATTTCAATGATTTCGAAGTGCTGAGCTGTGATTAGGGACGTATCTAGAATACAAGAAAATTCGGCGGACGAGAAAGCGATTTAATACTTATTTCACTGCCGCCTTAAATCGTTCAAGCCGCTGCTTGGCCTTCTCAGCGTACGCTGAGTTCGTGGTGGGTCCGTTTGGATTCGCGGACGACACAGTAGAAGAGGTTGCGGCTCCGCCACTCGCGCCAAATCGTTCTTGCCGCTTAAGTAACTTTTCTTTTCGCTCGAGTTCTACCATCCGCGAGGAGACCGAGCAGCCAAAGCGCTCGGCGCGTTTTTTCAGGCTGAAAAGAAATAAATAAATAATCAAGTCTCTTAAGATTCTAAAAAGTCCAACATGTCCATGGAGGCTGTTGTGGACGGTGTCCCATTGGCCGATGAGACAGCTTCTTGAACTCCGAAACGAGCGGCTCGAGCAGTTTTCACCGTTTCTGTCGCCGCACCCACGCCGAATTTTTTCGCCCGCATTTCAAGCCTATCTTTCGAAGTCAAGTCGTTTAATTTCAACACCTTCGCCTTGGCTCCATCTGCTCCCAAACAGGATAGATTGTCGGCCGGAACGATTAGTTTCCCTGCACTCTCGTTGGCCTGCGCGTCCGCAAGACAACTAATCGCTGCGGTGGTTGAAGCAGCAGTCGGCGAAAGAGGCGGTACAGCTTTTCGCTTCAACACCACCTTTTTCTGCTGCTGTTGTGCCGAAAGTGCTGCCTCGATGCTCTTATCTTCGTCCTTGTCGGGAGACTGTAACACTGCATCTTCGTTGGACAAATCGAGTCCTTTATCTTCTTCGTCAGTAAGAGCCTCGTCATCGAGAAGGTCTTCGGCAATCGAGGTATCCTCCAGAGTTAAATCGCCGTCCAGTAGAGCTGTCTGCAGTCTTTCCTGCAGTTCAATTTTGTTACCGTTTGTGGGCAAACCACGTAATTTCAGCTCTCGTTTCAAGTCCGCCACCTAAAATCGCAACAAATTTATTTCACAATTTTTCCCCGCCGGCCATTCTAGTGCGTCCATTTTTTCCATTTATAAACTCGCAAAAAGTTACCTTCATCTTCAACACGTCGTTTTCTGCCATTCTTTTCGTGTTTTTGATTATTTATCTTCACTTAGAGCACGCAAACAATCATTCAGTGTTTGAAGTACTCGAAACTGTGTCCATGAATTTATGTATTCGATTTGATGTCATCAGGAAAACGTCAAAGTCAAAGTCGCTGTCAAATTCGCTATCCGTAGTTCACAATGGGTAGTACGGTGCACCTGAGGTTCCCCATACATTATTTATTTGTCAATGTGCTTCACTTGGTGGGTTGCAGTTAAGAACGTTGAAGCGTTGAAAAAAACGTTATCATAAATGGTTATGAAGTTTACAATTACTATTGGATTTGTTAGCATCAATGGGCGAAAACCACACTATTAAATACAAATTTATGCAGCCATAACCGTGAAAACCACACAATTCACAATTATTTATTTACCAGGCTCGTTGCATCACTGTGAAAAGCAGCAGCTGTCGCCAAACGTCAAGTTATACTTTGAAAACTGCCTGTAGCACGTGGAGAAGTGTTTGCATTGTGTCCGGCAAACGTAAAATTGTACCGCATTTTCTGATAAATATACGATGGTGATTGTAGAAACAAGCTTCCCGCGAGGCGGAACAGTGAAACCACAGGCGAAACAAAATGATATTGTAAGTATCTATTTACATACTTGTATGATATACAAAATACATTTACACTGTTTCAGGATTTTGGAGCCCGCCTGGGGAAACGTAAAAAGGACAAGCAAAAAAATAAGGAAAAACGCCCCGTCAAGACGGGATTGCCGAAAGAAATCAAGGCCGTCTCGGCAGAATTGCTCAGCCACAAAACGATTCAAGAGGGAATGGTTATCATGGGTGTTGTGAAAAGTGTAGACCCGACTTTGCTTAAAGTATCGCTGCCAGGTCGAATTGTGGGTCACGTCCTAGCGTCATCAATATCGGAGTCATACAACAAACAAATGCACAAGTACGTGGATGGCCAGGGAGTAGGGTCCGAAGCGTTCAAACCGTTGCCCGACATATTTCATGTCGGCCAGGTGATCTGCACAAAAGTAGTGGAGATATCGAGCTCGGACGAAGGACGCTTGCATGTCAAGCTATCGCTGAAACCGGGGGATCTCCATTCCGAGTTCAATCATCAGCACATGCGCAAGGGCCAAATGCTTTTTAGCGCCATCGAGGAGGTCCAAGATCATGGGTACGTGATCGAGAGCGGCGTGAGGAACTTACGTTGCTTCCTGCCGTTTGAAAGCAGTGAGAGGGGTCTCGGCGTTGGGGAAATAGTCTGTATCAGAATAGACAAGTTGACCCAGGCGTCTACTGCCAGCACGGCAGTTTGTCGGTCGGTCGAGCGTGGAAACCGAAAGCTCAAGGACTTGACCGATCCGAATCTAGATTACATCTTGCCGACAACGATTGTTAACTTCACGGTGACGAAAATCCTGCGAGACGGCATTCAAGGCACTATCATGAACGGAATGTTTACGGCCTACGTGAATGAGCATCAGCTTTCAGACAGACTGCACGTCCTTGGAGATTACAGCGTCAACGCAAGCTTGAGCGCAAGAATCCTGTACGTGATGCCGCTGACCAAGCTCATTTACTTATCGCTTAGAACTTCGATGGAAATGGCAAAAGAAGAGGCTTTCAAGCGCGGCGATATTGTCCAGGAAGCGGCTGTTCTTCACATCGGAACTGGTGGCGTGGTCCTGGATTTGGAGGGCAAAGGCAAAGGGTTGATTTCTTTCAACTCTATTAAAGCGAGTTACAAAGGCAACTACGACCAAGACGAAATGCTCGCCAAGTACAAGAAGAAATCCAAGCACAAGGTGCGCATCATGGAATTCGATTTGATAGACGACTTGTACACTTGCTCGGATAGTGCAGCCGTGTTGAACGAGAAATTCTACACGCTGGGAGACCTGAAACCTGGAGACTACGTCACGGGAGTTGTCGAGCAGAAAGACTCGCTCGGAGGCTACTTCGTTCGGGTCGGAAACGTGCGTGGTCTCATTGAAAAGATGTTTTTGGCGTCGACCTCAGGTCACGTGAAAGAGGGAGTCAAGATTCAGTGTCGCGTAATCTGGACTAATCCCGAGCGTAACTCGGTGTATTTAACGAACCGCAACGAGTACATGTCGAAGACAGCGAAGGTGCCCTTGCAGATGTCCGCTGTCAAACCGAAGCGAATCTTCCTGGGGACGGTTGTGAAGGAGAGTGAGAAGTGTTATATTGTCCGGTTCTTCGCTAATATCAAAGGAATACTGTACAAGAACAACATTTCTATTTCACGTGAAAGCGAGTTGGTGTCACTGTACGAAGGCGCCACTATGAACTTTCGAATAGAGAAGTTGGATGGCGAAAAGATTGTTTTGGGATGCGCGGAGGAGATGCACCAAGTGGGCGAAATATGTGACGCGATCGTAACGAACATAATTCAGCAGGGGATCGAGATCGCTATACCCGGCGAGGGAGAGGAACAGATTAAAGGATTGGTCCCAGTGCGAATGCTTTCTGATTTCCAAGAGATCGTGGGCGGCTGTCTGAAAACCTACCATGTAGGTGATCAAATAACAGTGGCTTGCGTACTGAAGAATCTGTACAGTGTCCGGGATGTCGTTGAGTTCAAGGCGAAGCCTGTAAAGCAGTGGAGCCATATATATCCAGGCGACATCATCAAGGGATTGGTGAAGAATGTGGAAGGAGATATTATTGAAGTTCTACTTCCGATTCAAAACTTCAACCGACTCGTGAAAATACATTTGAACATGTTTCTAGAACGCGCTGTCCGTGAAGCAAGTATCGTCCTCGTGCCTGACCAGGTGGTATTTGTGAAGGTGCTGAGCAAGGTGAATGTTTCCAAGAATCTTACACTGAGTGCTAAACTGACTGACGTGTGGGATTGCCAAATGAAAACGTCTGGGGAACTATTTGCACAATTCCTCGGCGAGGTGGAGAACATTAGGACGGCGATGCAGGCTCAAAGCAGGGCAATAGGATCGCTCACAATCGGAGAAAAGGTGAACGGGAAAATTTCAAGTTACAGTAAAATTGACGGCGACTGGTTTGTCGAATTGCCGAATAATGTTCGGGGGCTGATAAAGGCTGCTGAAGGGCACAGCAGCAAACATCTTAAAGTTGGCACGGAGGTGAAGTGCACGATACTTTGGATTGACTACTCTATGGATGTTTTGTATTTGACTCACAAGGCCGCAGACGGTGATCGGATCGTGCCTGGCCTGGAGCTGCCAGCTCGGCATAAAAACCAAACCGGCATTAATGCAAAAGTTCTGTTGAAGACAAACGAGTTTGCGATCTGTTCGCTGAAAAAAGGTCAAAACACAGTTTTCTTCGTTCCATCCAAACTGCATTTTAATGATTTCGAAAGCACTTCAGCTGTGAATATATCAGAGGGGGACTTCGTCCGATTGTCGATTATCCACGATCAGTATCCCATTGCGGTGCTGGAAAGGACGTGGAAATTTTGGAAACGAATGGAGAAACCCAAGCGAAAAATGGACCTTCTTGCGAATAATCAGGACAACGATATTCCAACAAAAAAATTGAAACTACTACAGTCCGATGGCGGAAATGCATCCAAGAGTGTAGCCAAATGGAAAGGTCAATATGTTCCAATTTTACAAGGGTTGCATGATGAACATTCGTCATCCGAAGAAGAGTATTCTGGGGACTTCATTAATGACGCTAGAAAAGGTGGGAAAAATGTCCAGAATAGTAAAAAAGAGAAGCCAAAACCAAAACCGGACAGTTCAAAAGAAAGCAGTGCTGATGAAAGCGATTCGGAGGCTCTGTCTGAGCAAGAAAACTCGGATAGTGAGAATACCGAGTCGACGGAGGAATTGCCCATGAAAAGATCTCGACTGAACCACAATACTGAAGAAGAAATTTCTAGTGATGAAGATTCAAGTGCTGCTGCTGAAGAAGAGGCAGAAGATTCAAGTGTAGTTGAAAATGAAGACGAAGGAGATTCAAGTAATGCCGATGATGCAACGAGTACGGAAGATAACATTAGTGATGATTGTGACGACGACATCGATAAAGATGCAGAAAATTCAGACTCGGACTCTGACACTCATCAATCTAACAAGAAAACCTTTACCAACGAAGAATTGAAGGCGAATCTGATGCGAGATATGCTTGCAGATCGCAAAGAACGTGCGAAGGAAAGGCGCTTGAATACGAACCCACTGTTGCCCGGGGCGAAAGATTTTTGGTCCACCGATCTTGCAACTTTGCACACTCCTGCGAAAAAACAAGCTGACTCCAGTGACGAAGACAGCGACAATGAAGCCACGAATGCCTTTAAAAAGAAGAAAAAGCCTTCGGCTGCGGAGAAATTCAAAGCCGCGCGCGAAGAAGAAGCGCGTCTTCGGCAAATCGAAGAAAATTATGCAAATCCAAACAGACAGCCCGAAACTGTTGATGAATTTGACAGGGTGGTCGTGGCCAACCCAAACAGTAGCATTAAGTGGATTAATTATATGGTGTTCCATTTACAAGCCGCTGAAATAGATAAAGCGCGATCAGTGGCTCGCAGAGCGCTAAAATCGATATCGTTTCGCGAAGAGCAAGAGAAAATCAACGTTTGGATAGCACTCCTCAATTTGGAGTTGCGTTATGGGACGAAGGAATCGTTCACAGAGACACTTAAAGAGTCGACGCTGTGCAACGATGCGTACAAAATATATACGAGGTGTTTGCAAATTCTGTCCGATGCGAAAAAAGTACAGGAATTGAATGATCTAATTCCAAACCTGACGAGAAAATTTAGAGACAAGCCCGAGATTTGGAAACATGCAGCTGCCGCTTATTTTGACGTGGGACTTCCGGACCGAGCCAAACAACTGCTTCATAAGGCGTTGGCTGCTTTGCCAGAAAGAGAGCGTAAGTATTTCCATAAAACAGGTAAAATATTATTTAAGTTATATAACTACAGTAGAAATCGCTTATAACGTCCTTGAAGGGAACGTAACTTACTCGCCTTTGTAACCAGTAGACTTTGTATCCGATGTTTCTGAAAAACTCAATGAGCAAATGGGAAGAAAAATTAACACCGATCGTATCATTAACGATATTACATATATTGATATACATATATTGGGTATTAAATATTCATATGTACATATTATGTAATTAAATTAGAAATTAATGGATGAACAAAAATGATAAATGATAATATACATGTTATTTTTATGTTGTTATTTTTTTTGTAAAATAATCTTTTATTGTTTTTTGTGTTTTACGGGAGTGTTTCAGTAATTGTAACTTTTTTTCTAACATAAAAATATTTGATTTTGTTGTTTCATCCGTTACTTCGGTTAATGAAACAAGCCGCGAGGTGCGACCCTTGAGGTCCACACGGTCAACTTCCCAGTAATATCTACATAAATATTAAAAATATTGAACAAAAAGAATATCTATGAAACTAATACTACTTTAAATAATAATAATGAGAGGTGCTCATAACAGTAATGAACTGAGTTAATATCGAGCGTCCATTGATTACGTAAGGCATTTGTTGGTGGGGGGATGTATTGGTTTGAGTGAATATTCACGCGGATCAATCGGAGGGGGCAGGCTACAAAGCCTGTTTTACGTTATTTGTTATTTTTATATCAATGCTTGAAGGACAAAAGAGCGCTAGGAAAAATGAATGCGCTTTTTGTTATTACGCCTACTGAAATCACTGAAGATTTTCTCGAGAGGTGGAAATTTTGAATAGTTTTGTTCAAAATTGCCATGACCGTTTTTTTTTACGATTTTACATCAATGAGACTAATAATTATTTCTTATTTTCAATTGATCTTGAAAACATTGAATATGTCAATAATCAGTTTAATTGCATGTAAAAAGTAAAATGTTTTACACATAATGATGGAGGAAGTAATTGAAATCTTGCGATCACTAAAGCGTTGATTAGCTCAAAAGCAAATTTGATTGAAATTTTGTTGGTTTTCAAAATTTAGGCAGTTTTTTTATAAAATTAAAACACTGAAAATTACTCAAAATCTGCTCAAATTATGCAAATATTATAAAACTTTGTTTGACTTTATAACAAAGTCTTTAGAACAAAATATATAAACCCTTTTTGCATGGTAACTTTGTATGATTTTTTTTTTGTTTTTTTTTTTTCAAAATCATGCAAATTTGCTGGTTTCTCTTCAAAAACTGATAGCAATCTATAAATTTTATAAATAATTATTATTGAGCTGTGTAAATCAGGCTAAAAATTTATTTTTTATGAAAGAAATCCTAATTTTTCGGATTTTCTTTTATTAAATTCAAAAAACGGCTGAAACGCTTTTTTAATAAAGTTCAAAACAGCACAAAAATGTAAGTACACGTCGATTGACACCTTAATGATGCAAATATCATATTTGGTTCATGAGATATATTGAATGATAAAAATGACCTTGAAAATCATGAAGGCTTTTAATGACTTTTAATTTTTAATTTAATTTTTTACGTAGTTATGAATAAAAATTTTGCTGCTTTTCTTACAAAAACTATTCGGAGTATATAAATTTTATATACATAAATTACTGTGTTTTGCAAATTAGGTTAAAAACTTTTTGTTTATGGAAAAAAACCTAATTTTTAGCACTTTTTTTTAATAAATTAAAAAACGGTTCCAAAGATTTTTTTAAAAATTTGATAGAATCACACAATTGTTAATACGCGTCGATTGACACCTTAACTTTGCAAATGTTTGGTTCCGGAGATATAACGCATGACAGAAATGACCTTCAAAGGGTCAAAACAACAAACCCCCCCGACCGAAGTTTCCCAAAAACTAATCAGCTCTTAAAATTGCAAAGACGCTTCGATTGACACCTTAACGAAGTCGATACGACTTTGTTTACGTGAGTTATGCTCGTAGAAAAACTGTCCGCGAACGCACGTACGTACGTACGTACACACACACCTACACACATGCATACTTCTTTCTAAAAACACTTACAATACACTCTATAGACCTCAAAACGTAAAGATATGTTGAAAATTTCGATTTTCGAGGCGATTACAAGAACTTCCCATATACTGGGAAGTTAATAAATGTAGACACTGTTTTTAAAGCAGCGCAAGCTTCACTTAAAGAAGGTATTCCTTTTTCTACCTCGGTACTCTCGTTATCTTCTTCTGGATCAGATTCAACCACTGAACTTCCTGTAAAAAAAGTTCAGAATACATAATGGGAATAAATATTAATACATAAATGCTTTAACAGGCATACCTGCAGTTACCATCGCTCTAGCCACAATTTCCTCATCTGTTTCAGGGCTCGTCGTGTAGACCTCGTTATCAATGTTCTCAAATTCAGCAAGTGTATTTGCAGGATACTCTAAATCGAGCTGTCCAGCCCATTCGGCAAGAGATTCTGCGCTTTCTGTGTTTTCCAATTGTGACTGGTCTCTTCGCCAACCGGCATGTTTAAAGCAATTCGCAATTGCTTGTGATGAAATTTCAGTCCAGGCCTTGTCCAACATTAAAATCGCATCTAATATGTTAAGCTTTGTTTCAGCAGTATTAAGCTCGTTATCGTGTATTAATTTCAAAACAATTTGTTTTTAGCAGTTTAATTATTCCTTGATCCATCGGCTGGAGAATAGCTGTGGTGTTTGGGGCCAAAAACACTACCTTTATGAAATTTAGAGCTACGTGATCATGAGCGGTACAATTGTCAACAAAAAGTAAAATTATTTTGTTGCTTAACCTTAGTTCATTGTCCCAATCCGTCATCCAAGCTGTAAATAGCTCTCTCGTCATCCATGCTTTTTTTATTATTTTTGTATTTTACTGGTAAGCTTTTGAGATTCTTAAAACACCGAGGCTTTGCATACTTGCCAATCACCAAAAGTTTTCGTTTTTCCGTCCTACTCATGTTTGCTGCAACCATTACGGTAATCCCCTCTTTGGATAATTTGCCGCCGTTGCACTTTTCCCCTTTGAGCTGCATCGTTCGATCTGGCATCAGCTTAAAAAAAAGACCTGTTTCGTCTGCATCAAATATTTCGTCGTCTGTGTAGCCATTTATTATTTCTCGGAATACTGTTTTTATCCACACGTCAGGTACGTCCTTTGGAATGGACTCTGACTCACCGCAAATGTTTTGGAAGACAATATTATGTCTTTTTCCAATCCAATCCAATCACTCGAAATGTCAACATGTTTCCCCATCATGGTAGCGAACGCGTTCGCTTTGCTTTGCAATATTGGCCCGTTTATGGGGATTTTGTTGGTTCTTTGCTGTTTGAACCATTCTAAAAGAGCGTTTTCAATATCCGAATGTTTACTGTACCTCGCCCTTTTATTGTTTGAACATCCCTCGTTAAAAGAGTTTTGAATCTTCTCGCGATTTTTTTTATTGATGCAATTGTGGAGTGACTTACTCCAAGGTCTTTTGCAATTTCTGTGTTTGATTCTCCCTCTTCCCGACGCCATAAAATGTGGGCTTTTTCTTCAATAGAAAACTGTCTTCGGTATGCCATGTTTACACTTTTTACACAAACACAAACAGTACCACGAACCAAAAATTATTTAACGAAACAAATTATGCAAAGGTTTGAAAAATCTGTGCATTCACGAAAACTCTTAGGTAATTCTGAGAAAAATATTAGAATGGCACGTGGGCTGCCTTAGTAACCGATACAATTTGTTTTAGGGGTCAGAATACCACTGTAAGCGATATTTCGTTCTAAACGATTACGTTGAAACCGATAGATTTTTGCATTGTTTGAATAGCAGGCGCAAACAACTTGGTAGAATTGGACGTAATAAACGATATGACGTTGTAGCCGATGCCGCAATAAACGATTTCCACTGTATATGGTTTTATTGTGCAATTGACGTTGTACTAAAAGCTGGAAAATATTTTGGGTTCACCAATCTGGGGCTATGGCCAGACTAAAGTAAAACCGTCAAGCGCATTCAACAGAAAACTTTCTTTTGTTGTAGCTCAAAATCATATTTGTCTTTCAATTATCTTGTTTGACTCTTAATACGCGTACTATTCAACATGATCCAACAAGCAGTATGGTTTCCAAACTCCAACAAAAGCAAATTTCTACCGTTAGGAAGTAGTTTCAAAATCGATCGCAAGATTTAAAGCAAACATACAGAGTGTGAAGCTAAATAAAACCCTTTTAAAATTTGAGCTTATTATCATAAACATATCTTTCGAAAGAATGTTCTCATTTTTGCTTATTCCGTAGACATTAACACCATTGTTACATTCGCTAATTTACATTATAAAAACGGCGACAACGAAACCGCTCACACCCTGATGGATCAAATTGTCTCATCGTATCCTAAACGAGTAGATGTATGGTCGCAATATGTAGATATGTTGATCAAAGGCAACGATATCGAATCAGCAAGGTAACTTTCATCCGTACTAGTGAATGTTTGAAAATTTGATCCAAAATTTGCAGCGTATTCTCTTGTTAAACTTTTTTTTTCATTCACAGAAAGACGTTAGAACGATCCGTAGCTCAAAAGATTCCCATGAAAAAGATGCGTACACTTTTCAAAAAATATTTAGAGTTTGAACAGAAGCACGGAAGCGAAGAGCTGGTGCAGAATGTGAAGCTGATGGCTGCGAATTATGTTAAGAATGAAGTAGGCTTATAAGAATGTATTTAAATTTACGATTGGAATATATGTTAATTGTTATTTCCTTAAGCATGGTTTTCGCATACTATCCAAAGCTTTTGAAACATAAATTCGCCTGTTTTCGGTTGTATTTAGGAGGCTACTGTATTTTTTTGCGCAAGATTGAAGCTTTCAAGATCGTCTTCATAGGAAAAAATGCCAATTCCTTAATGAATCCCATGAGCACAACCAGTTGCCTACGAACTATTCGGCCAACGAAACGCTTAGATAAAGATAGTGTAGCTATCCAAGTTCCTGATAAGAGGTGACGAGCATCAGATGTCGTTCTAATAAACTCGAGATAGAAAATGGACACGCATGAAGCTAAACTTGTTGCGCCACAGTACTCGTAAGTCACATCAAGGCATCAAGGAAACCAGTCAGAAGAAACAAATTGGGTGCACCATAGCAAATATAAAAAAAACAATGAATATCTTCACCAAAAAATTAGCCGAGTCTAATAAAAATTCCGTCAGAAAAATCGTCTGGAAATGAGTCGTGAGAATCAATTGAATCAATGTTTGGCCAGTGTGCGCGGTAGTCGCGGCAAAGAAAATCCATTATTATATCAATAATACGATAAAACTATATTTAATTCAAAACTAAGAGGATCGCGGCCTTATGCGATGCGCCGAACGGTAACCGAATAAGAAGCCGTATTTGTTGGCTGAAACGCCTTTTATTTATTTCTCGAGTGCTGAGTCTGCAGCTTCAGTTCTCGAGAAATTCGCGGTTCGATGACCATGCATACCGCCGCAACTGCAAACGTCAGCGGTTGCTTATCTGGCGCCTTGAATCCTCAATGTATAAAATTGAAGACGAAGCTTTGTGTGCGCATTTTTGTTGTAGCGATTAAAGATCGCTGCCGCGCACAGTGGTGGTGATCGAACGTCACAAATGCATTGAGTCCGTAGAGATGTGGGACGATGCTAAACGAAGCAGCCTTCACCTTGATGACTCCAATATTTATTTATTCATTTATTTATTAAGAATTTGTCTTACAGACTAACATAATCCAATTACAAGACAAGAAAAAAAGAAAAGAAAAGGAATACATATAGTTAAACTAATTAAATTCTGCTTATGAATGTAGAGCGAGTGAGGAAACGGACCAAGTTGCAGAGTATTGTGGTTTCGAGGGAGCCGCAACATCGGCGAATGGTGCAAAGTCTGAGTCCTAACTATGGAACTGTGAATATGATATCAGGTCTGGCAAAGCGTTCTGAAATACGATAATCTAACCAGCCAGAGAGGTTAGAGTTTAATTGATGGTGATGATGATGAAGCCGAAATAGAACAGAAAACACTAAGAGGAGTCTGCGGGATTGCAAAGTAGGAAATTGTAGCAAGGAAAGTCGCTCTTCATATGGCATATATGTAATTTAAATTTAAAGATAAGGAAACGAGTGAATTTGTGCTGTACTGATTCAATCAATATTGATAGTGTGGTGACCATACTTGCGAGCAATATTCAAGGATAGGCCTAACTAGGCTAGTGTATATGTTGACAGCGGAGGAAATGTCAGTAAACATCTGAGAGTGCCTTAATACGAACCCGGAGACACGAGGGGCACGTGTGGCTATAGCCAGAATGTGAGGTTCAAATTTAAGTTTCGGGTCGAAAATCACTCCCAGATATTTTATTTGGAAAACAGCGGTAAGTGCAATATCGTGTAACGTATAGACATTTTGTAACATTACTGGATATTACGGGAAAGAAAATTAATTTGACTCCGAGAATCAGTCGCGTCCAGATCCCTTTGGAGAGCAATACAATCCTCTTGCGAGCGAATAACTCGGTAAATTTTTAAGTCATCAGCACAAAGAAGACGCTATGACTGCGGGAAGGTCATTGATGTAGAGTAAGAAGAGTGCCCCGGAGGTAGGTGGAAGAGAGAGGAATATGCTCCACATAGACTAACACGGCATGAACGCAAACTGATATAGAAGCCAGGAGAGTAAAGGCCCAAACAAGCCAAAGTTAGCTAGCTTCAGAAGTAGAACAGTGTCCAATGCCTTACTGAAGTCAGTATACACTACATCAACTTGAGTACGACTGTCGAGAGCCTTTGCGACAGTTTGGGTAAGTTCAAGGAGATTCGTATTGGTTGACCGGTTTGGAACGAATCCGTGTTGGAATGGTGACAGCCTACAATTAAGCTTCGTATATTTGATTATAGACAATGCATTCAAGGATTTTGGGACAACAAGAAAGTAACGAAATGGGACGATAATTGGAAGAGGATCCAAACTTCAGCACAGGAAAAATGTTAGCCAACTTCCACATATTGGCGAAGATACCGGAGGATAAACTGGCATTAAAAATATGAGAAAGTGGAACGTATAATGAGGAGGATAAGGATTTAATGAATATATTAGAAAACCCGTTTGGTCCGGGGCCTATGGTGGAATCTAAAGAATTAATTAATATTTGAACTTCAATTGGGTCGGTGGAGATAAAATCAAGAATAGCTGGAAAACAAAAAGGAAAATTAAAAGAAGAAGAGTGGATATTGACGAATATGAGACATACTTACAAACGAAATCTGTCGTGTTTACGAGGCGAAGAGTATCAAAATACTGACGACGCAAAGCAGAGCGTGCACGATCCACTGTCTAAAAGCCATTACAAGCAGAGACGACTCGATCGGTGAAAATTCCCAAGAATGGATCAAAAATGAAATGAAATGGCTGTGGTGTGTTCTTCGAACAGCTAGGCATAAGACAATTTCTCCGATTTCCTGACCACAGTAACGTATTCAAACAGAGCTCACAACGATGTACAATGCGGTAAACTGGCTGTTAAATCAACAAATTTCTCCAGGAAAAGATATATTTTTTATCTGACAGCCTCATGGAGTATCTAACATAAATATAAAGCCGATATTTCCGTGTCCTTAGCTTTGTGTTTAGATCTGAGTCTTTTGTAAAACTCATTTTTCCCCTATAACTGTTGATTTCGGAAATATAATGTTATCACTCGAGTGTATTCATTATGCCAAAACCACAAGGAAAGTGATGTCGCTAGCGATTCAATTCTACAGTTTCTGTATGTAAACCCGTCACTCATTTCTGCTAGCTTACATCGGTTCTTCTGTTTTCTGTTAACGCAAGAGGAATCAAACAAATATTGCATATTTTACAGTTTTTTTTTTAATTTTTATAAAAATATTAGAAGACACATTTATTCAATTCATAAAATGGTAATGTTTTGTAACACACTGTTTAAAAATCGTATCTTGTCATTTTTTCAAGTTTAAATATTATCAGGATCGCGTTCAACAAATCCTCGGAGTCACAATTCATCTATGTTCAGTTGTTTCTCTATCGGTTTCAAGTGAAACTCTCACGGTTACAAGTGTTTTATGGGTTTTTTGCTGTTGCCTCCGTGAAAAATTCAATTAAAGTTGTGCGTCTCAAATTACGACGCCACAATAATTTACACAATTATATTGTTCAAATTAAAATGGATATTTCGTATAGCAACCATCGCGTCGGACAGATAAAGCGTGCAATTCAATTAAATAGGAGGAAAGTCAAATGGGTGCGCTAGGGAAACAGCAATCTGGAAGGAAGATCGGTAGATACACCAACAGGATTCAATAAAGCAAAAGTCGCGATGATGACTACGTATAGATATTCAAATAAATAGAAACAATAAATTTCTTTAACTAATCAAAAGAGCTTAACATTTAATACTTGATGCCCTCGAGGTTCCTTGATAGAATAAAGGCCACTCGATGGGTTCAATGGGTGGTGTTCGTGATTCACCACACTTCGCATTTCTGCACAGGATTCATTCGCGAGCCTTCGGGACAGCTGAAATCTGAAGCAAAGTCTCGCATGTTGCTCATGGGTCCTAGCACGCGGAATTCGGCAGGCGAATGGACGCCGGTGGTGATTCGCATTTTTAATGTTTCTGGAATTAATGTAGGGTTTATTGGCGCGTCAATTTTGGAAAGGTTTGAAGCGTGTAAGCTTACCTGCCCTGTACACCGAGCACCAAGTTTGAGCAGCTGAGATCCAGAACAGTTGTTGGGGATTGTAGGGCAATCCTGGCAGGCGCGGCTCCGGGCCATTATCCGCCGCCCATTTCTTGTATGCCAAATACGATTCCTTGATTCCTCCATTGTCAGCAATATTCTCGCCTTGCGTGTTGATACCGTTCAGCTGTTGATATAAACTCATAAGCAAAATGGTTAAGACTCTTCACATTTCATCAATTCACCTTCAGTTTAGTTAGTCCTTCAGTGTAGTTCCCGTACTGGTTGATGATGCATCGTGCTTTCTCTAGGTACGCTTTCCTTGTATCCTCTTGCCACCAGTCTACCAGGTTTCCGTCGGAATCGAATTGTCGTCCTTGATCATCGAATCCGTGAGTAATTTCGTGACCGATCACGTAGCCAATAGCTCCGTAGTTCATGTATTTCGGACGATCGGCCGCGAAGAACTTCTCTTGCAGGATACCGGCCGGGAATTCTGAAAATGCATTGGTTTATCGTGAGAAAGGAATTAATATCATAGAATAGCTGGTATCGACCAAGACCACAACATGACTTACGAATGCTATTCTCAATTGATGAGTAGAAGGCATTAACAACAGCAGGTTTGGCATGGTTCAACCAGTCAGTCTTGTTGAATGGTTTGCGCAATTTATTGAACGAATAATTGGTGCCGAACACGCTCATGTTCATAATCGAGTGCAAATAGTTGTCGGGATCGATATCCAAGTTCTTGTAGTATTCTTCAAGTTTGCTATCTTGCATGATCTCGTCCGGATAACCAATATGTGTTGTCATGCGATGTAGCTTGTTCAGTGCCGCCGCCCGAGTTTTCTCATCCATCCAGGGTACGTCTTTTAGAATCTTTTCGAATTGCTGTCGGATTCCGTGGACCATCTCCAGAGCTTTTGTTTTAGCATCCTCCTGGAAAAATTTCCGCACGTACAGGGCACCGACCGCAATTGGAAGGCTGTGTTCAATGAAAATATAAGGAAAAAAGTTGTAAAATTTGAGGAAAAATTAGAGTTGATCAAAGAAATGGGGGTGAATTTTTAGGGTAGTGCATCCTTTTTTTTATTTTATTCAATTACTTTTGTGCCTATCTTAAAGAAGGTAAATATGACAGGAAAAACCTACACCATCACAAATCGTTGGGGTCACTATATTCTCCGACGGGAATTGAAATTCATATTACACGGTGAACGGGAAAATTTCAAGTTACAGTAAAATTGACGGCGACTGGTTTGTCGAATTGCCGAATAATGTTCGAGGGCTGATAAAGGCTGCTGAAGGGCACAGCAGCAAACATCTTAAAGTTGGCACGGAGGTGAAGTGCACGATACTTTGGATTGACTACTCTATGGATGTTTTGTATTTGACTCACAAGGCCGCAGACGGTGATCGGATCGTGCCTGGCCTGGAGCTGCCAGCTCGGCATAAAAACCAAACCGGCATTAATGCAAAAGTTCTGTTGAAGACAAACGAGTTTGCAATCTGTTCGCTCAAAAAAGGTCAAAACACAGTTTTCTTCGTTCCATCCAAACTGCATTTTAATGATTTCGAAAGCACTTCAGCTGTGAATATATCAGAGGGAGACTTCGTCCGATTGTCGATTATCCACGATCAGTATCCCATTGCGGTGCTGGAAAGGACGTGGAAATTTTGGAAACGAATGGAGAAACCCAAGCGAAAAATGGACCTTCTTGCGAATAATCAGGACAACGATATTCCAACAAAAAAATTGAAACTACTACAGTCCGATGGCGGAAATGCATCCAAGAGTGTAGCCAAATGGAAAGGTCAATATGTTCCAATTTTACAAGGGTTGCATGATGAACATTCGTCATCCGAAGAAGAGTATTCTGGGGACTTCATTAATGACGCTAGAAAAGGTGGGAAAAATGTCCAGAATAGTAAAAAAGAGAAGCCAAAACCAAAACCGGACAGTTCAAAAGAAAGCAGTGCTGATGAAAGCGGTTCGGAGGCTCTGTCTGAGCAAGAAGACTCGGATAGTGAGAATACCGAGTCGACGGAGGAATTGCCCATGAAAAGATCTCGACTGAACCACAATACTGAAGAAGAAATTTCTAGTGATGAAGATTCAAGTGCTGCTGCTGAAGAAGAGGCAGAAGATTCAAGTGTAGTTGAAAATGAAGACGAAGGAGATTCAAGTAATGCCGATGATGCAACGAGTACGCAAGATAACATTAGTGATGATTGTGACGACGACATCGATAAAGATGCAGAAAATTCAGACTCGGACTCTGACACTCATCAATCTAACAAGAAAACCTTTACCAACGAAGAATTGAAGGCGAATCTGATGCGAGATATGCTTGCAGATCGCAAAGAACGTGCGAAGGAAAGGCGCTTGAATACGAACCCACTGTTGCCCGGGGCGAAAGATTTTTGGTCCACCGATCTTGCAACTTTGCACACTCCTGCGAAAAAACAAGCTGACTCCAGTGACGAAGACAGCGACAATGAAGCCACGAATGCTTTTAAAAAGAAGAAAAAGCCTTCGGCTGCGGAGAAATTCAAAGCCGCGCGCGAAGAAGAAGCGCGTCTTCGGCAAATCGAAGAAAATTATGCAAATCCAAACAGACAGCCCGAAACTGTTGATGAATTTGACAGGATGGTCGTGGCCCACCCAAACAGTAGCATTAAGTGGATTAATTATATGGTTTTCCATTTACAAGCCGCTGAAATAGATAAAGCGCGATCAGTGGCTCGCAGAGCGCTAAAATCGATATCGTTTCGCGAAGAGCAAGAGAAAATCAACGTTTGGATAGCACTCCTCAATTTGGAGTTGCGTTATGGGACGAAGGAATCGTTCACAGAGACACTTAAAGAGTCGACGCTGTGCAACGATGCGTACAAAATATATACGAGGTGTTTGCAAATTCTGTCCGATGCGAAAAAAGTACAGGAATTGAATGATCTAATCCCAAACCTGACGAGAAAATTTAGAGACAAGCCCGAGATTTGGAAACATGCAGCTGCCGCTTATTTTGACGTGGGACTTCCGGACCGAGCCAAACAACTGCTTCATAAGGCGTTGGCTGCTTTGCCAGAAAGAGAGCGTAAGTATTTCCATAAAACAGGTAAAATATTATTTAAGTTATATAACTACAGTAGAAATCGCTTATAACGTCCTTGAAAGGAACGTAACTTACTCGCCTTTGTAATCAATAGACTTTGTATCCGATGTTTCTGAAAAACTCAATGAGCAAATGGTAAGAAAAATTAACACACCGATCGTATCATTAACGATATTACATATATTGATATACACATATTGGGTATTAAATATACATATGTACATATTATGTAATTAAATTAGAAATTAATGGATGAACAAAAATGATAAATGATAATATACATGTTATTTTTATGTTGTTATTTTTTTTGTAAAATAATCTTTTATTGTTTTTGTGTTTTACGGGAGTGTTTCAGTAATTGTAACTTTTTTCCTAACATAAAAATATTTGATTTTGTTGTTTCATCCGTTACTTCGGTTAATGAAATAAATCTAGACACTGTTTTTAAAGCAGCGCAAGCTTCACTTAAAGAAGGTATTCCTTTTTCTACCTCGGTACTCTCGTTATCTTCTTCTGGATCAGATTCAACCACTGAACTTCCTGTAAAAAAGTTCAGAATACATAATGGGAATAAATATTAATACATAAATGCTTTAACAGGCATACCTGCAGTTACCATCGCTCTAGCCACAATTTCCTCATCTGTTTCAGGGCTCGTCGTGTAGACCTCGTTATCAATGTTTTCAAATTCAGCAAGTGTATTTGCAGGATACTCTAAATCGAGCTGTCCAGCCCATTCGGCAAGAGATAATGCGCTTTCTGTGTTTTCCAATTGTGACTGGTCTCTTCGCCAACCGGCATGTTTAAAGCAATTTGCAATTGCTTGTGATGAAATTTCAGTCCAGGCCTTGTCCAACATTAAAATCGCATCTAATATGTTAAGCTTTGTTTTAGCAGTATTAAGCTCGTTATCGTGTATTAATTTCAAAACAATTTGTTTTTAGCAGTTTAATTATTCCTTGATCCATCGGCTGGAGAATAGCTGTGGTGTTTGGGGCCAAAAACACTACCTTTATGAAATTTAGAGCTTCATGAGCGGTACAATTGTCAACAAAAAGTAAAATTCTTTTGTTGCTTAACCTTAGTTCATTGTCCCAATCCGTTATCCAAGCTGTAAATAGCTCTCTCGTCATCCATGCTTTTTTTTATTATTTTTGTATTTTACTGGTAAGCTTTTGAGATTCTTAAAACACCGAGGCTTTGCATACTTGCCAATCACCAAAAGTTTTCGTTTTTCCGTCCTACTCATGTTTGCTGCAACCATTACGGTAATCCTCTCTTTGGATAATTTGCCGCCGTTGCACTTTTCCCCTTTGAACTGCATCGTTCGATCTGGGATCAGTTTAAAAAAAGATCTGTTTCGTCTGCATTAAATATTTCGTCGTCTTTGTAGCCATTTATTATTTCTCGGAATACTGTTTTTATCCACACGTCAGGTACGTCCTTTGGAATGGACTCTGACTCACCGCAAATTTTTTGGAAGACGATATTATGTCTTTTTCAGAAACGCTGTATCCTATCACTCGAAATGTCAACATGTTTCCCCATCATGGTAGCGAACGCGTTCGCTTTGCTTTGCAATATTGGCCCTTTTATGGGGATTTTGTTGGTTCTTTGCTGTTTGAACCATTCTAAAAGAGCGTTTTCAATATCCGAATGTTTACTGTACCTCGCCCTTTTATTGTTTGAACATCCCTCGTTAAAAGAGTTTTGAATCTTCTCGCGATTTTTTTTATTCATGCAATTGTGGAGTGACTTACTCCAAGGTCTTTTGCAATTTCTGTGTTTGATTCTCTCTCTTCCCGACGCCATAAAATGTGGGCTTTTTCTTCAATAGAAAACTGTCTTCGGTATGCCATGTTTACACTTTTTACACAAACACAAACAGCACCACGAACCAAAAATTATTTAACGAAACAAATTATGCAAAGGTTTGAAAAATCTGTGCATTCACGAAAACTCTTAGGTAATTCTGAGAAAAATATTAGAATGGCACGTGGGCTGCCTTAGTAACCGATACAATTTGTTTTAGGGGTCAGAATATAAGGCCACTGTAAGCGATATTTCGTTCTAAACGATTACATTGAAACCGATAGATTTGTTTGATTGTTTGTTTGATTGTTTGAGTAGCAGGCGCAAACAACTTGGTAGAATTGAACGTAATAAACGATATGACGTTGTAGCCGATGCCGCAATAAACGATTTCCACTGTATATGGTTTTATTGTGCAATTGACGTTGTACTAAAAGCTGGAAAATATTTTGGGTTCACCAATCTGGGGCTATGGTCAGACTAAAGTAGAACCGTGAAGCGCATTCAACAGAAAACTTTCTTTTGTTGTAGCTCAAAATCATATTTGTCTTTCAATTATCTTGTTTGACTCTTAATACGCGTACTATTCAACATGATCCAACAAGCAGTATGGTTTCCAAACTCCAACAAAAGCATATTTCTACCGTTAGGAAGTAGTTTCAAAATCGATCGCAAGATTTAAAGCAAACATACAGAGTGTGCAGCTGAATAAAGCCCTTTTAAACATTCGAGCTTATTATCATAAATATATCTATCGAAAGAATATTCTCATTTTTGCTTATTTCGTAGACATTAACACCATTGTTACATTCGCTAATTTACATTATAAAAACGGCGACAACGAAACCGCTCACACCCTAATGGATCAAATTGTCTCATCATATCCTAAACGAGTAGATGTTTGGTCGCAATATGTAGATATGTTGATCAAAGGCAACGATATCGAATCAGCAAGGTAACTTTCATCCGTACTAGTCAATGTTTGAAAATGTGATCCAAAATCTGCAGCGTATTCTCTTGTTAAACTTTTTTTTTCATTCACAGAAAGACGTTAGAACGATCCGTAGCTCAAAAGATTCCCATGAAAAAGATGCGTACACTTTTCAAAAAATATTTAGAGTTTGAACAGAAGCACGGAAGCGAAGAGCTGGTGCAGAATGTGAAGCTGATGGCTGCGAATTATGTTAAGAATGAAGTAGGCTTATAAGAATGTATTTAAATTTACGATTGGAATATATGTTAATTGTTATTTCCTTAAGCATGGTTTTCGCATACTATCCAAAGCTTTTGAAACATAAATTCGCCTGTTTTCGGTTGTATTTAGGAGGCTACTGTATTTTTTTGAGCAAGATTGAAGCTTTCAAGATCGTCTTCATAGGAAAAAATGCCAATTCCTTAATGAATCCCATGAGCACAACCAGTTGCCTACGAACTATTCGGCCAACGAAACGCTTAGATAAAGATAGTGTAGCTATCCAAGTTCCTGATAAGAGGTGACGAGCATCAGATGTCGTTCTAATAAACTCGAGATAGAAAATGGACACGCATGAAGCTAAACTTGTTGCGCCACAGTACTCGTAAGTCACATCAAGGCATCAAGGAAACCAGTCAGAAGAAACAAATTGGGTGCACCATAGCAAATATAAAAAAAACAATGAATATCTTCACCAAAAAATTAGCCGAGTCTAATAAAAATTCCGTCAGAAAAATCGTCTGGAAATGAGTCGTGAGAATCAATTGAATCAATGTTTGGCCAGTGTGCGCGGTAGTCGCGGCAAAGAAAATCCATTATTATATCAATAATACGATAAAACTATATTTAATTCAAAACTAAGAGGATCGCGGCCTTATGCGATGCGCCGAACGGTAACCGAATAAGAAGCCGTATTTGTTGGCTGAAACGCCTTTTATTTATTTCTCGAGTGCTGAGTCTGCAGCTTCAGTTCTCGAGAAATTCGCGGTTCGATGACCATGCATACCGCCGCAACTGCAAACGTCAGCGGTTGCTTATCTGGCGCCTTGAATCCTCAATGTATAAAATTGAAGACGAAGCTTTGTGTGCGCATTTTTGTTGTAGCGATTAAAGATCGCTGCCGCGCACAGTGGTGGTGATCGAACGTCACAAATGCATTGAGTCCGTAGAGATGTGGGACGATGCTAAACGAAGCAGCCTTCACCTTGATGACTCCAATATTTATTTATTCATTTATTTATTAAGAATTTGTCTTACAGACTAACATAATCCAATTACAAGACAAGAAAAAAAGAAAAGAAAAGGAATACATATAGTTAAACTAATTAAATTCTGCTTATGAATGTAGAGCGAGTGAGGAAACGGACCAAGTTGCAGAGTATTGTGGTTTCGAGGGAGCCGCAACATCGGCGAATGGTGCAAAGTCTGAGTCCTAACTATGGAACTGTGAATATGATATCAGGTCTGGCAAAGCGTTCTGAAATACGATAATCTAACCAGCCAGAGAGGTTAGAGTTTAATTGATGGTGATGATGATGAAGCCGAAATAGAACAGAAAACACTAAGAGGAGTCTGCGGGATTGCAAAGTAGGAAATTGTAGCAAGGAAAGTCGCTCTTCATATGGCATATATGTAATTTAAATTTAAAGATAAGGAAACGAGTGAATTTGTGCTGTACTGATTCAATCAATATTGATAGTGTGGTGACCATACTTGCGAGCAATATTCAAGGATAGGCCTAACTAGGCTAGTGTATATGTTGACAGCGGAGGAAATGTCAGTAAACATCTGAGAGTGCCTTAATACGAACCCGGAGACACGAGGGGCACGTGTGGCTATAGCCAGAATGTGAGGTTCAAATTTAAGTTTCGGGTCGAAAATCACTCCCAGATATTTTATTTGGAAAACAGCGGTAAGTGCAATATCGTGTAACGTATAGACATTTTGTAACATTACTGGATATTACGGGAAAGAAAATTAATTTGACTCCGAGAATCAGTCGCGTCCAGATCCCTTTGGAGAGCAATACAATCCTCTTGCGAGCGAATAACTCGGTAAATTTTTAAGTCATCAGCACAAAGAAGACGCTATGACTGCGGGAAGGTCATTGATGTAGAGTAAGAAGAGTGCCCCGGAGGTAGGTGGAAGAGAGAGGAATATGCTCCACATAGACTAACACGGCATGAACGCAAACTGATATAGAAGCCAGGAGAGTAAAGGCCCAAACAAGCCAAAGTTAGCTAGCTTCAGAAGTAGAACAGTGTCCAATGCCTTACTGAAGTCAGTATACACTACATCAACTTGAGTACGACTGTCGAGAGCCTTTGCGACAGTTTGGGTAAGTTCAAGGAGATTCGTATTGGTTGACCGGTTTGGAACGAATCCGTGTTGGAATGGTGACAGCCTACAATTAAGCTTCGTATATTTGATTATAGACAATGCATTCAAGGATTTTGGGACAACAAGAAAGTAACGAAATGGGACGATAATTGGAAGAGGATCCAAACTTCAGCACAGGAAAAATGTTAGCCAACTTCCACATATTGGCGAAGATACCGGAGGATAAACTGGCATTAAAAATATGAGAAAGTGGAACGTATAATGAGGAGGATAAGGATTTAATGAATATATTAGAAAACCCGTTTGGTCCGGGGCCTATGGTGGAATCTAAAGAATTAATTAATATTTGAACTTCAATTGGGTCGGTGGAGATAAAATCAAGAATAGCTGGAAAACAAAAAGGAAAATTAAAAGAAGAAGAGTGGATATTGACGAATATGAGACATACTTACAAACGAAATCTGTCGTGTTTACGAGGCGAAGAGTATCAAAATACTGACGACGCAAAGCAGAGCGTGCACGATCCACTGTCTAAAAGCCATTACAAGCAGAGACGACTCGATCGGTGAAAATTCCCAAGAATGGATCAAAAATGAAATGAAATGGCTGTGGTGTGTTCTTCGAACAGCTAGGCATAAGACAATTTCTCCGATTTCCTGACCACAGTAACGTATTCAAACAGAGCTCACAACGATGTACAATGCGGTAAACTGGCTGTTAAATCAACAAATTTCTCCAGGAAAAGATATATTTTTTATCTGACAGCCTCATGGAGTATCTAACATAAATATAAAGCCGATATTTCCGTGTCCTTAGCTTTGTGTTTAGATCTGAGTCTTTTGTAAAACTCATTTTTCCCCTATAACTGTTGATTTCGGAAATATAATGTTATCACTCGAGTGTATTCATTATGCCAAAACCACAAGGAAAGTGATGTCGCTAGCGATTCAATTCTACAGTTTCTGTATGTAAACCCGTCACTCATTTCTGCTAGCTTACATCGGTTCTTCTGTTTTCTGTTAACGCAAGAGGAATCAAACAAATATTGCATATTTTACAGTTTTTTTTTTAATTTTTATAAAAATATTAGAAGACACATTTATTCAATTCATAAAATGGTAATGTTTTGTAACACACTGTTTAAAAATCGTATCTTGTCATTTTTTCAAGTTTAAATATTATCAGGATCGCGTTCAACAAATCCTCGGAGTCACAATTCATCTATGTTCAGTTGTTTCTCTATCGGTTTCAAGTGAAACTCTCACGGTTACAAGTGTTTTATGGGTTTTTTGCTGTTGCCTCCGTGAAAAATTCAATTAAAGTTGTGCGTCTCAAATTACGACGCCACAATAATTTACACAATTATATTGTTCAAATTAAAATGGATATTTCGTATAGCAACCATCGCGTCGGACAGATAAAGCGTGCAATTCAATTAAATAGGAGGAAAGTCAAATGGGTGCGCTAGGGAAACAGCAATCTGGAAGGAAGATCGGTAGATACACCAACAGGATTCAATAAAGCAAAAGTCGCGATGATGACTACGTATAGATATTCAAATAAATAGAAACAATAAATTTCTTTAACTAATCAAAAGAGCTTAACATTTAATACTTGATGCCCTCGAGGTTCCTTGATAGAATAAAGGCCACTCGATGGGTTCAATGGGTGGTGTTCGTGATTCACCACACTTCGCATTTCTGCACAGGATTCATTCGCGAGCCTTCGGGACAGCTGAAATCTGAAGCAAAGTCTCGCATGTTGCTCATGGGTCCTAGCACGCGGAATTCGGCAGGCGAATGGACGCCGGTGGTGATTCGCATTTTTAATGTTTCTGGAATTAATGTAGGGTTTATTGGCGCGTCAATTTTGGAAAGGTTTGAAGCGTGTAAGCTTACCTGCCCTGTACACCGAGCACCAAGTTTGAGCAGCTGAGATCCAGAACAGTTGTTGGGGATTGTAGGGCAATCCTGGCAGGCGCGGCTCCGGGCCATTATCCGCCGCCCATTTCTTGTATGCCAAATACGATTCCTTGATTCCTCCATTGTCAGCAATATTCTCGCCTTGCGTGTTGATACCGTTCAGCTGTTGATATAAACTCATAAGCAAAATGGTTAAGACTCTTCACATTTCATCAATTCACCTTCAGTTTAGTTAGTCCTTCAGTGTAGTTCCCGTACTGGTTGATGATGCATCGTGCTTTCTCTAGGTACGCTTTCCTTGTATCCTCTTGCCACCAGTCTACCAGGTTTCCGTCGGAATCGAATTGTCGTCCTTGATCATCGAATCCGTGAGTAATTTCGTGACCGATCACGTAGCCAATAGCTCCGTAGTTCATGTATTTCGGACGATCGGCCGCGAAGAACTTCTCTTGCAGGATACCGGCCGGGAATTCTGAAAATGCATTGGTTTATCGTGAGAAAGGAATTAATATCATAGAATAGCTGGTATCGACCAAGACCACAACATGACTTACGAATGCTATTCTCAATTGATGAGTAGAAGGCATTAACAACAGCAGGTTTGGCATGGTTCAACCAGTCAGTCTTGTTGAATGGTTTGCGCAATTTATTGAACGAATAATTGGTGCCGAACACGCTCATGTTCATAATCGAGTGCAAATAGTTGTCGGGATCGATATCCAAGTTCTTGTAGTATTCTTCAAGTTTGCTATCTTGCATGATCTCGTCCGGATAACCAATATGTGTTGTCATGCGATGTAGCTTGTTCAGTGCCGCCGCCCGAGTTTTCTCATCCATCCAGGGTACGTCTTTTAGAATCTTTTCGAATTGCTGTCGGATTCCGTGGACCATCTCCAGAGCTTTTGTTTTAGCATCCTCCTGGAAAAATTTCCGCACGTACAGGGCACCGACCGCAATTGGAAGGCTGTGTTCAATGAAAATATAAGGAAAAAAGTTGTAAAATTTGAGGAAAAATTAGAGTTGATCAAAGAAATGGGGGTGAATTTTTAGGGTAGTGCATCCTTTTTTTTATTTTATTCAATTACTTTTGTGCCTATCTTAAAGAAGGTAAATATGACAGGAAAAACCTACACCATCACAAATCGTTGGGGTCACTATATTCTCCGACGGGAATTGAAATTCATATTACACAAAATCAGGTAAAAAATTGCAATTGTAGAAAATCCTGCTTTGACTTTGAATAAGACCAGGAAAATATCGTAAAATTCTATGTGTGTGTTCCTTTTCTAGCAAAATAGAGCGCTTACGCTTCAACATCGTGTTGGGCTCGAAAACATATTTCCGTATGGAATTTCTTAAGAAAAACTACCCTGGCAGTTTCAATTGATCAATTTGTGAAATTGAAAAGAAATTAAATTATTTCTTTTCTAGTTTTATATTCATGCTGTATATTTTCTAGTGTGGTTTGAATTGGAAACCAAAAAAAAAGAAACTTTACCAGCCCAACAATTCCGGTCGTTGTTTAAATAAATTTCAAAAAAGAATGCACTTTTGTAAGATGTCGATGTTGATGCGCTTAGTTTAGAACTAAAGTTATTTAATAGTCTAGCATCTACCAACCCTATTCTAAGCAAGAAGTATTTAGACAAACATTCCTACTGTGAATGAATAAAGCCAGACAATATCGTATAAAGATATTCTCCTTTTTAATATGTTTTACTAGGTTAAACTCATTTCAGAAATGATGTGGCAAATATTTGAATTCGATTCATTTTTCTAGTAAAGGACAAGTTTTGGTTGAGTGTACTATGTTTCTTAATATATTTTGTGTCAAACAGATTTCTATAAAATGATCTGAATATTGAAAGAGCTCTCCGATTTGGCGATATATTAATAATTGCTAATCTCATTATGAGAAATCCTACATAGATTCAACCAAAAACTAAACACAATAATTATTAATTACGGTTTTCGTTGCCGAGTCTGGCCGAACAAGGGATGAAAGTCATATTGTAGGAACCAGAAAGCTAAGATTGATAGTCCGTGAAACGTAAAATTAATTACATTTTTATGTATTAAGGGTCTTATATATGCGCACCATTTTTGTTTCTAATGTAAAGTGAATTATGTATTTACACTGTCAACCATTTTTTAAATGATCTGTAGTTTTTATGTTTTTCAAAATATCTTACTTTTAGTTTTCGTCGAAATCTATGAGAGTTTTTGAACTAATACCGTGTCACGTTCAAAAATCCACGGTTTTGTAATGGACCTATGTTGCCAAGACGAAACCATCGCGTTATAACCCATTTAAATTGCCCCGAAAATACGTGTTTTTGATTGACGCATCTCAAAATACCTCGGACCGTTTACATTGCATTGAGATGGTTTTGTTTGTCAGATACACATGTTCAACAGCTACGATCTCAAAATATGGATCCTAATTATTTGGTAAAACTCTTATTAATGATGATAATCTCAGGATTGTCATTATTTCTCTTGAAAGTCAAATGAAAAGTTGATGAAAACATATTTGAAGCAAGCCTGTTTGAATTCAATTATTGTTCTTGCATTGGACACACTCTTGCTAGGAGAATTGCATTTCCTCGATAAAATTACGAATGATACCAAAACTGTGTAGTTTTGTGGCAGTGTAAATAAGCTATTAGTGTGTGGCTACATAAGGATTGACCAGATTACACACTCCAATATCAGTTAAATTTGGGCTATAGGTGAAGGACAGGAGAGCAGGAGTGTACTTTACATACCGAAGACTATTTATCAACGTAGGAACGGTTTCGTTATTCTATTAAAAGGAAAAACAGATTTCTAGTTGTTACTTCCAAAGATAATTGATGGGCAAACGTCGAATCTCGTTTTGAGCTATTTCACAGTATTATTTTAATTTTTTTAATTTTGCGGATTAGGTGACCACAAAATTTACTATCTATTTTATTTTTACAGCACTTAAAGATTTCATTTACTACACACACTTAAAGCGCACATCATGCAACCAATTCACATCGCGAAGGTATCAAGGATTAGCAGGGTTAATTACTTCAGTCAGTGAGCATGCACTAAGTTAGCCTTTGGTATTTACTGTTACTTTCCAATTTAAATTTTTTAGATTCAATATCTCCTCATTCGGTGCCTTAGTCTGCGTACGATTTACAGGAAATCCCGAAACTCAGTAGGGATTTAACGTATAAACGTATCGAAATTTTTCGAAATACTTGAATTTGTTAAATGTAATTTTAAGTCAAATTAGCTTCACTGTATCTAATCATCAATTGTTCGATTTGCCCGAATGATTTGATTTTCGGGATCTGAATATCTATCTTATTAATTTCTATCTAAATATGCATAGTTCTATAAAGCATTCACACTCAGAAAAATCACACACAAACACACATTAACACACATATCCAGTAGAGAATAATTGTACAAAGGTTCTCTTCTGAACAACATCCGTACCCGTCTTCCAGTTGATCCCCTAAATCACTGTCCAAACTGAAAAATTTGAGAAAAGAAGATAACAAAAAGTTAATATTTTTGCAAAAAAGTAATCTGTAACTGATCCTTTTATGCATGAAGTGAAATGGTAGTACAACGAAATTCTGAACAAAAAATATAAGCCCATGCAGTTTTGCATTATATTACTATGAATTATGACCGTTATATTTTTTTTATGTTTGAAAAGACAAGCACTTTTGTTAGGGACAGTTTTTTAAAACACAACATACATAGGTTAAACATTTGGGTATATTCTAAGAGATTGAATTTGTGGATGAAATCGGTCAACTTTAAGTGCAAGTTTATGTACATGAATGTTAATACTATTTAAATCCAAATGAGGCCCAGTCTTAAAAATCCCTGCATTGATTTATTCTTAGATTAAAAAAAGACGAATTTGCTCAAACCATTTTTACAATACACTACTTGTTATTGCTGCTATTATTTGAAATATAATGAATAACAGGCAATACAAAGCGTTAACACTGATTCTTAAGGGGGCTTTTAGGTTACAAATTTTCAAAAAATTTAAATATTTTTTTCATTGATTTTAGTTCTAAATACAATCAAAAATACGATGTAAAACGTTTTAGAGCGATATAAAAAAATTAAACTGCTTTTTAAGGGTGTAAGGCGAAACGCGGCGAAATCGCATTTTTCAACTCTCCAGCGTATTTCATCGTTCTCGGCTCCCCACTTGTTTTGAAACATCTGCTTCGGTTGATACTTGCTTTTTTTTTGTTTGGCGCGTTAAAAAAATGTTATTTAGAAGGGCCAAGGAAAAAAATAAGCGTATAATGCAACAAAAAGAAGCAAAAAAACGGCTGAAATTTCCTCTAAAACTGAATAAGAAAGTGAACCGAAAAAAGCATATACTGAAATATAATAGAAATTAACTATTAAATTAATGAAAAAATTTGTCGACTTATTATGGTTTGGCAATAAGCCGCAATTCCAATTCCAATTCCAAGGAAAAAATGCGAAAAGGAATGTGGGCAGCGTTTCACCACAAAATTTCTACCGATGAAAATCCACAGCACACTTATTGTCCAGCTGGTACTGGCTCTTGGTGCAAACATAGTAAAGCTGAGGCGGCTGGTGAATTAATAAACTATAAACATGCTCCACCTTATGATCAAGAAGCACAGGAAATCCTAAAACCCATCTACGAAGCCTTCACATCAGACGATTTGTTGAAAAGATGTTTGGGAAATAACACCAAAAATAATAACGAAAGTTTAAATAATTGTGTTTATTTCATCCCTAAGCACACTTTTGCTGGCATGATCATTATGGAAATTCTTGCTCACACTGCTTCTTGCATTTTTAATGAAGGATTTGCAAGTGTATTAAAACTGATGAGCATTGCAATAGGAATTCCAGCCTCTAGACCGCTGCGGAAATCGATCGCACTCGCGTAAAACAATCGAATCGTCGCAACACTGAGGCCTCCAAAGACGCTAGAACAGCTAAGAGAGACGAAAAGTTGAAGCTTCAGGAGAAGTACGAGGAAGAGGAAAGACTAATGTATGGCGCAGGTATGGCAGAATAAAAGTACGTAACATTCACTTTGAAAAATTACTTGAAAAAACTTTAAATGTTAATTTCTCGGAATCGCGTTTTTTGAGTTGGCGGACATGATTTTAAAAAAACTGTTGGGCCGATCATACTGAATTTTTAATATGTTGTTAGTGACATGTCTGGCTATCGCATGAACTAGGATTATGTTGGTCGAACATAAATTTTCCGATTTCCAGCTGGTTTTCTAACCTCAAAACCCGAGTTTTTTTTACAATTGGCCGCCATTTTGTTATTTTTCGGCGGAAAAAAATTATCCTAGTTCACGCGATAGCCATTTGAACAAGGACTATGTTTTGTTTTAATTTCTCTCTCTCAGATGTTCCAGACTCGAGAAATTACGTCCGCCATCAATTTTGGGCATTTTTTTTGAAAAAATCGTAATACTATTACTGTATACTTTAAATGTTATTAAATATTTGTGTGAAATTTCAGAACGATATCTTTTTTCCTTCTATGAAAAAAAAATCATCGAAAAAATCGTGTTTTTTGAAAATCGTAACCTAAAAGTCCCCTTAAGAAATTCCCAGCAGATTTTCAACTCATTTACAGAAGTTCCAGAACATGTCCCAATTGAGTGAATACAGGGAGGGCCTAGTCGCACTAGTTATGCGTTGTGGCACGAGGCAGGTGATGGTAGGGTGTGTCCAGGCAGCACCAACAATTCTTACGAAGTATCCAAGAGCGACAGTGTATCGCCACCCGAGCGGTAGTTTGCTCTTGCTAGATTATGTTTTGTTTTATTTAGCGATGGTATTTTCGGAATATGTTTCATGTCGATTAGTGTAATTTTTGCCCATCGGGATGGTCTTAAATTTTAATATTATAATCCGTATAATGCGATAATTGCTAAAGTAAGTAGGGGTGTAGCCTCAAATGTCAATGATTCCTTTGAAGCCTTTTAGGAACTTCGGGGTTCCGTGTAATTCTGGCTTAAAGGTGATGAAATCCAATGTAATGAAATTAGGCGAAGCCTAGAGGTTAACACAACCACGCCTGCGTACCTACCGAACTTAAATGGACAGTAGAGATGAGTATCGATTAGCCGATTAATCGGAAAAATCGATGTTTTGTTTGAATAATCGATGTTTTTTAATCGATGTTCTCGATGTTTGATTATTCGTAATTTCGATGTCTTGGGTTGAACGTAGGAGGCACTACTGTAGATCTTATTTAATTCACTCAGCTTCCTCACGCGATCGACTCGCTGACACAGTAGCATTCAAATCCAAAAACAGAAATTTTACAAACACCATTAAACATACGACATAGCGTTGGATTTTAATTTTTTTTCCGGATTGAATATATTGAGTGTTCATGTGTTGCCATAACAATAATTCAGCTCTTTTCAAGCAAAAGATTTGACGCATGGGGAAGTATAGTTTTCGAGTAAAAAGAAAATTTATTAATTCACAGAATTATATAGTTATCATCGAATTTATATTATATTGTCTGACTGCTGACTTCTAGTGATTGCGAAGCTTATTTAGAATATTTTACTAATTATGTCAAAATTAAATCAGGTTTCAATCAAGAGCGGATCCAGCATTTGACTCAGAGGGGTCACTGCCTCGAAAATCACAATAAAAGAAAACAATATTGCAAAAAAAAATCGTAAAAATCACTAGATTACCTAGTCTCAGGGGGGTCATGACCCCCATGACCACCCCCTTGTATCCGCCCTTGGTTTCAATATGGTTAATGGGAAAATGTTGTTGATTTCATAAATTTCTTCGAAAATTATTCGCGCTTTATGGTAATATTTCATATCTTTAAATGCTTTTTTTCTGTAAACACACATGCTTTCCTTATACTTCAGTCATGTATGAATTTTCATGATAGCATGGCGATTCATGTAGCTGCTTTTCTAAAGGATTTAGTTGAAAAATTGGACCCGAAACACCAAATCGGAATTGCCTTGCAGCACAAAAAACGTTTTGGGTTAATAGAACAGAATTCACTTTAAAAATCGATTTTCCAACAACACTGGTTTTGCGTTCAGTATACATTCAGAAACAGAGTACAATAGAAATCAAGCATGGAGCTGGCATCGCTGATTGAGTGTAAGAAGCTTTTTTCTTACTTTTTTTTACACAGTTTTTAAAAAAAATATTTTAAACGCGTTTTTTCTCAAAAGAACGTTTTTTGACCTGGTTGACACGATTTTACAAAAACAATTTAACCGATCGAGCTGAAACTTTGAGGGGTTATTCATCACATATGTATATGGTTATAGCCCGTGATAGAATCATAAATATCCGTTGTCATTTAACCACCTCAAAAAATAGGTCGAAAACTCGAAAAGTTCACCATTTTGTTATTTTTCACTTAAAGTTCTTGATTTTAGTATGGGCTATAGCGATTTACTTATACTTGAATATGCATTTTGAATTTTCGATTTCAGAGGTTCCTGAGTCAAGAAATCATGTCAACCAGGTAAAAAGCAGACTTTGTTGTGGCAACCATATCTGGGCCATATTGGATTATAAAAATTCAAAAACACTTACACTGCATTTGTGAAAAAATTGTAGTTTAATAACAAAATTTACTGCAAAAAAAAATTCTTGAAAATATGTACAAAAGACTAGAGATACCCCCTTATGCAATATCTTGCACCCTAGATCCCAGGTTCAAGACGATGTACTTTAAGGAGCCTACCAGTCTCCATAAATATTGTTTCTAAACATATACGTGAAAAGCAAGCTGCATCTTATACTCAAATTAAAACCTCTTCAGATTCAGATTCATCACTCTCAGGTGCTGCAGCTTCATCTTTATTCAAAATGCACAACAAAAATATTCAGAAAGCCTGGCCAAAAGAAGGCCATGCTCATATGAAACCCAAAGACTCGGCGAATTCCATTCCCAAAGAATTTAGTCTTTATTTAAGAGAATACAGCAGAATCCTATCTTATATTGGAAGCACATGGTTGAAACGTTTACAACAATTTCTGCAGTCGCTTTCAGATATGTGGCAACCATCTCGATATCAGTGCCTTCCGAGAGGCTCTTTTCCTAAGCAGGCCAAATTCTAAGCGAACAGAGGACTTGACTGACCGCCGATCTCTTAAACTCTTATTTATGAAAGACACGGATGACAAGTTTTGGTGTTAATTAAAACCCTATCTTATTTTATGGTTGATGATGATGTAATGTAATGTAATGATGATTAATAAGTACATATTATTAATTTATAACATTCTTTTAATTAAAATATTCTGTTTTTTGATGAGGTTTTTTTCATTGGGCATTTTCATATCACTATAAAATGCCAGGTATTTAATCATTTAACGCTGTTTCCCGTTTTTATGATTGCCGATTAATCGATGTTTTCAGCAATAATTAATCGGTGTATCGATTAGTTACGTGAAAAAATAAATCGATGTTTTGTAGTTCGATACCCATCTCTACTGGACAGGCAGCAATCGAACGCATCTGCACGAAGTTTTTACGATTGTTGCCTCGTCCCTGGACTGAACTTTAAGGTCTTCGATTCTACAAACTTCAATTCATTACAAGCTTTCGCACTTAATATTATTTAGCCTACATGAGGCATCGAAACATAGAACGACATTTTGAAGCATGTTTAATATGTGATATTTAATAAAACTTATTCGAATTTTAAATCAAGGAAAGTTATCGACCAAGTTAACGAATTTAATTTTTCAAATTTAAAGTTTCTTGCTCTATGATTTTTATTCAGCTGTTCAGCAAGAATAGTTTGTTAAATGTCCTCTAAAAGTCGTGCATTAACATATATTTGCTAAAAATCAGTTTCATTCAATTAGGTTGCATACATATGTGGACTAAAATAGATTAAAATTGCTCATTCCCTTCTTAGTTGGTAGTTTCAACCTAAAACATTCAAAACAAAACACATGCAGGTATTCGTATTTTGTGTTTGATAGATATGCTTATTTGTTAGCCATTTTGCTGGTTATGGGTTTTTTCGTAATCTAGAGTTGATTTAAAAGCAAATTATTTAAATTTTCCAATGTTTTTTCATACTGAATATATACATTTCTTCAACTTGTGAGGATCATCGAAATTGCTGCAATTGTCAAACGTTCGAAGAAGTTGGTTGAAAATGCATTTATGTTTTAAATTAAATTCTTTCTTATCGCAATTGTGTGCACAACACTGACATAGTTTTAATGCGGTTATCACATTTGAATCCTCGTTTTGACAAGATATACTGTCATGGACATTAAAATAGAGACACCTAATTGTTGACCACGAAAACATTAAATTCGAACAAATTTGTTGAAGGTGGGGAACGCCATCTCGTATTTAAATGCCATAATACATTTTCTGTCGAAACACGATCGCTGTACTCCATTTGCGTTTCCTATGTCTTTAGGGGAATCCCCACATTTTGTGAAAGTAAGTTTTATGTTGGTCATTAAAATAGAGACAGCTCGAATTAGTAGTGCTACTATTGAGAAATTTGAATTAAAAATTTGAATTCTATATATTGGTGAGTGTTTCTGAAATAAGATTTTATTAATTTTGATATACATATGTATTTAGTTGATACAAGGTATTCATTGGTAGATAAAAATGGATCGAAGAAAACACTGCACGCCAGAAGAGAGAGCAGTTATTTTAACTTTGCGTAATGAGGGAACATCACTTCGAGAAATTGCTACAATTGTCAATTGTTCGAAGAAGTTTGTTGAAAATGCCTTTAAAACACCAAAGATTAAAAAAAGGCTTGTTCAACCTAGAAAAACAACTACTCACGAAGATCGAAAAATTGTGCGTGCTTCGAAATCTGATCCTTTCAAGTCTTCAAAAGATATTAAATTAGAATTAGGATTGAATGTTTCTTCAAGAACCATTCGTAGAAGGCTTATAGAAAGTAATTTGTATGGTAGAATTGCAAGAAAAGTGCCATTATTAACGAAACGCAACATAAAAAAACGAATAAAATTTGCGGAAGACCATCGAGATTGGAGGGGGTCAATAGGAATCAAGAAGTGGAGAAACGTGTTGTGGACTGATGAAACTAAAATAAATTTATTTGGAAGTGATGGCAGGCGAACTGTCCGAAGACCACCAATGCAACAATTCAGGCCCTAATATACAAAAAAACATTGAAGCATGAGGGAGGGAGTATTAAATTATGGGGATCATTTTCCTGGTACGGGATTGGTCCGATTCGATTGATTGATGGCAATATGAACAAAATTCAGTAATTCAATATTTTAAGGGATACAATGCTACCTTATGCAGAAAAGCATATGCCTCTTAAATGGGTCCTGCAACAAGACAATGTGCCTAAATATACATCCAAATACGCAAACAAATTCATTCAAGTTCAAAAAATCCACCTAATGGAATGGCCATTGCAATCGCCTGATTTGAACCCCATAGAACATCTATGGGGGACCTGAAAAAGGCTGTTGGTGGACACCGACAATAAAATAATTTAATAAAACAGAGTTATGGGAAATAATTCAAAGAGAATGGTCTAAAATTCCTATAGAGCGATGCCACCAGTCAATTGATTCAATGCCAAAAAGATGCGCTGATGTACTTAGGAATAAAAGTCACGCAACTAAATATTGAAGAACTTTCTATTTATTTTTAATAAAATGCCCAAATATATGAATTATTTGATTTTTTTCGGTGTCTCTATTCTATTGTCCAATGCATTTGCAATTTTTTAATTTTATTGTTTTTTCAAGTAAGCTTAACTGAAGGAGTCCAATTTGTTTGTATAGCATTTAAGTAGAATTATTTATTAAGCCGTAAAATAAATTATGATTCATTTTAACTTTAGAGGTTTTGGGTTTTTTGGACAATTTTTTTGTGTCTCTATCTTAATTTCCATGAAAGTAAATGCGAAATTAGGTGACGACCTCTATTTTGATGGTTTAATGTTAATTTTCAAGTCTCCATTAGATGGTGTATGTTATCTGTTAGTTACTGGTTAACTATCTTGCGCCTCAACTTGTTAAATCGTGGTATTACATGCCTGCATGAATGTTTTCAAGAATATTTAATAGTGAACCACGCTGCGACGCTATTCTAGTTTAATGTCTAATATCCTTTATTAGTTTCCACTAACTAGGAGAGGCTCAGGTTATGGAATCACAGATTTGGACGAAATTTGGCACATAAGTAGAAGACGTCAAGGATATTCGATCCTTAAAATATTAGAGAGCAACACTCCCCCGTTTTTGAGAAAAACGTCCTTAAAGTTTTTAGCGTTGTTAATGTATTATTAAGTTTTCACAACTGACAGAAGCGGTTCAGTGTAGGTGGCAAAGGTACTAGCACGCGATCAGGGGGTCGTGTGTTCAATCCCCGGTCGGGGTATTGATTTTCTTTTTGAATTATTGTCGTCGTCGTGTATTCGATTACCGGGGTGAGTATTGTTTTTGCGAATAATTGTGAATGTAATTTTTTATGGTGAATCAGCAATGTTCACCTACAAATACATTTATTTTTACAAATCAGCAAACTGTTCGTTCATTTAGATATGTAAATTATACTGGAAACTCATTGTTGAACGGTTGCGGTATCAAACAACGGTTGTAATCGAGCAATTTCATAGTTGGCGGTAGGATCATCCCTTGTTCCTAGAATCAATCCTGCGCCCTCTTCGTGTCTCATAGCCAACTCGGCAAAAAGCAATAAACCAGAGTGACGCCCAACGTGGCTAGCCATAAATACTATGGTGGTCAGTAATTGTGACATATAGTAGATACTAGGGACGTAATTGTTTAACAGTTTCATAATTTCGGATTGCTCGAAGCGAAATCCTTGCCGGATGATCATATAGGCCTTAGTTCCTAGAATCCAGTCTTTGTTATCTCCGTGCTCAGTGCCAAATTGGGTTATTGGGTAGCAAAAAGAGAAATGAGAAAATGAGTTTTCAGTATAATTTACATATCTAAATGAACGAACAGTTTGCTGATTTGTAAAAATAAATGTATTTGTTGCGCTCTAATATTTTAAGGATCGAATATCCTTGACGTCTTCTACTTATGTGCCAAATTTCGTCCAAATCTGTGATTCCATAACCTGAGCCTCTCCTAGTAAGATGAGAACGGGATGTCTACCGCAAAATGTTTTTGTGATATGGATTGGACTCATATACATGGATATCACAGGGAACACATAGTACAAGCTTACGGAATGGATATGCCAGCGAATTCGCGAAGCGACCGTAAATGGCTAGCTTAGATGATGTTAAATAAATTCTACTCCAGATAACTCCAATGCAAACATAAAATTGTTCACAAATTACCTTCCACTCGCTATATCGACGCATTCCTTCCAACGTGGCTCCTGTTCTTGACGACCACTCAACACTGTACTGTACTGCAACTGACGCTTTCGCAATTCCTCCGTGAGGAAGAACGCCGAGAAGGCGTGCACGCGCCACATAACGTAGTTGGCGATCGTTCGTTTTGGCGTGTTGGCCAACAGGTTGCCCAGCTTCTCAAAGAAAGATGGCACGGACACAATAACCATCTCATGTTGATCGACGCTGAGACCCTCCGGCAAAAGAGCATTGATGTAATCCAGCCAGGATACATAAGGGTATTTTACTTGAATGTCGGCAATTGTCATTGGATTGTAGAGAGCAGATGAGTTTCGGCGTTTTTCGTTCGGCAATGAAATCTGGGAAGGTTAAACAAATCAGGATACATTCAGATGCTTTTGTGTTCCCAAAAAATTGCATTGAACTGTAGTAGATTCACTCGTGTTTGGTGAGTCTTTTATTCTTCTTCTATTTAGTCTTCAATGAATGACTAAAGTTCCTAAATGTTAAAAAATGATTGACTGCAACTTACATTGGCCAAACTAATTTCAAATTCCAACGATTCCATTAGTTCTTTCACGGCCCGCGTGCGATCAGCTCCGAAAATCACTGCCAAATCAACCATGTAGTCGTAGTAGCCTTTCACGATCTTGTCCTCGAGTCCCTTTATCAGATATTCACGACTAACTCCAATGGCAGCTTGGTCCAACTATGTACAACAATTGCTATTCAGTGAACAAGTACACGAGCATGAAATATAGAATGCTGGCTTACATCAATTACTCGCTTGGTCGAGTTCTTCAAGTCGATTCCGACGGAAAAGTCCAAAATGTAGTCCATGCTGAAGCCATATTGGCGGAAACTCTTCACGGATTCCTGCCAAGTCCAAGCGTTCTCGTTCCACGCATCCCCTTTCACCACGGGCCAGCCGCCCAATTTGTCTGCGATCTCAACAATGGGCTGAGTGCCTTTCTGTTCGATCAGGGCTGGAAGTCAAAAAACAGTGATTTTAAAGGCGGTCCAAACAGGCCCGGTTATTTTGAATTGCTCGAATGATGGCAGTTAGTCTCCATTAGACCCATGGAAGATAGCTCTTAAAGTGAAAGTCGTGGAAGTATGGGTCGTTGTGCAATCAGTCGACCAACTCAAGCTCGACCCGATTCGGTACTCGAAAACCCCTCGAGAACCAGAAGTACTCGCTGGTAGATACTCACTCTTATTCATGCACGCCTTATATAACTTGTTGGCCAATTTGAATGGTTGCGGAACATTACCACTTGGTTCCTCGCTGACCAACTGCTTCAGCTGCAACTGCAATTTGTCGCCGATTACGGAGAACGTGTTGACCTGTGTCTTCTCATCAGGGATGTTTGTGCTCTTCAGGAAGGAGCCGCACGCAAAGTTGTAGAAATCGTCGCATGGCTCCACGGAAGTGTCCAATGCTTCCAAAACGTTTGACGCGGTGTGCACGCACTCAGGAGTCAAGCAGATGTCGTCCTTCTTGGAGGTTACTTCGTTTGTTTCCAGGTCGGGGTGCTTGGAAATGATATGTGTTGCAGGCGGAGCTCCCAGAGCCTCAGCAGTTCCGGGTAGTTGAACAACTGAAATGTTAAGAGGAATTATAAAATAACCAAGACAGTTAGTCAATCGATGGAAGTGTTTTGACGATCAGCTCTAGTCGACCTAAAAGGTGAAATTTATTTGAATAAATTATTTATTGAAGATCCCATCCGAAAATACACACGATCTTCGCTGCCGGGTTGTAAATTTATGGTTTGTCATTGCACTTATGAGCTACGCACAGGCTTTGCTCAAATAAACAACAGGTAAACTCAAAATTGGGATTTTCCACTTCTGGTCGGTACTTAGAAAATCCCAGAAATTCCAAAGTGTCTAGTGATTTAATATTGGCTTATTGTCTAGAGGCCAAAAATCATTTTTAATGATAGCGATTTAACCATTCAACGCTTTTTTGTGGTACAACTTAGTAATTTTCATATTTACTTAGGGTCATATATGAGATTCAGTATTCGGCTTATCCATCAATTTTTTCCAGAAGTTGCATTCCATAGATATGGATTTAATCGAGTTATTACTTATATTCAGAATGAAGAATTCAAAAAAAAATTCATTTTACATATTGTATGCCAATGAAGATTAAAAAAATAACGATGTCGTTTATCAAACAGAAGCAAAGTTAATATTGGTTAGGTAGAATCTAGTGAAGATTGGCAGCATTCCAAGAGTCGAGAGAAAGAATGATTTCATGGAGAACATGGAGAAATGTGCATCTCTCGTAGGTGGTATCATTTCAATTCCAGACTAAAATTCAGGTGGTGCAATAAAAACGAGTCATTTTGAAAACTACATAAAGGATCTGTAGTTGTTAAAAGATTAAAGATTACTATCAAACATTTCAAGAAGTAGAGGCGCATGAGCGTATCCTTGCAAAATGAAAGTCAATTCAAAGTCTTACTTGGAAGGATCAAGACTTCGAAAGGCATAGGATACAAAATTATGAAATGTATTATCACAAATATATTCAAGAGATGAATATACTATCAACGTAGATTGTCTTGAACTGATTTGAAAAACCTGATTACAAAATTCACTGTAGCATTCACTTAGGCAACAATATGTACGATATTGTTTTTAGAATGAAGTATGTATGTGTGTGTGTGTATGTACGTACGTACGTACCTACGTGCGTTCGTGAAGAGTTTTTCTACGAGCATAACCCACGTAAACAAAGTCGTGTCGACTTCGTTATGGTGTCAATCGAAGTGCCTTTGCAATCTTAATAGCTGATTAGTTTTTGGGAAACTTCGGTGTGGGAGGGGGGTTTGCTGTTTTGACATTTTGAAGGTCATTGCTGTCATACGCTATATATCACGAACGAAACATGACATTCTCATTATTGAGATGCCAATCGACGCGTATTAACATTTTTATAGTGTTTTTACGTTTTTCAAAAATCGTTGGAGCCCTTTTTTAATTTACAAAAAATGCGAAAAAATTAGCGTTTTTTCATAAAAAATAAATTTTTACCCTGATTTGCAGAAAACAATAAGAAATATTAATAAAATTTATAAATTCTTATCAATTTTTAAAAAGAAACTAGCAAACCCTTTTTCCATGATTACAAGAAGAAGAAAAATTAAAATTTAAAAATAATTCAGTCACCTTGTAAAAAACGTTCATACCAATGATATTACCTGATTACTTTTATTCTGAAGACATTATTGTTGAATCAATCAAAGTTTATTAATATTTGCATAATTTGAGCAGATTTTTAATAGTTTTTACAGTACCGTGTTTTAATTTTAATAAAAAAATCGCTTACATTTTGAAAACCAAAAGAATAATAATCAAATTTGCATTTGTGGTAATGAACGCTTTGAATGGTAAAATGTTTTGTAGTCAATACTTTGCAAGATCATATACTTTAAAAAGCTTTCATCAAATCATAAATTGCAGTTTTTAGTAGTTTTGTTCTTTAGTGTTTGTAAAATTTCAATTACTTCCACCATCATCATTCGTAATGCTTTTTACTTTTTACATGCAACTAAACCAATTGTTGACTGCACATTTAATGTTTTTCAAGACCAACTGAAAATAAGATTGTTGTAAAATCGTGCAAAAATACAAACTCAATGATTATGCCGAAGTCATGGCGATTTTGAACGCAACTATTCAAAATGGTCACCACGCGACAAAATGTCTTCAGTGGGCGTAATAACAAAAACTGCATTCATTTTTGCTAGCGATCTTTTGTCCTTCAAGCATCGATATGAAAATGACAAATAACGTAGAAAAGGCCCCACCGATTGATCTGCGTGAATATTCAATCAAATCGATCTGTCCCCATCGACCAAAAACCTTACTTAATCAATGGACCCTCCCGTAGTTGATATGATTAATATTAACTCATTCCAGTTACTGTTATGAGTAGCTCTAATTATTATTATTTAAAGTAGTATTATTTTCATAATTATCATTGTATTTGGAATTGTTAATATTAATGTAGATATTACTGGGAAGTTGACCGTGTGGACCTCAAGGATCGCACCTCGTGGCTTGTTAACTTCCCAGTATATGGGAAGTTCTTGTAATCGCCTCGAAAATCGAAATTGAAATTTTCAACATTTCATTACGTTTTGAGGTCTATAGAGTACATACAAAGTGTTTTTAGAAAGGGAGATGTATGTGTGTGTGTGTGTGTGTACGTACGCACGTATGTACGTTCGTGGACACTTTTTTCTACGACCATAACTCACGTAAACAAAGTCCGAACGACTTTGTTAAGGTGTCAATCGAAGCGTCTTTGCAATCTTAAGAGCTGATTAGTTTTTGGGAAACTTCGGTCGGGGGGTTTGCTGTTTTGGCCCTTTGAAGGTCATTTCTGTCATGCGTTATACCTTGCGAACCAAACGTACGATTTGCATGATTAAGGTGTCAATCGACGCGTATCAACATTTTAATGAATCTATCAAATTTTTAAAAAAATCGGTCGAGCCGTTTTTTAATTTTTTTAAAAAAGTGCAAAAAATTAGGTTTTTTTCAAAAACTTAAAATTTTTAACATGATTTTTAAACCTAAGTAATCAATGTTTATATAATTTACATACTCAAAATAGTTCTTGTAAAAAAACCAGCAAAAGTTTTCTTCATGATTACAAAAAAAAATTAAATAAAAAATAAAAAATCATTAAACGTTCAAGGTCATTTACGTCATTCATTATATCTCGAGAACTAAATATAATATTTCCATCAATAAGGTGTCAATCAACGCGTATGATCATTTTTATGACGTTTTTATATTTTAAAAAAATCGTTATAGCGGGTTTTTTTAATTTATTAAAAATAATTGGAAAAGTAGTGTTTTTTTCAATAAAAAAATCCATTTTTAACCTGATTTGCACATAGTAATAATAAATGTTTGTAGAATTTATAAAATTTTATCAATTTTTGTAGAGAAACCAGCAAAAACTTTTCTCATGATTACAAAAAAAATTATATTAAAAATAAAAAATCATTCAAAGTCACCATGTAAAAAGGGTTCATTCGAATCATAATACCTTATATCTCTTATTCTAAAGACATTGTTGTGAAGTCAATCAAAGCACCATGTTTTAACTTTAATGAAAAAACTGCTTTGTAACATGTCCCCCCTCTGATTGATCCGCGTGAATAATCAATCAAACCAATGCACCAAAATCCTTACGTAATCAATTGACGCTCGCGTAGATGTTATGATTAATATTAAGTCATTCCAATAACTTTTACGAGAAGTACATTTTTATTATTTGAAGTAGTAGTATTTCCATAATTTTTATTGTGTTTAATATTTTTAATACCGTTTTAGATATTACTGGGAAGTTGACCGTGTGGACCTCATGGGTCGCACCTCACGGCTTGTTCTGGTTTGTCGTCGAGCTTCCGCCGCTGTTGATCTGGTCCTTTAACATATGCGTCACTACCGACGATATGCAAATTTTCAACATTGGGCTTTTCATTATGCCATGGTTCATACGGTGTACTTTTTACAGCCTTAGATGGTAATCGATTTTGTAAAAAGTTTGCTGTATTGACTGCTTCTGCCCAATAGTCTTTCGATAGATTTGCATCCGCAATCATACATCTCGCCATTTCCAGCAGTGATCAATTTTTCCTTTATGCAACTCCATTTTGCTGCGGTGTATATGCAGCTGTATATTGAAGTAATATACCATTACTTTGCAGAAATTTTCGAAGTTCGTTGTTTACATACTCCATTCCTCGATCTGACCTTATGCATTTTGGCGTCTTTTGAAATTGCGTCTTGCAGATTTCGACAAACTGCTTGATGAAACCAGTTGCTTCACACTTTTGTTCCAAATATTGAAGATATGTGAAGCGAGAGTAGTCGTCGATAATCGTAATAATGTAACGCTTATTACTTAAACTTTTTTGTCTACATTGGTCCGCAGACATCTGTATGCAGTAAATCTAGCACCGCTTGAGCTCTGTGCTCTGCTTCCTTTAAAAAAGGAAACCTTGTCATTTTTCCTTTAATGCAGCTTTCACACGTTTCCCTTATGCCGCAATCTTTAATCTTTATACCGGTTGCTAGGTCACTATTCACTAATTGTGCAATTGCACGTTCGTCACGATTCCCGAAACGTCTGTGCCACATATGTTGACAGTTCTCATTATGTTCTTTGAAACTCGTTACATTACACACTTTTTCAGAAAACATCTGTAACCCAAATAGTCCTCGAGTGTTCTCTGCAATATGCCCACTATCTCTTTGATTTTGCAGCTATGTTTTTCAAACACAAGAGAAAAGTTATCTTTGGTGAGTTTCTTAGCCGAAAGCAGATTAGAATCGAGAGTAGGCACGAACAACACATTTTCCACTTTAAGGCTCATTTCCTTTTCGTCGACAACACTCTTTATTTGAACCGTACTTATACCATGCACTTCACTGCTTTTGCCGATCTCTGCAAGCTGCACGTGTAACTTTACATTACAATTTAATTCAGTGAATAACTGCAACTTATTGCACATATGACTTGTAGCTCCTGAGTCAATAAGCCACACATCGGTATCTTGCCTTTTAGTATCGACACTTAAACATGAGCTTTCTTTAACCATAAAAGTCAAATCTGAATTGGGACACTCTGAAACTAGATTTGCTTTTTCCGAACTTTTGTTTACCTTTTTTGCTAGCCATCTTTTGTACTTTTCACATTCCTGTTTAAAATGACCAACTGACTTGCAAAAATAACATAATTTTTGCCTTTTTCCTTGAATTGTACCCTTATACATTGTATGTAACGCAGATTCGTCACTTGGCGCAGAAGCTCCTTTGTTTTCTTGCTGTCTCCTGTATTCCTGCAATAGTCTATCCTTTACGAATTGCATCGTCAATTCGCTTTCGCTTCTGCATTCGAGACTATTTATTAACGGACTGTATGTGTCGGGCACACTACTCAAAAGTAAAGCTATCTGCAACTTTTCCTTTAGGGTCTCGCCGAGTTCCGCGAGTTCATCGATAAGCGTCAGCAAATCGGTGATGTGAGTTTCCATATCACCACTTTCGGCCATACTCAACTTGAAGATTCGCTTGTATAAGTGAATCACGCCTGATAGAGTAGACTTTTTGTAGTGATCCTTCAGCCTTTTCCAAACATCCTTAGCTGACATAGCACCTTTTACGTGCAAAAGTTGATTATCCTCGATAAAAAGAATGATCGTTGCACGAGCTTTATTATCACGCTTTATCCATTCATTGTCAGTTTTAGGATCATTACTTATCACATCCCACACATCTTCGCGAATTAAGAGCATTTCCATTTTTTGGCTCCAAGTAGCATAATTTTTACCATTCAGCCTTTGCACAGCAGCTTTAAAGAAATCTGCCATTTTTGTAAAAATGTATGCGATGCCAAAAAGTCAATATTGAACTTAACTTCACTACACTGTCTTTAAATTGTCTTTATTTCTAGATTATTAACACTGGGCCCATAACCTGTTGGAATTATGGTTCAAATTTCCAATACTCGCGTATATCAAAAGGACTTTTATTTTTATGTATAAATCACAGCAGAAAAACTTGCGTGTATAAAAGTGTAGAATATAATTTAAACGACAATTGAAATGTAACGTACGATGGCTCGATATAAACTAAAACTCTATGTCCGGAAAAACACTGTCTTAGAACTGTTCTATTAATAGCAAAGAGAAAGTTAATCACTGTCCTTTACGACATGTGTGTACCATATTTCTCATAGGCATCGTTATAGCTTCTTCACATCGCACCCGATTTCGACAAATCGGAAGATTTCGCGAAATCTAACCCAAAATCTACCAGATTTTCCATACTAAAATCAAAATCTAGTCGATCTCAAATCTCCTAGATTTCAACAAAATCTACTCAAAATCTGATGGTTGCGTGTGGCAGAACTGCAAGAAAATTTTTCACCACACTTTACCACACACATTCAGATGACGTATGACAAACAGTGACAAGTGTCAAACATATGTGAATTTCATTCGCGCGAATCATGACAAATAAACGAAAATATAAAAATAAGATTAAGTGGCAGGACGACGCCGAAGAATTCCTTTTGGCCCTTTGGGCCGAAAAATTGGATGAAATACGTGGCCACCGAAAAAACAGCCACGTATTTCAGGAGATGAGAGTTGCCATGGAGGTGCCAAATTTAAAATTCAAATTCAAATTTACGAAACTGTCACTGCCAAATCTAGACGAGGCGATGTGAACACTTGAAAAGATTTCGAAATCACAATGACCAAAATCTAGCGATGTGAACAAGCTATTAGAGAAAGTCTTTGAATGGAAACACAACATCTGTAGAGAAACTCCAACAGTTATTACAGTTTTACTGAACGGAACGAAAATTGATTGATTCAGTTCAAATTATTGCATATCCTCAATTATTTTGAGCTGAAGTATGTATGTATATGACCTTGAAGAAATCCTAAAGCTAGAGAGGTATGTATATCTAGTGCAAAAAAATGTGAACAATTTGCAGTCTTACATAAGCTCTATGGCTATAAATTTTAATTAATTGAGTTTAAATTTGTCAATTTAAACGACTTACCTTCATTGTGTTTATCAGATAAAACAACAGAGACTAACGCTATAACTAATGCTACAACAGCAATTAGTGAAAATATACTAATTAATGTTAATGTTCGTTCCAACGTTGTACGACGCCTCCACCAACTTGGATTTCTGAAAAGAAAAGAAATAAAAAAATTAAGTGACAATGATTAAAACAAATTAAGAATGTGTGAATAATCAAAAAAAAATTTCATGATTTTGTATAAAGTTTTTGTTTCTTCAAAAATCTTCCAACTTTAATTGATTTCCTTCGGGAACATCTCAATTTAATTGGTTCGATAGTTTCAAGAGGCATGCCATGTTTCATGCCAATTGATCCACATCTGGCCAGAATTGCGGTGTGCATTTAATCGTGTCGATTTTGAAATGAGAAATTCCACTCACAACGACTGCTAGCTAATAACGTTTTCCATGTATCTAATAATCGATAATGCTTCATTCTGATCCAGCGGATAAGACGGTGATTCACATTTGATCTGCATCTTAGATTGATATCCAAGCGGGGCTAGCTTCACATATCATTGTATACGGACTGATATTGGACAGTGCGATGCAAGTAATTAAAACAAATCTATGTATATCTATCTTGAAAATATCCGATGTCTGAAGCAGTTAACGGAATGTCGCGTACACTAATTTAGATTTGCACTGCGCATACATATAACCTGGTATTAATTACAACACGCGATTATTTGCGACACAGAGCAGATATGGTAGAGTGATTATAGACATGTTACCGAGGCGCATTCGCAGTCGGTCTATTGGCGCTTAAACAAGATAATCCTTCAGCTCGTGGAGCCTCCACGTCGACGAGTTACTTGACCGAATCGAATGGCAAATATGATGTCGAGTAATCCTACACTAACTGGTAATTTATAACTAATTATACGATGGGAATAATTACGCGCAACAAAGCTACATAGATAATTGATATGTTGCTGAGATGCAAAGATGACTTTCTGCAAGTTTTCGTTTTCAATTGAAGTAATTTTATTTACGGCACAAAAGCATTTTCCCATCTGAATTTAATGCCAAATCATAGTCGTTTGAAGAGTTTTCGTAGATTATAAATAGAAATTTTCCGTACATATTTTTTATTGCTGAACACTTAAGGGGTGTTTTAGATTTTCAAAAAAAAAATAACCATTATTTCAATAGAAAGAAAGGAGATATCATTTTGAAATTTTGTACATATGTTAATTGGTACTTCAACATTTCCTGCGCTTCTTGATCAAGAGGTGGACCATGCTTATATTTTCATAATTCAGGAGAGCAGGGCCGGATCTAGCCTAATTGGCGCCCTGTGCCAAATTCATTTGCTGCGCCCCCATTTATAGACGTATACGTGACTTTTATCGAGGAACCTTCAGGATTGCCCTCTTAGAGAACCCTCCATCGATAGTCATGTATGTATCTAGACAAGAATAATAATAATAATAATAATAATAATAATAATAATAATAATAAAAGTTCAGATCTAAAACGAAATTAAAAGCATGTAAGCCGCGAGCGAAAATATGCTGAAAATTTCAATTTACGGACCAATTACAATAACTTCCCTACACTAGGAAGTTAATAAAATTCAACAAAACAAAGAATTCACAAATACAGGTATTAAGTGCCTATCGTAAATTTAAAGAAATTGGACTTTCCTAGCCTTCAATTTTGCGAAATCTTCTATTAGATCATCATATTCTAACGATTCTACTAGCTCCTTTTCTATTGCTCAAATGGACAATCCTACCAAACGATCTTGAGTCATTGTTGTCCTCAAGTAATTTTTTATGATCTTCATCTTCGAAAAACTACGTTCTCCCGATGCTACTGTTATTGGTAAACTGTTTAATATTTTGAGAGCAATAACTATATTTGGAAATACTTGATCCAAATTTGCATCAAATATGTAATTCAAAACTTCCAAACTCGAATTATTCGATTTAATGAGTGGCGAAAGTATTAACAACTCTTGATATAACTCTTCACCATTTAAATCTCTAGAGTCTTTATGGCTTAAAGCAGAATCTAAATTTTTGCACAAAGTTTTCAAGTTATTTAATTTGCACGCTTCATTTATATTATATAAAAAAGAAAATATGTTATTGTGATTTCGCAATTGCTCAAATCTTTCATTAATAGAACTAATTGCCTGGTCGAGTATTTTATAATAGAAATTAATTTTAAAACTTAGTTTAGGATCAAATATTGTTTCAGAACATTCATTTATGTACATTTTTTTCGGCGACGAGAACGTAAAGAAAAGGGACTTGGAAACTGGGAGGGTATATCTAAATCTAAAGCAATAATCTCTGTTTTATGAATATATTCGCTAAAAATTTCATCTGTGCGCATGTCAACTAGATAGTTACGAGTTTGTTCAAGGATTTCAATACTTGCAGGCAAATCAACTCGTTGGCCTTGTAAATACTTACTAGCAATGTTTATTTTTTGTAGTATATCATACCATACTAATAAACTACAAATAAATTTGAAATCCTATCTTATTTCCTAAAGATTCAGCTGTGACCTTAACTTCTGAATTTCTATTTTCGGCGATTTCAATTAGGGCTTCATAAATGTCTCCTAAATTATTGTTAAGAGGCTTCAAAGCATCTATTCTACTCTCCCATCTCGTTTAGGAGAGTGGTTTAAGGGTTAAATTAGGAACATTTTTTTTGTATGTATCAGTGGCGAAGGGTGAAAAATTACTGTGGGTAAGCCGCTTACTATTTGAGAGACATGAATCCTTAACAGACAAAGCAGTATATTATGAGCATATAGAGAAATACTACCGTAATCATTCTTTCTATTGCATACATTTTAAATTACGATCAGTGATGAAATATCACCCACAAGAAAATCTGCAATAAGTTGAAAATAACACTTTACCACTTTCACAATTTCACAGAAAAAAACAAATAGCAATAAACTCTTTTCACCTTCTGTAGCTTACTAGTAAAGCTTACGTGAATTTCCTGCTACAACAATCAAGGTATAGACATATAGACTATTGCAACAGTATGTATTTCTAATTTGGAGTTTTCGATGATTTTCTAGCATCAATTTTCACAGCTGATTTGCAAGCCGGAAACGCTACCGGCTTTTTGATTTGTTTCCATATCCTATTGAGGAAAACCGAGCTACCATTCCTACAAACGGGAGTTGAATGCCCAAATTATTGATGAATTCGAGACTCGGAAAGCGTTGCTGCAACTCTTACCGATGTTGATCGCTTTGCTGGCTATTATGAAACTATGAGGATGTGTAGCGTAGAATGAAGAGAATGGAGTATGATGGAATAAACACTGAGATCAAGTGGAACGATTTTGCATGTTTACAGTGATGCATGCAAGTAAATAAACACTTCATTACCTTATGAAACTGAAGTGTTAGACATTTTTGGAACATATTTGGAAAGGGAAGCCGATGGGAATCGGCTTATATGAACGCCTCGCCACTGGTATGTATCCCACCTGTTCGTCGAACTTGACACGAATACATACAAATTTTGAACTACATCGGACTCCCCTCTCCTGGAGAAGGGAGTCGACAATAACGAAACACAGCAGACCGTCAAAAATGCTATCTCACGGCATCTCGCTATACACGCTTGAAAGTACTTTAAAACTTAAAATAACATTATAAATTCTTTTAAATCGTATTCTTGATGAAATTTACTAACCCAATTTTTTTTTTTTTGATTTTTTTGAAAAATTGTAACCTAAAAGACCCCTTAAACAAATTTTTATTTTATTTTTAACATTGCGAATATGCGAACAACTAAAAGTTGTCACAGTCCTATTTATTTGTACAATTTAACACTCCTAAATGAGTGTCCTTACATTCTGCTGAGCAAAATGATGCTACTGAATTCAGATCCCCTTGCGAGAGGCGGCACTGAGCACTGAACTTACTTAAAGAAACTAATGAACCATCAGGAAGAGTTGGCTTGCGTCGAGCTCCAAACGCACCAAGCAACTTCTCATTGTGATACGTCATGCTTGATGCCTTACGTTTTATCACCCCAATATTGCCTGTTTAATAGACGAACACGCAGAACGATTTATCGGCTGTTGTCGAAGTTGCAGAAGTTGTAGGTAGAAGGAAGAGGAAGAAACTATTCAGCATTTTCTGTATGAATGACCAGCTCTTTTCAGAAGAAGAATGCAGATTATAGACTCCCTCCTTTTGAAAAGTTTCACGAAAATATCTGAAATTACTTTTAGTAGCATAGCCAGCTTTATAAGGGAATCAACATGGTTTTCAGTATCCAAAAGCTAAAATTTATAGTGCTGTCCTTTGAACCTTCTTTTGTGATATTATAGTGGGCCTACTTACCTTGGGCTTTAAATTGCCACTATAACCAAGCTCGCTAGAACATGTGTGTCTCGGTAAATTCAATTTTCAATAATTTAACAAATGTGCTTGAATTTCAGATAGTAACAAACATATCTTATATTTGTGATGACCAAGTTTCTGCTTCCATTTTTTTAAATTCTCTGGTCTGTATATTTTATTGTTTATCGATATAGTTCTTCCGATCAATGCGACAGGAAAATATACAACAAGCCTCAAATTATAAGTTACAGCAAATGGTAGGAAATAACATCAAGATTTTTGTATAATTACAATCTTACGAACTTGGAACTCAGCCATCAAATTGAATAGGTCACTATTAACACACTATTATACTTTTCCGAGGTCAAGTTTATTTTTTTATCTATTTCAATTTCGAATTTCCAGCATTCGAATCAAAGGAAGCCATAAAGAGAATGTATTTAAATATTTGAGAAGCGTTACTTTTTATTGAGATTGTTAAGAAAATGTTTCCTGCTAATAAAATCCTCACCATTTGAAACTAATACCTATGAAAACAGAACGATTTCAAGATGAATGAAATGACGATGGTAAAAAGAACATATGATTAAAAAAATAGCTTTGCAATAAATCTAAAACCGCACATCATAATATTTTTTATGCGACATCTCAAAAAATAAGGTTAAACATTTGAAATTCTTACTTTGATGTTGCTGTCGTCTCAGATATAAGTTTTGCATGATCAATTGGTGGGAACGGATTCTAATTTGTAATGGACACAAATGCAGTATTTTGTCTCCAATAAATTTGACCATAAATCAAAATGAAACGTAGGAAGAAGCAACGTAACATCTATCACCATACGCATAGTATTTCAGGCCACAACGAATACAGATATTAGATACAATTTTAAGTTGATAGATACTTACTTCTCAAGTAATTTATAGCTTATTGTTGGCACCTCGTGGACGTTAAACATTTTCGATAAATATATCAACAACAACAAGGATCACATTCGTCACTTTTTCCGAAACACTCGCCTCTTTATTTGTTTTTAATAATTGGTTTCGTCAATACGAAGAGCACTGCGATTCGTTTCGATATTCAACAAACCATGTTTGGATTAAATGTTTCGCGAGTGCACGGTTTAGTTCCAATTGAGAAGTGAAAGACTAGACAAACAAGATGCCGTCTACGTAATGTAGTTTTTTCGTCAAAGTACGACAGTGATTTAATAAATTAATACTAATTGGAAGTATCGCGTTTCTTGGTTAGTTACTTTGTTTGTTTGTTTGCTTGTTTGTTTGTGATGAGCATCTTAACAAATGAAATGAGAATTGTAAGATGAGATTCGCAGATGAAATAAATGAGAGATACACTAGTTGGGAGATCTTTTATATTCCGGTTGGAATGGAAGACAGGAAGATGGAAGCTTAACTGGGAAATTTTGACCACTGTTTGTCCATCATTATTTGCTATGCTTTGCTTACCAAGCATATTATGATCAAATAGAATCAGGTATCTTGCAGAGGTTGCTTTTTTCCCATCTTCTTAAAATATCATGAGATTTGAAGAAACCAAGGATGGTGCACTCGTTTAATTATGTTGAAAAATTAAACCGAGATACATAGACCAAACGCTAAATACGTTCTTATTTTACTCATGTCCAGATTTTCCATGTTCGTTCAAATCTGCAGTCACCAATGCGCAAATGGAATTCAGAGAAAATTCGTCTTGTAGTCAACACTGATCGCAAATGCAAAAAATAAAATTTCTATAGATTCGTGCGTCAATATGTTTAGTGGCATATCCAAGACCCCAACTTTTAGAGTCCACTTTTTCATTTGTTTGTTTATCTCAAATAGAACTTAATTGGAACTTCTGGTTAGCTAATCTCATTATTGTGTCTCACCGAAAAATTAAGAAATCTTTATTATAAAACTCGTTTTCTAACAGCAACAAAATGGCCAAAGCAAACATTTAGCCACAATCTAAATGCGCGACCAATCTGAATCATGAACAATATCCATTTCGGATCATTCTTCGAAAGAACTAGACCGAAACTGAAGAAGAATGGTTGGCAACAATTTATTGTTTTCTACGTTCGTTTTTCAATTGACATATGTATGTAGGTACACTTTGAACAAACATTACTTTTATCTGTCGATTATGTAACTGTGTGATGATGAAAGTATTCTGAATCACTTTCGAGAATATTTCGTTGCAGGTTTGACGGTTGCAATGTGGTTTGAAGTTTTTTATCCTATTAAAATATTGTGAGAGGTAGAAAAAACGAATTAATTTTCAAGTTTTCAATACACCACAGTATGAATAAATATGCGAGATTATAATTGAAAGAAATCGAAACAATAGATTTGTTGCTGAACTGTTTGACATTAAATTTGATAATGGATTGATGTATGAGTAATTCAATTATTGCGTTTTACTATGATCAGAGCTAGATTAAGGGGAATCTCAAAGGAGTTTCAGTACCGAGCCTCTTCTTGAGAAGGGGGCCTTTCGAAGAAGGACCTGAATTTAGATATTATTGAATACATATGTAATGGCGCCTAGCATGGTGCGCTCAGAAGCGGCAACCCCGCACTCCATTCACCGGGATCTGGTTTGGCAGCTACTCGACCGGCTCTTGCGAGAGAACCGTTATCGGATCGGGAGTAAAGTCACAGGCGATAGAGAGAAAAGAGAGTCTGGTTCATGTCGGTCCATTTTACGGGAAGTTTTGAGGAACGGATTGACTTTTCGGGGTGAATGCAACACTGAACAAGCCGTGAGGTGCGATCCATGAGATCCACACGTAATATCTAAAAATATATTAAAAATATTAAACACAATAATAATTATGGAAATAATACTACTCCAAATAATAAAAATGTACTTCTCGTAAAATTGATTTTGGTGCATTGGTTTGATTGATTATTCACGCGAATAAATTGGAGGGGGACAGGTTACAAACCAGTTTTTTCATTAAAGTTAAAACATGGTGCTGTGAAGATTATTGAAAATCTTCTCAAATTTTGCAAATATTAATAAACTTTGATTGACTTTACAACAATGTCTTTAGAATAAGAGATTTAAGGTATTATGATTCGCATGAACCCTTTTTACATGGTGACTTTGAATGATTTTTTATTTTTAATTTATTAATTTAATTTTTTTGTAATCATGAGAAACTTTTTTGCTGGTTTCTCTACAAAAATTGATAAAATTTTATAAATTCTACAAACATTTATTATTACGATATGCAAATCAGGTTAAAAATGAATCTTTTTATGAAAAAAACACTACTTTTCGAATTTTTTTAAATAAATTAAAAAAACGCTTTAACGATTTTTTAAATATATAAAAACATCATAAAAATGATAATACGCGTCGATTGACACTTTAATGATGGAAATATTATATTCAGTTCTCGAGATATAATGAATGACGTAAATGACCTTGAACGTTTAATGATTTTTTATTTTTTATTTAATTTTTTTTTGTAATCATGAAAAAAACTTTGGCTGGTTTTTTCACAAGAACTATTTGGAGTATCTAAATTATATAAACATTGATTACTTAGCTTTGAAAATCAGGTTAAAAATTTTGTTTTTGAAAAAAAAACCTAATTTTTTGCACTATTTTTTAAAAAATTAAAAAAACGGCTCCAAGCATTTTTTTTAAAAATTTAATATATTCACGAAAATGTTAATACGCGTCGATTGACACCTTGTTCAAAAAAATCGTACGTTTTGTTCGCGAGATATAACGCATGACAGAAATGACCTTCAAACGGGCAAAACAGCAAATCCCCCCGACCGAAATTTCCCAAAAACTAATCAGCTCTTAAGATTGCAAAGACGCTTCGATTGACACCTTAATGAAGTCGATACGACGTTCCATGTAAAGAGGGTTCATACGAATGCTATTACTTTATATACTTTATTCTAAAAAAAAATTTTGTAAATTCAATCAAAGTTTTAAAATATTTGCATAATTGAGCAGCTTTTTAATAGTTTTTATAGTCTTTTAATTAAAAAAACTGCTTAAATTTTGAAAACCAACAAAAATTTTCAAGATCAAAAAGGCCCCCACCAATTGATCCGCGTGAATATTCGACGACCAAAAACCTTACGTAATCAATGGATCCTCCCGTAGACGATATGATTCATATTAACTCATTCCTGTTACTGCTATGAATACCTCTCATTGTTGTAATGTTGTTGATGTTTATGTAGATATTACTGGGAAGTTGACCGTGTGGACCTCAAGGGTCGCACCTCGCGGCTTGTTTACGTGAGTTATCGTCGTAGAAAAAAGTGTCCACGAACGTACATACGTACGTACGTACATACACACACACACACACATACATCTCCCTTTCTAAAAACACTTTATATATACTCTATAGACCTCAAAACGTAAAGAAATGTTGAAAATTTCAATTTCGATTTTCGAGGCGATTACAAGAACTTCCCATATACTGGGAAGTTAACAAAGGAGATTTCCGAACAATTTATCAAGATGTTTGTTAAAAATAAAGGTTCGTTTGAGTCCTGAGAAAGAGTGAAAGTGTGCTTCGAGTCAAACAATTAATTTTCTATTCGCTTCAAAACAAACTTGAAATGTCAAAAAGCGTGGAATCTGGCCCCTAATTGATCCCACGTTTTTCAACTTTTGTGACTAGACTTCAAAGCATCGTTTTATATGCTGAATTTTTGCGACTAATCAATTTCAAGTGTGGTAATATCTGAACACGTGAAAACTGAAGCATTTCGATGTGACCATGTGAAAAATGTATGGAGGCGTGGATCACGAGTTCTGCCCTTCCTTTGATTTCGCGTTATTTTAGGAATTTTGATTGAGAACCGGAGGGGATGACAGTGTTATTTGAAAGTAAGCAAGTTTGTCAAGTGATTTTTAAATTGAACTTTGAACCCGTGCCTTTCCTCAAGCTGATGAAGATTTTCACCGAAAATTGTGGGGAGGAGAGCGATATGATTGCGTGGGAAACTAATGAACAAACCATCAAGCAGTTCGGGAAGTATCTTAATTAACTAATGAAATGAAAGCATTATGCGTCCTGGAATAGTTGATTAGGCGTTTCATCTAAACAAAAAAAAACGTCCTTTTCTATTTTATTCTATTAAATTTCAATCGCTAGTAAATATAACAGACAACATTGCATAAAATAGCAAAATATGCAAAAATACTTCACTCTTAAAAATTAATTTAAAGCTAGATACTTGATGAAGAGTTCTTCATGAACAGATTGTTGAACAGTCACGAAAAATAAGGTTCGGTAAGTAGTTAGAAATAATTTATAAGTTTCAAAAATATAGAATAAGCCAAAAAGTGAAAGCAAAAAAAATAAGAAAACCGTAAATATATATAACCTAAATGCAAATACATAGGCTCGTTACAATAATTTACAAATATTATGTAACCCAAGCGAAGATATCACGAAACGGTGAATGGAAACAGAAATACATAAGTGAAAATATAAATAATTGAATATATTGAAATGATTATTTACTGTGCATTCATTGAAAAAAAATGTAAAGATTGTGTAGTAGTCTAATTTTTCTTTCTTGTCAAGCAAAATCGATGCTATCAATTTTATTTGCACTGTTGCTAATGCGTATGATTTTCATTTGCTATGATTGTTTTTTTTTACTATATGTAGGGAAATACCTAAACTATTTTAGAATATAAAGTAAAATTATCATTTTTTGTTCGTTTATTTTTCAAATTAAACAGAATGCGTCCAAACTTGTAATGAAGTGGATAAAGTTATTACAAAGAAAGAAATTATTTTGAAAAAAAAAATCATCTACAAATATATACAGTGTACCAATAATGTCTTCGTACAGCAGCTACATATTTGGAATTCAAATGATAAAAAACAATGAATTGATACAACAAACTTGAAAAAGTTTTAATGCAGATTTGTTCATTAAACAGTTTTATTTAATTTAGAATCAAAAACTAGTCCATTTAAAATATTCATTGCAAAGTTATTAACTATAAAGAAAACAAAGTCGACAATTCGCCTCCAATAATGTCTTCGTACATTTAAGCTTTCGCTTGCCCTTCGATCTCTTTGCTGACGGTTATTGATCATAATTAGTTCCCACTCAAACCGGTTTGTACTTACAGTAAATAAAGGAACATAAATGTAAATTTCGTTGATTTTGCTCAGTTTTAAACTGAAATAATGCCTGGTAAATACTTGTCGTTGAAAGAGCGTACACTTATATTGAATTTACACTAAAAATAGCAAAAATAATACGCGGAAATAGCCAAACTACTATCGCGGAGCAGTTCTACTATCCAATCTGCAATCGGGCGCTTTAAATATGAAGGCCGCGTAAAAAATAAGCCTAAATCAGGACGCCCTGCAATTCTCACTGATGCAGATCGGCTGCAAATCAGGCGTATGATTGCCAAGGATCCGTTCATAAGTGCACCAAAAAGTAGTGGAGAGCTCCTTCAACCCAATCGAAAAGAAGTTCATCCATAAACAGTACGAAAAGCCGTGATAGATGCCGGATTTAAGTCTGGTACACTTCGTAAGATGCCACTGGTAAGTGAAGTTAATCGAAAAAAAAACGTTTGGACTTCGCTCGGCAATACCAAAATGCATCTGTTGAGTTTTGGCGCAATATTATATTTTCTGATGAGTCCAAGTATAACATTTTTGAGTCTGATGGGAGACTTAGAGTATGGAGAAAGCCAGGAGATGCTTACAACCCCAAACACACCGTCAAAACTGTAAAACACGGCGACGGTGGCGTAATGGTAGGGGGCTGTATGGCTGCAAGTGGCGTTAGAAACTTAGAAATAATTGAAGGAATCATGCATCATCGGGCATATATTGAAATTCTAAAAAGAAATTTGAAGCCAAGTGCTGAAAAATTGGGTGTATCAAAAGATTTTTACTTTTAACAAGATAACGATCCTAAGCACATGGCTCATAATACTAGGATGTTCTTGGCGTACAAAACTCCACATTTGCTCAAAACACCACCGCAAAGTCCTGACCGCAATCCCATTGAGCCCTTCTGAAACATGCTGGAAAAAAGGATCAGGACTCATCATATTAGCTCGAAACCTACGCTAAAACAGGCCCTTCAGCAGGAATGGGCAAAAATAGAGCCAAACTATGCAACAAAATAGTAGAATCGATGCCACACCGCCTTAAAGCCATGGTTAAAAATAAAGGCTACCCAACCAAATATTAACAAAAAAATTATCTATAGTTTTTAAGATTTTTCATAAACAGTTTCGTAAGTGTACGAAGACATTATTGGAGGAAAATTGTCGACTTTGTTTTCTTTATAGTTAATAACTTTGCAATGAATATTTTAAATGGATTAGTTTTTGTTTCTAAATTAAATAAAAATGTTCAATGAATAAATCTGCATTAAAACTTTTTCAAATTTGTTGCAAAAATGTATTGTTTTTCATCATTTCAGTTCCAAATAGCTGCTGTACGAAGACATTATTGGTACACTGTATATTTGATACATGTTTATAAATATCCACGGAAAGTGTAGGAATTGAATTGAATATACGAACCACAGGTTTGTTAATTAGTTTACATGAATATGATTCATGAAAATTGGTTTCTCTATCTCAATGCATAAACCCATGATTATGAATAATAAAAATCCAGAAAAATTAATTATAAATTGAAAATGCCAGGTTGGAAAAAAATAAACATGGATTAAAAACCTAACCAGTGCGAGTTTCCCTAAGGGTCCTCCTTCCTTCTGGCTTTGAGGAACAGGGTTCACTCCGGCTGAGGTAAGTACTTGGTGGGCGTAGTGCGCACAACACATGCTGACACGCAAGCGCTAGGTCATGGTAGGGCGGGCCCAGGCAGCGAAATCTGCGCCTAGCAAGCTCCGCTGAAGCTCGTCTTTCTAATCGAGAGTAGCACGGCCACCCGAGAGATTGTTCTTGTAAGCGGTAGTCTTGCATTTTTTTCTTATCTTTTTTTTGAGTAGTTTCGGAATTTCACCCGTAGATCGAAGTAACGTAGACGATTTCTTTCCTCTCGGGTAGGTCTTGAACGTGGTATTATCTCGGTATGCGTGCAAGAATTCTTTGGTAAAGTAACGTAGGAGGTATAGTCTCGCAAGATGATAGTATGTTTTGTTTTGTTTGGTCAATTTTTAGTGTCGGTATGTAATCGGCCAAATTCATGGCTGAATCTCTGGAAATGACATTCGGGACTGATGCTAGAGAACGCACCCACGACATTATGCACCGAGCTGAGCTGGCCTGCCAGCAGCCATCACTCCTCTAGCTAGGTAGCGACCGAACCCGAGTTCGTCTGAACGACACGAGAGTTCGTTGCCTCGTCCCCGGGACTTAACGTCCATTGAGGCCAACAAGACGAAAATCCATTAATGGATATGGAAAATTGGGGGGAAGGGGTTGTAGGTAGTTTCGAGCTCCAGAATTTTATCAACTATCATTTCATTGATAGCGTAACTTGGAACGGAAATCAGTCTTTGTTATACGAGGAAATAATTATTTTGGCAAAATGAATGCGTATGAAGACAACAATTCAAAAACTACATATCCCTCATTACGCATATGTTAAAAAATCGAAGGCACATAATGGAAAGGAGCAATAATAAATACATTCACGTGCTCAAAAATTATTGACATAAAGAAAGTCAATAATATTCCTCATATTCTATTGAAAATAATTATTTTTCTGCTAACTTTCTTTTGAAAATTAGGTAATCGATCGATTTTTAAAGTGTAATATCTAATTTAATCATAAATCTAGATTGGCAGAACTGCTGATATTCACGTTTCGCGAGCTTCTTGTGGCTGCCAGAAAAAAATCCGGAAAAAAGAGGTGTTTTTGGAAGAAGGAAATCAATGAAATCCGGCAATTATCACAAAATTTGAAAACAACATTTTTGTATACGCTTTATTAAATCACAAATTCTTTCAATGTCTCAAAATTTTCCGCAGCTTCAGTTACAGTTCTTCAACAGATCGCAGCATTGAGTACTTTAGGCACAAAATTCTTCAAATAATCAACCTATTTTACGAGTTTTCCATGGTTATCCAAAACTAGTCTCATCCAGAACTCGAACTACCTACATATGTACGAATATGCCTGAACAACTCCGCCGAATAGCTACCGGCTGTATCTTTGATTGTTTAAGACGGTTTATACGACGAGATACTCTTCTCATTAGCAGCAAATGTTGCCCCACGCGCGTCCAAGAAGATACATTACGATTGATTAAGATGTTGCGTTCCGTTTGTGAGTTTCCTTATCAAAATAAACCGCGACAAAATGGACAATTATCATCAGCGCTTAAATGGCCATCATCTTAGAGGTCTGCTTAATTACACACGCAACCTCTACGAATGTCGACAGCAAAGTGTCTTCGCGTTACGTAAAATCCACTAAAATTAAACATTATTGTTTAAAAACATAAATGTACATATGTAGGCATATATGTAAGTTGGTTGAAACTAGTTTTGTGTTTGCTTGAGGTGTATTGCTGCTGGTTAGTGCAATGACACGAAAAGGTTCGTTTGGTGAAGCTGTCGAAAGCATTTTTCAGGTATTTACACGACGAGATACAACACTTAGTCCCTCACTCACATGACCCTGTACAGCCAATTGTTGTGGAGTGCATTAACAATGTTTCGTTAAGATTTTTGGCAGATACAATGTTTAGTTAGATATGTACAAAGATACATAATGTATGTACATTCGAGCTGGTAGAGGTCGTTCTTCGGTTGCATGTGAAAACGTTGCACGCACAACAGTTATGTCAGGTGGATGCATAAGTTTATTGAGTAATTTGACGCAGTGTATGAGATGCTTTCGAAATGTTTCACAAATCCATAAAAAGTTTACTCGCTGTTATCAAAGGCATGTAATTGCAATTCGATGCAAGCAAGAAGATTTAAAATTTAATCTGTTTCACTTTCTTAATTCGTCAATTCCCCATGAAAAAAGCACCTAAAAAAACATTTTTACTCTGTTGAGATTCTAAACAAATTTGATGGTAACGAAAATTTCGTTGGTATGATTTCCAGGAATGTCTTTGTAAGTAAGGCTTAAAATTGGATTGCTAAATTGTCTGTCACCTCACTCCCTTTCAGTAAAAAGAAAACCCAACAGATACGTCGTTACTAAAGTCTTCCTAAATGATTTCCAATTTTCAAACAACAGTTTTAGAGAATATAACCAGAGATGGTCTGGAAACCAAACCAAAAAGTTAACGGGAAAAAATGGAAAGCTACCGGCCAACCTTATTATCAATGAAAATGATTTACGGATCGTGCAATATGGATTAGTTAGTTGGGTTTTTTTAACTTCCCATTATATGGGAAGTTCTTGTAATCGCCTCCAAAATCGAAATTGAATTTTTTTTAAACATTTCTTTACGTTTTGAGGTCTATACAGTATATATAAAGTGTTTTTAGAAAAGGAGATGTATGTGTGTGTGTGTACGTACGTACGTCTGGACGTTCGTGGACAGTTTTTTCTACGAGCATAACTCACGTAAACAAAGTTGTATCGACTTCGTTGAGGTGTCAATCGAAGCGTCTTTGTAATCTTAAGAGCTGATTAGTTTTTGGAAAACTTTGGTCGGGGGGAGGGGTTTGCTGTTTTGCCCGTTTGAAGGTCATTTCTGTCATGCGTTATATCTCGCGAATCAAACATACGATTTACTTGATCAAGGTGTCAATCGACGCGTATTTACATTTATGTGATTCTATCAAGTTTTTAAAAAATTCTTGGAGCAGTTTTTTAATTTTTCAAAAAAAAGTGCAAAAAGTGTTTTTTTTTCAAAAACAATAAATTTTTAACCTTATTTTCAAGTTGAAGTAACCAACGTTTATATATTTTATATGCTCCAAACAATGTTTGTAAAAACAACATCAAAACTTTTTCTCATGATCACGTAAAAAACTAAATAAAAAATAAAAAATCATTAACAGTCATCATGATCTTCAAGGTCATTTCTATCATGCATTATATCTCGCGAACCAAACATACGATTTGCATGATTAAGGTGTCAATCGACGCGTATTAATATTTTTGTGAATCTGCCGAATTTTGAAAAAATCATTGGAGCCGTTTTTTTTAAGGTAAGAAAAAAGGGCAAAAAATTAGTTTTTTTAGAAAACATAAATTTTTAACCTGATTTGCGAAGTATAGTAATCAATGTTTATAAAATTTATATACTCCAAACAATTTTTGTAAAAACAACATCAAATTTTTTTCTCATGATTACGTAAAAAATCAAATTAAAAATAAAAAATCATTAAAAGTCATCATTATTTTCAAGGTCATTTTTATCATTCACTATATCTCACGAACCAGATATAATATTTGCATCATTATGGTGTCAGTTGACGTGTATTAATATCTTTGTGAAGTTTTTAACATGATAAAAATTCGTTTCAGCCGTTTTTTGAATTTAATAGAAGAAAATGCGAAAAATTATGGTTTTTTCATAAAAAATATTTTTTTAACTTGATTTGCACAGCACAGTGATACCAGTTTATAAAATTTATACATTCTTATCAGTTTTTGAAGAGAAACCAGCAAAATTTTCTTCCATGATTATCAAAAAAACTAAATTAAAAATAAAAAAATCATTCAAAGTTACCATGTAAAGAGGGTTCATACGAATGATATTATTTTATATCTTTTATTCTAAAAAAAATTGTTGTAAATTCAATCAAAGTTTTAAAATATTTGCATAATTTGAGCAGACTTTTAATAGTTTTTATAGTCTTTTAATTAAAAAAACTGCTTAAATTTTGAAAACCAACAAAATTTCAATCAAATTTGCATTTGCGGTAATCAACGCTTTGAATGGTGAAATGTTTTGTTGTCAATACTTTGCAAGATCATATGCTTTAAAAAGCTTTCATCGAATAAAAAATTGTAGTTTTTAGTAGATTCATTCTTTAGTAATCGTAAGGTTTCAATAACCATCATCATTTGTAATAAATTTTACTTTTTACATGCAATTGAACCTATTTTTGACTGCATATACATAATTTTTCAAGACCAAAAAGGTCCCCACTGATTGATCCGCGTGAATATTCAATCTGTCCTCATCGACCAAAATCCTTACGTAGTCAATGGACCCTCCCGTAGACGATATGATTCATATTAACTCATTCCTGTTACTGCTATGAATACCTCTCATTGTTATTACTATTTCCAAGATTATTATTGTGTTTAATGTTGTTGATGTTTATGTAGATATTACTGGGAAGTTGACCGTGTGGACCTCAAGGGTCGCACTTCGCGGCTTGTTGCTTTACCATTTGAATCTGGAAAGCTTGTAGAAGTTTCAAAGAAGTCACAATTTTTATTTTGGTAAAACTCTGGCCCTTTTCGAATCCAAATATCACGGACTTTTTCCATTAAAATGTCGTCACAGTAAGTACCAGGACCAGGAGCTGCAGACACATTCTCCAAGCTTGCAGTTATTAACTCACAGTAGCTTGAAGTCGAAGGTTCAGCATCTGATGTGTGTTTGTCATTTTCGTCACACGTAACCTTTTGTTCCTGGTGATATTCAGAGGTATTTTTATCTTGAATTGATGAGAATGAAGAATCCCTCAGCTTATTTGTTTCTTCAATCGTAAAAATACGAAGTACCTAAGTTCAGGAATTATTTCGTTTATTTCATATTGAGCTGTAATTTTTTTTTGTGAAAGAAGTGTAATGTGCCCGACAAAAATGTTTCGAGAACAAATGTGTGAGAGAAATAATTGTCGGTCCTTCGGGGCCTCCTGAGGATGTGCCCTTATGGTAAAGACGATATTGCTTATGAGTACTAACTTTTAAAAAATATTTGAAAACCAAGAATAAATCAACAATCGGATTATGCGAGATATGTGAATGCTATTTGCACAAATTACAGAGTGGAATTTTTGTAAATGGAAGGAAGGAAAAAACATTATTACAACCCGAACACGGTCGCACAACTGGCCCAGTGCTAAGCCATTGATGGCTGAGCGCCACATTACGCTGGCTGAGTCTCGTTCGCCAGTGCTGGCCCAGTAACATATCAGTGCTGGATAATAACTACGGGCTGACGTTGTATGCCAGTACTGGGCCAAGATCCACAAGCAGCATTGGCCCAGTACTGGCGCAGTACTGGCACAGTAATGGCATACAACGAATTTGTTACTCCACCAGCACCCAAATGGCAAAACCAAATTGGCGGCGACAAGAGCCACGGAAATTTGTATGAAAATGCAATTCCCACATGATATTCGTCGCCCGGCTTGTGAAGAAGACGCCGGCATCCGATTAATATGTGAGTGATGTATCGCCTTTGCCACTGAGAATTGAACCCGCGACGTCCATCGCACGAAGCAAGCGCTGTAGCGTCGAAGCCAAAGAGATATTTAGAATTTTCATCCACACGTTCGAACACATTGGACAGCAAGCCGTCAGCCGAGCATCGATGAGAGAGTGAGCGAGCCGCCGTCGGCGACTCTCCGTCGTACACAGAACGGCAGTGTAGGCTGAGCGTCGGGTGAGCGTCGGCTGAGTATTGTAACGCGGCAACTTGCCAGCATTGGGGGAGCGCTACGAAATAGCACTACTCGTTGAGCGTTGTAACGTGGCAACTTTCCAGCAATGAGGGAGCGCTGGGAAAAGGCACTACTCGTTGAGTGCTCGCTGAGCGTTGTAACGTTGCATTTGCATTGCAAATAGTCGTTTATGTTGCTTATTCGAGACACGGAATGTGCCAGTCATCCGTATGGTGACGGATATGAATGCAATTTGGAAAAGAAGACATTTTTATCAATATCTCGAAAAGCACGACTCGCACGAAGATGTTATGTCCAGCAAACATGGCCAAAATGCAGTTTTATAAAATTCTGAATCATCCATCTAAATTTATTTTATTTATGTTTAATGATGGCGCCAAGGACAAAATCAATAAAACTGCCACCGCACTGTTGCGATAGGACGTCTATCAGTTGAGCTTCTATTAAATAAATAAGAATAGAATTCAAAATTCCAAAAATAAAACAAAAAGTTTCTTCTTCAAAGTCGACTACGTTTCAATTAATTGAATTGTATGATGAACAATTGCTGGAGTGCAAATGAAAAAAGCTTCTTCATTCAGAATTGCTTTTTTGCCAGTCTCTCGTAGCTCGTTCGTATTTCAACATCAACAAAAAGTTATGATTGTTCACAGATCTAGTAGTTCAAAAAATCTTTTCAGCCTAAGTTAGTTAGTATTAAGTAAGTATTAAGAAAAAAATATTCATATCAAACTAGATCCAAAAATTGCTTTTTAGTCCATATAAAAAGTTTCAATGAAAGCTTGATGAAAGATTCATCGTCACATTTTTTTTGCAAGCAAAATTAAGTGTTGTTAAAAAATTCAAATATTATCAGGAAATTTAATTTGGTTGAAAAATGGCCAATTAGTATTCAACAAATATTTCTATCAACAAAAATATGGTTAACTTCTTCAATTGACGAAATTTGATTTAATCGAACAAATATTTTTGTGCAAGAAGACGTTGTATTCTTCACTTCAAAAAGGATTCAAAATCATCTTAAACGTTTTCTGGTTTTGTTAAAAACTATTCAATTTAGTTTGGAAGAAAAATTTGCTACGACATCCAAAATTTGAAATAAATAATGAAAAATTGTATATTAGTGTGTTCGTTCTAAGAACAAAAAGTAATGTGACTTTCGTGCCATTTACCTTCGCCTGCAACACATTTCTTCGAAATATTGACGACTACAAAAGGGAATACTGTTCAGCCTACAAAATGAACGTTTATGCGTTCAATCAATATTAATTATGAGTTCAACAAGAATTGCAAATAATGCAGTGATTTCTGACATGTTTTCTTTGCCATTAACTTTACATTTCAATATTAATGCAATACTATAAATTCGCGCATTATAACTAAGCAATACTTATTAATATAACGAACTTGCACTGAAGCTCACTAGTGATCTTCCTCCGAATCGTTTAACATTCTGCTTGTATCATAAATTGTTATATTTCAGTAATGGCTTCAAGCATTGGGCCAGTGCCGATCGCCAGTGCTGGCGCAGTGCCAACCTCCAGCACTGGGCCAGCACTTGGATGCACTACTGGGCCAGTAGTCAGCGAGCACTCAGCCAGTACTGGGCCAGTACTGGGCCAGCACTGGCAGCTGACCGTTGGCCGTTCGTTGTACGCCAATGCTTGGCCGACGCTTGGCGTTCTTTCCACTGCCATCAAACCCTGCTCGGGAAGAGGTTGTATTGGCGTAGCTGGGATCGATTTCGGAAAGTTTGAACGAAGTAAAGATAAAATACTATTTCAATGATAAAATGATGAGAACGAGTCAATTTTTTTGGCTCATTTAAAGCTGCCGAACTTGTTATTAACTTTAAAAGCCAGCTCAGATGCCAAAAAAAACACAAATATCTTATTTTTTGCGTTGATTTATTTCGAAATAGTTAATCATTGCGCTACGGTCACGTTCCGTGGCATTAAACTATAATGTATGAAAAAAATTCGAACAAATGCTACGACGACACAAGGATGGATGCAAATGTTTTTACACAGCTAATTGTGAATTTGATTCAAATCATCGATTTGTCAACTAATGACTGGCAAATTTAACGCTTCAAGAATCATAAGAGGATGGGGTCGCCATTTCAAATGAAACTTTGCACTTGCTTTTTTTTACAATACAACCTAAAAGTGTAGGCAACCAGTCAATAATAATCAGTAAAATGAGCATCCCACGCATGAGCTCCTCGTTTGATCACATATGAAATGGACAAAATAGATATAGATGATCAGAGAAAATCTAACAAACATGAACATATATGAAAAACAAATACTGTGGACCCAACAAATGTACAAACAATTGGAATTTATAGGTGGAAATCGTTGACATGCTCTTGCTGTTATTGTTAATGCCTATGAATGAAAAACAAGGCTGTTGGTATGGCCTTTGGTCAAAGCGCTGGACCCCAATCTCTCTTTTGTTGTTTGTCGTCGTTTGCGAAACCGAATTATGCTTGACTGCTTCTCAAACAACCATATCGATTGGAAGCAAGGTGGAAAATGGATGTTTACCTGTTGGGTCGGTCATTTACTTCTTCGATTCAAGCTAGTAATCTTGAGTTCAATGCGTTTCGTTCCCTTTGGGATTGTATAGAATTCGAGATAAGATAATATGTAATTTTGGGCATATATGATGAATTATTTATAATGAACGTGGTACCAACTATTGCGTCAGCCCAAAAAGATAGTTTGCGTTGTAAACTGTTCAATAAATTGAGTCGCTCTTTCAATCCCTAAAACTGTCCATGAGACTAAAGATAAGACCAAAGCAGTTAAAAAAATATTTTTAACATGGTTCGTAGACCTCCAGAAAAAAGAGGTTTTTAACTCGGACGGACAAACTATTCAACAAAAATTGTACACCAAGAGCATAATTCAAATCACTATAAGCACTTTATTTGTTAACTTTTCCGTTCGCGACTCACAACTTCTGAATTATTGAAGACGTTCTGTATACAGTTTATAAAGCACTGGCGTTTCTTTTGAAATTCGCATATCGCTAGGCACATCGCAATCGCAATGTTTATCGCAAATCAATATTTCCTTTTCTGTTTGATAAGCAAATTAATAAGCAAAATCAAAGCGTAGTAATTCATTTAAGGGAAGGCTAATATCAAATCTTGGAAAAATGGCTTTCATGTTTGTTCGTTCAATTCATGCTTACATTTTTGCAGACCGTATCTTTTGATAAGCTCTAGCAATGGGGTTTTCCATAAATTTGAAGAGTCACAAATCCTTTCGGGTTCTAGTCATAAAAAAATCCAAAGTAATAATATCGAACAGTTTCTTTAATTCTTGATTTATGTTTTCAAAATAAAAATGTTATTCCACTTAAGACTTGCAGGCTTCATCAGTAGTTTCAGCTTCTTTTAAACTCATTTTTAACTTCCCAGTATATGGGAAGTTCTTGTAATCGCCTCGAAAATCGAAATTGAAATTTTCAACATTTCTTAACGTTTTGAGGTCTATAGAGTATATATAAAGTGTTTTCAGAAAGGGAGATGTATGTGTGTGTGTATGTACGTACGTATGTATGTACGTTCGTGGACACTTTTTTCTACGACCATAACTCACGTAAACAAAGTCGTATCAACTCCGTTGAGGTGTCAATCGAAGCGTCTTTGCAATCTTAAGAGCTGATTAGTTTTTGGGAAACTTCGGGTGGGGGGAGGGGGTTGCTGTTTTGCCCGTTTGAAGGTCATTTCTGTCATGCGTTATACCTCGCGAACCAAACGTACGATTTTTTTGAACAAGGTGTCAATCGACGCGTATTGGCATTTATGTGATTCTGTCAAATTTTTAAAAAAATTGTTAGAGCGGCTTTTCAATTTTTGGAAAAAAAGTGCAAAAAATTGGAGTCTTTTTCAAAAACATCAAATTTTTAACTTTATTTTCAAGTTGCAGTAATCAATATTTATAAAATTTATATACTCCAAACAGTTGTTGTAAAAAAACACCAAAATTTTCATTTCATTTTTTCATTTTCATGATTAGAAAAAAAATTAAATTAAAAATAAAAAATCATTAAAAGTCATCATGTCCTTCATGGTCATTTATGTCAATCATTATATCTCGAGAACCAAATATAATCTTTGCATCATTAAGAAGTCAATCAACGCGTATTAACATTTTAATGATGTTTTTAAATTTTACAAAAAAAATCTTTATAGCCATTTTTTTAATTTCATAAAAAAAATATTGAAAATTATAATTTTTTTTCATAAAAAAATTAATTAATAATTAATAAAATTAACATCGTGATAATAAATGTTTATAGAATTTATAAACTTTTATCAATTTCTGTAGAGACTAGCAAAATATTTTCTCATGATGTCAAAACAAATTGAATTAACAATAAAAAAAATCATTCAAAGTCACCATGTAAAAAGGGTTCATACGAATTTGCATACCTTAAATCTCTTATTCTAAAGACATTATTGTAAAGTCAATCAAAGTTTATTATTATTTGCATAATTTGCGGAGATTTTTAATAGCCTTCACAGAACCGTGTTTTAACTTTAATAAAAAACTGCTTAAATTTTGAAAACCAATACAAATCAAATCAAATTTGCAATTGTGCTAATCAACGTTTTGAATGGTAAAATGTTTTGTAGTCAACACTTTTTGAGATCATATGTTTTGAAAACCTTTCATCAAATAAAAAATTGTAGTTTTCAGGAGTTTTATTCTTTAGTATTCGTAAAATTTCAGTTACTTCCTTCATCATTTGTAATACATATATTTTACTTTTTACATGCAATTGAACCTATTTTTGACTGCATAATCAATGTTTCTCAAATTCAACAGAAAATAAGAAATAATTATTAGTTTCATTGATGTAAAATCGTGAAAAAATAAAAATTCAGTGATTATGCCGAAGTGCTGGCAATTTTGACCGCAACTATTCAAAATGGCTATCACGCGACAAAATCTCTTCAGTGGTCGTAATAACAAAAACTGCATTCATTTTTGCTAGCGCTCGTTTGTCCTTCAAGCATCGATATGAAAATAACAAATAACGTAGAAAAGGCTTTGTAACCTGTCCCCCCTCCGATTGATTCACGTGAATATTAAATCAAACCAATCCACGAAAATCTTTACGTAATCAATTGACGCTGGCTTAGATACTACGATTAATATTAAGTCATTCCAATAACTTTTATGAGAGGTACATTGTTTTATTTAAAGTAGTATTATTTCCATAATTATTATTGTGTTTAATATTTTTAAGATTTATGTAAATATTACTGGAAATGTGTACGTGTGGGCCTCAAAGGTCGCACCTCACGGCTTGTTAAAAAATACTAATACAACTAAAAGAAAATCCGTTCGAACATTTTAATATATACACATAGTCACAAAATTGAAGGCACAACCATATAAATGCCAAAATATTATTCAATGTTACTACAATTGTTGTAAATTTATCCACTTGGTATTTTATTCTGTAAGTGGGTAATCTTCTTTGTAATGTACACAAAATTAATACCAAAAAAATGGATCTATCACAAATTTTGCTATTTTGATGTCAACTGTACCACTTACCAGCTACACAAAAGGCACAAGTGCATCTAACCAGATATTTCTTAGAATTTGATGATGCAATTACTTTTCATTCTTTACAAATATTGATTTTTAAGTGAACGTTAGTGACTAGTTGAGTTAAATGTGTGGTTTTTTTTTTCAAAAAAAAATTTAAATATTTTTACATAAATAAATAAAAAAAAGCTGAAATGGATAAACGGAGAAAAGAAGCCACAATTGCGGAGAGAAAGATTATCATTAAGCTTGTTTTTCGAGTTAAAACATATCGGGAAGTAAGGTAAATAGTTGGGAGATCATTGTCTTCAGCAAGAACTGCAGTCAACAAATGGAAAAATGACGGAACTTTAATTAATAAAACGGGACGCGGACGAAAAAAGTTACTGTCAGCTAAAGATGAGCAATACATTCGACGGGAAATAGAAAAATATCCAAATTAACCGATTAATAATGTGAGGGCTGAAGTTTTTCATAAGATCCAAAAACCTAGATTCAAGGAAACTATTAGAAGAACATTGCGAAACCATAGTTTAAATGGAAGAATAGCCCGTAAAAAGCCATTTATATCAGAAGCAAATAGAAAAAAACGGTTAGAGTTTGTGAAAACTTACGTAAATGAGGGTCCAGATTTCTGAAAAAACATAATATTCAGTGATGATAGTAAGTTCAACCTATTTGGCTTTGATGGCAGACAGTGATAGTTCGGAGGAAAGTGAATACCGAGCTAAAGAATGAAAGTAAAACATGGAGGTGGTAATGTGATGGTTTGGGGCTGCATGTCTGCAGGAGGAGTCGGCAATATGGAATTTGTTGAGACCACAAGGGACAAATTTAATACTTCAATATCCTGAAAAGGAATTTAAAATCAAGTGCTATTAAATTAGGACTATCGAATGTGTTTTGGTTTCAACAAGATAATGATCCAAACCACACCGCACATATTGTAAAGATGTGGTTGCTTTATAATACGCCGAAACAATTAAAAACTCCACCTCAGTCAAAAAAGTTAGCGGAAAGTATGCCTAGAAGACTACAACCAGTAATCAAAGCCAAAGGATATCCAACTAAGTACTAATAATAAATTATTTTACATTTTTCTAGTGATCTTGAAGTTTGTGCCGTCAATTTTGTGCCTTGAATTTTTAATGTTAATTTTTCCTTCTTACTTAATTCTTTAAAAAAATAATTTAATTAATTTTTTTATTCATTTTAGTATTTTTAGTCTTCAATTTAATAAAAAAAAAGTGATAATAAACGGACATTAGTTTATATATGATTAAGAGTTCTCATATTTATTGCTTGTGCCTTCACTTTTGTCACTATGTGAACATACATGGAGAGATGAATTTGATGTCAAATTGCGGACACTTTATTGGGCCATTATCAAATATCCTTCTCAAAGTGGATATGAACGCATCAAATCACCATATCAACTTGCCTATCACTAAATTCTTCTAAATATTCTACGTTGGCTTATCATGTCATAAATAGTTAAGGAATTACCAAAAGATAATTTTACCAAGACGACCAAGAGGAAATGGGCCAATCATTCCTCCGTATGCGTTGACTTTATTTCGATTCAATTCAGATAAATGTAATTCTCCATTGCGGGCGTACCCTTACTAGATTCTTGTTATCATAAACTGTGATAAAACAAATCAAATATTTTGCGCTATAAAAACATTTGATAAGCGTCTACTTGCAAAGTAGAACGATAACTAATTGAGGGTTTCCACGGCCATCTTTAAGGTCGATTTAATCAGTATGCATAATTAACTTTGCCAACAAGAAAACCGTAACTTAACTAGAACGAAAATAGATGCTTGTTAATAAAATTGAACTGGGGAAAATGCAATAAATTCTTTTGTTGAACTAAAAAGCTGTTAACATCTGCTGATATGCATGAGTTATTACAAAAACAGTTTTAAACATAATAAACGAATAAAGATTTGAACTGGTTTCATAACTCACATTTTTGGATTAGTTTTGGCCCAGTTAGAGGTGTTGTGATGCTAGGAAAATAGGCATGTCTTTTATTAAGAAGATCTACTATTTTGAAGTTGTGCGTCAGGTACCGACAATTTTAGGTAGATATGAAATACATACCGATTAGCTAAAATATTCAAAATACTAAAAAGGAAAAAAAATGTCATCAACCAGTGTTAACAATGTTATGAAGATGTCTTGAGTTGCTATAGTTGAGTTATTTATCTTTACAAATCAGATGCATTCACAAAACGTGTGCGGCCGGGAACATTTGAGAAGGAGCAAGATGGAAGCATCTTCTACAACTGGAATTCGAATTGCATGGCAGAAAGCGCTGCGAAAAATGGTGTGTGATGAAAAATCGTGTCGAGAGAGCGCAGACAACGATGAGGTGACATCCCTATATTACTAAACACAATTTTTAGAGTATTTGAACTCCCCCCTCCTCTCCCATGTAACACTCAGTAACATTTTCAAAGACACCCGCCCTTTATTACGTAACAAATTCATCTTACTCCCCTCAGACTTTTAAATATTTTATTCACAAATTACAATAGTCTGCAATGAAATCTTCCTTTAAAAAATTATATCATAAAATTAAAGATTTTGATGCTTTGAATTTGTTGCCGTTGAGCGCTTTTTTCTATCACGTCTAGATTTTTTGATATGATGTTTTTTTCAAAACATCATAAATTTGTTTTTTAACTTCCCAGTTCCCTATGGGAAGTTATTGTAATGGGGTCGATTTTGCGAATCCCAAATTTTGACATATCTCCACGTTTTAAGGTCTCTAGAATCCAAATCCATCGTTTTTAGAGAGATGTCTGTGAGTGTGTATGTACGTATGTACGTATGTGCGTTCGGAATAATTTTTCGTCTCGATTATCTCAAGAACCAAATATCGGATTGACGTGGGACCGGTTTTAAACGACGCGTAATTACGTAACTTAGAACTGAATGACTTTTGAGCAAAATCGGTTAAACCGTTTTTTATTTAGGATGAAAAAACTAAAAAAAAAAACGACTAAAAATTGCTTATTTTTAAACTGTTAATACGCACTATTAATTCGTGCAGATACCAAATACCTTCATAGAAATGTTGTTATTATTGTGCGTTTTAGCAAAATTGTGATCAAATTTGTAAAAAATGTTATTTAAAAAAAAAGATTAATTTATAAAATTCCAAACTTATATTATCAGGTTTGGGTGAATGGGAGTAGAGACGCTAATGCAGTTAATAATTGGATATTGTTATAAATAATTTAATATTGTTAATAACAATCAAATAATATTAGGTTTTAATCTGATATTGTATATATAAAGTCAATTATAATTATTCAGTAACGGTCAAACATTCTTAATAACGAATGATTATTGTGAATAATAAATAAATACCCTCAATAATAGTTGTGGATTCCGAGGCCGAGATGGAGAACGAAGTTGAGGACGAAGTGGAGGACAAGAAGGATGACGAGGACGAAGAGGACGAGGTTGCCGATACTTTGGTAGAGGATGACCAGGTGGTGGAGACGTCTTCCTCTACCAAAGCTTTTATGGTTAGATAAAAAATTGATAAAAATAATAAAAGTAATTATATTAATTTAGAATAATAATGTTTAATAATAGTAATTATTAATAAAAGCAAATTATAGCTTTTTATTCATCCCACTGGGAATTTAGTCGTGTGGGCCTCAAGGGTCGCACTTAGACCACATTTTTTGAATTTGTTTTATGCGCCAACATTATGAACAGTGCATATACAGTGGTCCTTCAATAATCCGGACACTCGTTAATTCGGACCCCGCAGCAATCCGGACCCCTCGTCATTTTATACTGCGGACTCTGTAATTCGGACATTTTCAAATGTTGTAAAATTCTCGGTAATCCGGACTAGCAAACTAAAGAATTAGAATGCATTTCGCGATTCATACTTCAATGCATTCGGTGAATTCCCGGGTTCAGTCATTTTTTATTGACGTGTAGAATATCAGTGCATAGTTGCTTTTTACATTGAAGTGGTTTCATGTGATTATTAAAGTGAATTATGGTTCGAGTAAACAAGAATTCAACGCATCATTTCCTTACCTTAAGGAAGAAGCTTGAAATACTGGATAAATTGAAAAGTGGAGGAAGTGTAAGGCATATTACTAAGGAGTATGGAGAAGAAAATCGATAGTCTCGGATATTAAAAAGAATAAGGAAAAAATAGAAAGGTAGAAACATGAAAACTGCAAATATTTTCTTGAGATAAAACATCTTCCTTTTCAGTTATGCAGTCAGAACTGAGAGTAGCCTATGTTCCAGGAAAACTATGAAATCCGGCGGGTACGATTTAATGGAGGAGAAACTTTTTTCCTGGTTTCAGAGAAAACGGTGACAACACATTCCGATCTCCGAAATCCTTGTTTGTGCAAAGGCGAAAGAATTTTTCGACGAAATTTATGGAGGCACACGTACGTTTTTTGCTAGTAACGGTTGGCTTCACAATTTTAAAAAAAGGTTTTGGTGTCAGATCTCTAAAGATTTCCGAGGAGAAATTTAGCAATGACTGCAATGTTGTGGAACCAGTTAAAATTAAATTTAAGGAAAGAGTAAAAGAGATGAATTTGCAGCTATGTCAAATTTATAATGCAGATGAAACCGCCCTCTTCTGGAGGAAATTACCGGAAAAGACTCTAGCGTTGCGTACGGAAAAATGTGCAGCAGGTAGAAAAATTGGAAAAGAACGAGTGACTCTTTTAGTTTGTTCCAATGCCACTAGAAAGCATCGACTGAAACTCTTGATGATAGGCAAATTCAAAAGCCCAAGAGCGCTGAAAGGACAGTCTTTACCCGTGGAGTACGTCAGTAGCAAAAATGCTTGGATGACGGAAGTTTTGTTCAAAGAATGGTTTCATACATCATTTGTCAAGCAAGTTAGACGTTATTTAAAAACTGAAGGGTTGCCAGAAAGAGCATTACTGTTATTGGATAATGGGACTTGCCATTCAACAAAATCCGAGATAAGAAGCGATGATGGTAAAATCTGTGTTATGTTTTTCCCTCCCAATTGTACTGCACTCATACAACCCATGGATCAAAACGCCATTCGAATTCTAAAACTAAGTTACCGCAAGAGTTTTCTTTGTCATATTGTGGCTACCCTAGATGACGATTTTATGAAGTGCATCAAACAATTCAATCTCAAAGATGTTTGTCGCCAACGCATGGAACTCTGTCACGGAAAGCACTTTGCGAAAATGTTGGAATAAACTTTAAGGAGTCGATGCTGAAGATGAATTGGCTATTTCCACATTGAGAGAACATTTAACTGCTAGGTATGAAGAGAATGCGATTATCGACTTACTCAATGATATTTCTCCTGACGTCTACCAATTTTCAGAAGTTAACGAATGGATTGCAGATGACGCGATTCAAAAACTGAGTAGTGAAGGTGAAGACGATGAAGATCAAATCGATAAACCACTTGTCGAAAACACGAAGGTTTCCCATGCTGAAGCTGTGTCTGCACTTAACAAATGCATTGAATATGCAGAACAAGAAGAGTACAATATAAATGAAATATTGTGCCTTCAACAATTAAGAGAAAAAGCCATGCTAGATCTCAAACGGGTTCGTGTTCGTCAAGCAAAGATTACAATTTTTTTCAAATAACTACTGCTCGATTGATTTTATTCCTGGTACAGTTTGTTGATTTATATTCCAACTTTACAATTATGAATTCGAGCAAATAAATTTTTTGTACATTTAAATAAAACGATTTTGTTATATGCATAAGGTACTTAAAATATTAGTTTATGAATGTTCTCGGTTATCCGGCCGATTTGGTAATTCGGACAAGCCATGGAACGTAACTGTCCGAATTATCAAAGGACCACTGTACATACAAAATATGGTTTAGTGAGTCTTAAGAGAATGAAGGAAAGTACCGCAAGTGGTTTTATGGTAGGTCATATGCGCTTGTATTCACTGTGACTTTACAGCAGTTAGTTGAAAACTTGTCTTTTAATTGTTTACGTTCTGTATCAAATATTTTGGCAAGTTTTGCAGAAAGTTTATATTTTATAGATTTTAGTAATGTATATTATATGTAGTTCATGTATTTAGCTATGAACAGAGCCAATAAATATATAATAGAAATTTGAAAATTGTTCTAAAATAAATATAATTTAATTTTAGGTTATAAAATGCCGCGAACTTATCAAAATTCTGCAGACTGTTTTTTTCTACATTTGTGGTGAATTTACTCTAAAAACACAGCGAAATGCAATAACAGATTTTGTTAAAAAAGTTTATCAGTTTTATTTTTTGGATTTTCTATCGATAAGAGGGGTAAAAATATGCGGTAACAGTTGCTCAAGAACATTGAGAGGTTGGCTAAAAGAAAGTCACAAATCTATGCCGTTTACTATGCCAATGCTTTGCGGTGAGCCTCACAATCTTCTGTATGACTTCAACACGAGGATTCTCGAAGAAAAATAAAAATAAGATTGTACCTATATATCCGAACATCGGATCTGCGAAGAGACCAATTCCTCGTGGTGCAATACGTCGCTCAAAATTCAATTTTTGGACTCGCATTCAGATTTCTTTCCTGTAAATCTCGGTGCCGTATCAGATGAGCATGGGAAAAGGTTTCATCAGGATATTATGTACATTGAAAGACGCTACAATGTAAAATGGTCATCAGCAATGCTTGCTGATTTGTGTTGGTCGATTCACCGAGATACTTCGATGGAAACGATGAAAAGAAAAAAAACTACAAAATAACTTGAACTATATCACAATAATGAGATAAATTTACTGATATTTATATAACTTGTGACTGTAAAAATAGCATTTTTCACTGTAAAACGCCGTAGTATTTTTTCTCACATTTTTGTAATTGTTGTTACATTGATAATAGCGTTTTTTTTAATTAAATGGAAACAATATTTAAGATTTATTCGCTGTAAATATTTGCATGTTAATCTCCGCGTTTAGAGCACCAAATATAATGATAAAACGCATGAAAACAATGAGGAGGAAAAAACATAATGTTTTTGCAGACCAGTGTTATTAACAATGTAACTAAATTTTGTTGATCGCGCCTGCTGCGTCTGCTGACACCTCGTGGCGCGGCCAATAAATTTAAAATTTGACTTTATGATTTACTTTTATAAAAAAATACTTTAACTAATTTTGAATTTTGTTACATAAAAATTTGCTCGCCTGTGATACTCACAATTAGTAAAATTTTCAAATACCCCCTCTCCCTGGAGTGTTACGTAAAATATGGATGCCCCTGACTGTTCCGCCAAGACACGGTTGTAATCAAAACGTTTGCGGCCGCAGCACTCGACTTTATGCAAATCGCATTAGAGCAAGAGAGAAAGCGCGTTATTTGGGTCGGGTCGTATCGGTAAGAAAAGAAAACGATCAGCATGGTTGCATCTAGCCGATTCTTTAGGCTGGGCCACTTAAACATCAAAGGTCGATTACATCAAGTTTAGGGAGATTTACGCATTTTCCTTTTATGTTTTATACATGAGCTTAAATTGAAAATTTTATGAAGTAAGTGTTGTTTTTTCTTGAAAAAGCCCGTCTACATTTGAAAGCTTTAAAGCCATCACTTTTTGAGTACCACTCACTTTCACACATTCAAAAATCCCATATCGTTGACCCTCATCAGAAAAATTCCTACTCAGGTATTTTGAAAAGATTCATTTGTGTCGTTCAGGCTTGAATATTTTTATTTACATTTAAGACGGAACATCAACAATGCGTGGGTCTTATGAGATATGTCGAGATGAACCTTTTTACGTTTGCATAACGATCGTTGAAAGTACATTTACCAAGCGTCGAGGCGAATGCAAAGCAATACACAGGTACCACACATGCATAATTTATTGACGAAATTTTTTCATTACGTTATTGATAAGAGCGAAATATTTTTGATAGCCCAAATGTTGAAATATTTCCAGCAATATTCGTTTGTGTCTACAGTTGCATATACATACATATGTACGTGGCTAGTTCAAAAAACGGTTGCTCATCTTCTTTCCTACTCAACAAGATTATCAACTTCAATATTATCGTAACATTCAAAATAAAGACTTTTTCGTCACTAAATAATTGATTGTAAACATTGATTTTGGACCTATGCGTAAAAAGAATCATAATCTTAACGACAGGGGTTTCCCGAAACCAGACAGAGATGGTTCGAGGCGATAACTTGTGACCGCAGCTCGGAGAAATAATCGGAAATTTCGATAATATGACGCAGATTACAGACACAGAAATCAGCAGAAAAACTTGTCACACTCGCTCATGGAGGAGAACAGAAATTCTAAAACAATTTTGCGAGTATTATTCATTGAGATAAACTAAATAGCACAATCGTGGTCTCGCGAAATCAGATTTCTGTCGAAAATATTATTGAAGCTCGAACAAGTTAATTAGCATGTGCAGATATGCGACCGGAATATGGATTTGGTGGTTGAATTACAACGTAAAATGTGCATTGCAATTTTGTGTACTCACATGAACTGCAGTTTTTCTTATGCATGTCATATCGTTGCAGTGTTGTGCAACCGCATAAAAATTTACTTGATTGTAAAAATTACGTGCTCGCCGAAATTGAATGGATGCTTGTCCTTATTTACTTCCGAAAGTCATTGAATCATTGAAACTTGAGGGGCGATTGTGTAATTTGAATACTACCTGCCGATGTAAAACCAATGATAAATACTCATCATCCTTTATGCTGACATATGTACATACAGTGACGGACAAAAGCCTACATACGTACGGTCCCTATTTTCGCTACTTGACGAGCCTCATGGCACTAATTAAAAAAGTAAAGATGCAGTTATATTCTACATAAGTTTAATTAACTTCCCAGTATATGGGAAGTTCTTGTAATCGCCTCGAAAATCGAAATTGAAATTTTCAACATTTCTTTACGTTTTGAGGTCTATAGAGTATATATAAAGTGTTTTTAGAAAGGGAGATGTATGTGTGTGTGTGTGTACGTACGTACGTATGTACGTTCGTGGACACTTTTTTCTACGACGATAACTCACGTGAACAAAGTCGTATCGACTTCGTTGAGGTGTCAATCGAAGCGTCTTTGCAATCTTAAGAGCTGATTAGTTTTTGGGAAACTTCGGTCGGGGGGAGGGGGTTGCTGTTTTGCCCGTTTGAAGGTCATTTCTGTCATGCGTTATATCTCGCGAACCTCAAGTACGATTTTCTTGAATAAGGTGTCAATCGACGCGTATTTACATTTATGTGATTCTATCAAGTTTTTAAAAAAATTCTTCGAGCCGTTTTTTATTTTTTTAAAAAAAGTGCAAAAAATAACGGTTTTTTTTTCAAAAACAATAAATTTTTAACCTTATTTCCAAGTCGCAGTAACCAATGTTTATAAAATTTATATATTCCAAACAGTTCTTTTGAAAATGACATCAAAGTTTTTTACTCATGATTACAAAAAAAATCAAATAAAAAATAAAAAATCATTAACAGTCATCATGTTCTTCAAGGCCATTTCTGTCATGCTTTATATCTGACGAACCAAACATACGATTTGCATTGTTAAGGTGCCTATCGACGCGTATTAACATTTGCGTGAATCTATCAAATTTTTATAAAAACTGTTGGAGCCGTTTTTTTAATTTAAGAGAATAAAGTGCAAAAAATTAGATTTTTTTTCATAAACAATAAATTTATAACCTGATTTGCGAAATATAGTAATCAGTGTTTATAAAATTTATATACTCCAAACAATATTTGTAGAAACAATTTCAAAACTTTTTCTCATGATTACGTAAAAAATTAAATTACAAATAAAAAATAATTAAAAGTCATCATGATTTCCAAGGTCATTTTTATCATTCACTATATCTCACGAACCAGATATAATATTTGCATCATTAAGGTGTCAATAAGACGTGTATTGACATTGTGGCAATTTTTTCAACATTACATGAAAATTGTTTCAGCCCCTTTTTAATTTAATAAAAGAAATGCAAAAAATTAGGCTTTTATGGTTTTAAGGTTTTTTCATAAAAAATAATTTTTCAACTTGATTTGCACAGCACAGTAATAAATTTTTATAAAATTTATACATTCTTATCAGTTTTTGAAGAGAAACCAGCAAAACCATAATCCATGATTATAAAAAAAAACTAAATAAAAAATAAAAAAAATTAAAAAAACATTCAAAGTTATTATGTATAGAGGGTTCATACGAATGACATTAATTTATATCTTTTATTCCAAGGAATTTGTTGTAAATTCAATCGAATTTTTATAATATTTGCATAATTTGAGCAGATTTTTAATAGTTTTTACAGTGTTTTAGTGTTAATAAAAAAACTGCTTATATGATAGAAGTCCAAAAAAAACCTTCCGTAGATGATATGATTAATATTAACTCATTCCTGTTGCTGCTATGAATACCTCTCATTATTATTATTTAAAGTAGTAATATTTTTAAAATTATTATTTTGTTTAATATTTTTAATGTTTATCTAGATATTACTGGGAAGTTGACCGTGTGGACCTCAAGGGTCGTACTTCGCGGCTTGTTTAATTGATATTTGACAAAAAAATCTTTTCTGTAATAGAAACTTTACAAGTTACTCATACATAACTAAAAAAATGCATTGAAAAAAGTCTACATACGGCTAGGTAAATCATTCCTTATGCTACTGTGGGGCGCAGTACATATATGTAAGACCCAGTATGCAATCGAGGTCTTCGAACATCAAATTTTCTTCCAAAAAATGGCGCTATGTGCATGGAAAAGTTGACGTTGCACTGTCAGATTTGCAGACGATAAAGTACTTTCGCGGACTAAATCTTTCACTTCAACACATGAGACATTTTTCAGTCATTTTGGCTTTTTTATAAATCGATTTTTTAAAAGCGAATGACCTTTGTGTCAACAAAGACCAATGATCAATGTAACTAAGTGAACCGAAGTTTCTAAGGATTTTTTCACGCGTAACATGAAAAGTACAAATACGATGTCTGGCAGTTCCCCGACCAATAAATAACCGCCATTTTGTCATATATGACAGCAAACATACGATAAATGAAGGAAAACATATGATTTTGCCCCGTACAGCCGCGGCCGTACTTGATAGTGTGCTTTTATATGATCGATACTGGTACTGTGCTGTAAGGTTCTGTTTTATAACGAGAAGTACCGTTTATCAAGTTTTGACATTTGTGCTTCGCGTTAGGCTACATTTAGTGCAATTTCGATAAGACCGCAGTTGTGACGATGGCTTCTCGGAAGGGAATCTCATCAGACGTACGGAACTTGGTGATAAAACATCGAAACGAAAGAAAACCTTTCGGAGAAAGTAAAGTAAATCGACAGTTCAAACAATATTTAACGACTACAAAAGCAGGTTTTTTTCTGTTGAAAACAAGCCGCGCGGTGATCGACCGAAGAAGCTGGTGCGCAGAGATGTCTCCTTTACTTTGAAATAAGTTAACCGAAACCCAAAGGCGAATTCCACAAAATTGGCGGAGGACATAGCAAAACGAAGAGAAACTACGATGCATCCAAGAACAGTTCAAATAACATTAAATAATAAAGGTTATCACAGCAAAACATCAAGCAAAAAACTCCTTATAAGTGAAAAAATCGCAAACTTCGCTTAGAATTTGCCAAAAAGCATCTACACAAAGGATTTGATTCTTAGAATAAAGCTTTATTCACCGATGAATCGAGGTATAACATATTTGGAAGTGACGATAGAGCTAAAGTTTGGAGAAAGAAAAACACGGGAATGGACCCGAAACACCTTATTCCTATAGTCAAACATGGCGGTGGCAATGTGCAGCGTCGGGTGTAAGAAATTTGGTGTTCATTGATGGTGTAATGGATCGCCATCTCTACAAAACCATCTTAAAACACAATTTAAGGGAATCGATCGATAATTTGGACCCTGGTGAGAGCTGGATATTCTAACAAGACAATCTTTCCAAGCACACCGCTCAAATCGTGTAGGACTGGTTACTATATTATGCTCCAAGACAGCTCAATTTTCCCCCACAAAGTCCGGAGTTGAATATCATCGAGCACGTTTGGTAGCTTCTGGGTCGAAACATAAGAAAACGACATTAAAAGTGCTATAATCCTAAAAGAGAAGCTCATTGAGAAATGGGGTGAAATAACGCCTAACGAGTTATAGTTATAAACATGACTACATCATTACTTTTTCAATTAGTGATATGGGGCACGACAGCGAATATAGGGGTGTATTATGTAGAGTTTGTCCCCCACTGTATACACGCGCAAGATCTAACATCGTCAAGTACGGCTATATGATTTATGATAGCTTCCTTCAGAATAATTCTAGAAGAATCCTAGAATAATCGAATTTGATGTGTGCAGACCGCATTCTCCCAAAGATATCGAATATTCTCACAGGTAAATACAAATTAAACAAAAATCATAAAGAACAAACAAACTTCCTAGAAAACGAATCACTCTAACTCATCAAAGCCTTGTAACCAAAAAGGCTGCGTCGGAATCAGGATCAGTGGAAAGAGTAACCAAATACTTAACTAACATATGGTATTGCTTAACTACAACGAACGTTATTTGAAGCTCGATTTAAACACTCGCATTTAATATTTTTAGGAATTCAAGTGTGCCTAGTCGTAACGATGTTTCTTCAGATAAGATATTTAACATTTTTTGAGTCCAACCGTTAGTGATCTCTGCCTAAGCACCCTTCCTAAGTCACGATTTGACTCAGTCAATTTCCAGTTGTTGCAAACAGCTTTCTTCGTCTTTCTATTGGCAGCGTCAAATTAATATACTTTCGCCATTCTTATTCCACTGCATTCACTTCGGGCACTCTTACGTTCACTCCACAGCCAAGAAATGAAATTTTTGAAATTTACACAAGCAATTAATTAGGTATTCAATGTCCGAATTGAAATCAGGCGTGACTGGGCTAAGTCAACAATTGCATTATCAAATTGTTGTGTGACGAAGCGAACACCTTGAAACATTGTTACGAAGAAAGGTGTGCAGCGGATTGTTTTTCTTTTTGGCAAAAGCCGTTATGAAATTAAGCATTTACATAATCTACATAATTTATTTTGCCTAATTTAACTAGGAAAGTCTTGTTTCGAGGACAACACAATTAAAAGATTCATTTTGATAACAAAGCGTTCTAATTTTTTTCACAAAAATTAGGTAAATGTATTCAAAAATCCATGAATACAATTTTCTCCAGTAAATACAAATATCGGAGATAAGCATAGATAATTTATAGGGCATTGAAAGCCACAACGAAAATTCTACAGTAAAAATCAAATTAATGTTGTTTTTAACTAGAACATGATTCAAATTTCGATTTAGTTTGTTATTGTCTAATTTAGGACACAAAATATAAAAATTGGAAGATGAAAAACGGTCGGTTTTTTTTGATATTCGAAAGCATGCAAATGTCTTTCATAAATATCTATAGTCGACGATGCATGAACACTTCTGTTAGAAAATTGGGAAAATGTTTTGTAAATTTAAATGTTCAAAGTTAAATTGCGTAAATTTTAATGAAGGTGTTTCATAATAATTCGTTTAAATACGATTAATTTCCAAAGAATTTCGCAGTTTTTTGATATCGTAGACAGCGTTTTAAAAAAATCAAATGTTGTTGCGTTTTATCGTCTCGTTGAAATTCAAATTAAAAAAAAATATATCAGGGATTAAAATCACTGCAAGAATAACAGTAAAACCTAGATTAGATGAACTTCAAAAATAAAGGTTTCTAGTTATATTTATAACTATTTATATAGAATATAGCTAGAAAACTTCTTCACTGGAGTTCATCTAATCTAGGATTTTGGATTTCGCACTCAAATTAAAAACTATGTTGGTGCAATACATATATAGGTAATACAATAAGACCACCAACAGAGGTGTTAATTTTAGTTCGAAATCCGGCTCCGTTTTATGTATTGTTACGAATTTTTTTCTTACTACAGTTCTAGTCTTATCATTATTCAATGTGCCAACAATCTTAAGTCTGTCACTTGGAAATAACACTTCCTTTTTTCATTGTAAATGCAAAACAAGCCGCGAGGTGCGACCCTTGAGGTCCACACGGTCAACTTCCCAGTAATATCTACATAAACATCAACAACATTACAACAATGAGAGGTATTCATAGCAGTAACAGGAATGAGTTAATAAGAATCATATCGTCTACGGGAGGGTCCATTGATTACGTAAGGTTTTTGGTCGATGAGGACAGATTGAATATTCACGCGGATCAATCGGTAGGGGCCTTTTTGGTCTTGAAATTTTTTGTTGGTTTTAATAATTTAAGCATTTTTTTTTTAAATAAAAGACTATAAAAACTATGTAAAATCTGCTCAAATTATGCAAATATTTTAAAACTTTGATTGAATTTACAACAATTTTTTAGAATAAAAAAAATAAAGTAAAAGCATTCGCATTTTGGTTAGCAATCGTGGTCGTGCTGTCTCGTAACGGATGGCTAATGGCAGCACCTGAAGAGGATGCCATCCGTCACGCCGAAACCACACTTTCCCACTTCATTAAATTATGGAACCAGCCTGTAATCTGGAAGTAAATGAACCTCCATCAATGTGCAAGCATAGTGTTAGTAAGTTGCTAACCAAAAAGCACACTAGCAGGCCAAAGCTGTCGACTAGACTCGGAGGTTCAAATCTGGAGTAATATATAGAATAGCGACGTAGGCACATACGAACTAAAAATTGACAGTCATTATACTTCGCGGATACAAATAATTATAAAAATTAGTTGAAGTATGATGAGCTTAATCCATCAATAAGCCAATCGTGGTCGTGCTGTCTCGTAACTGATGGCTAATGGCAGCACCTGAAGAAGATGCCATCCGTCACGCCGAAACCACACTTTCCCACTTCATTTCATTATAAGAGGTTTCGCGCTTATCCAAGTTCCACTTATCCAGATTTCACTAATGCATGTTGGACTGTATTTCGAATTCTTTAATTCCTCACAACAGAAGACGGCCCCTATTTTCCAAAGTATATGCTTCCCTATTTCTCTTAATCCCTATTCTTCTTTAAATATTAAAAGGGTGAATGCTTTCTCTCTATAAGTTCGAGACAGTAGCCACAATTCTTTAGGATTAATAGAAAAAAGCACGGATCAAGATGTTCATTTTTTATTTCTGGGCTATAGGCTATTGTTATGCCAAGGTTCCTGAAAATACGCTCTGCAGTTTCCGTGTGATCCGTACACAGACAACAATTGCAGAAATGTTTTTTTTGTATTTGCTAGTTCCAAATAGTCACCCACATAACTTTTTTTCTTAATTAAGTTAATGTACAAGGCTCTTTCCAATGTCACCTTTTTTATCTTCTTAACATCAATGTTCGTTGGTTCGTCTTCAATCACAAGGGGAATGTCACACTAAAAGATGCATTTCTCCTAAAATACTTACTTTTTTGCAACGGATTTGATTGGATTACAAAGCAGAGGTACATGCAATATCGTATTTATGCTCATAACGAATTTTGTTTTCGTTCGTAGGAAATTATCAAGCTCCGTTCCATTATGTTCTTTTACCTCAGAAGAAGGCTAGCGTTCTCAAAAGATTCCTTTAAATGTCATGGCTAGCAACTTTTCAGAAGTTAAACGTTTAACTCACATTAGCTAAAGTTCTCGTGTCTCTTTGTGTTGCCCATATTAAAGTTTCAATACACCTGCTGTTGAGCTTCCACATAAAATCGAATAATCGTTTCGGTAGACTACCGAATCCAAAATAATATAATCTATTTGATTTTAGATTTTCTACACATTGTGTAACTAGCAGTATGCTTCCAACATAGCAAAATTACAATGATAAGCTTGTTATTAACATGTGGTATAGAAAGCCACGCACGATGATTCCCATACGTATTTTTTATTTGGCAAACTTTCAATGCATTCGATACAATTTAAAATTTAGATGCGGATACATAATTTTGATGGTGTACCGTGTCGCCTATTGTTAAATTTTAAAAGGAAATAACCATGGTACATCAACGCTTAAGACGTTCACATTACATTATTAGGCGCACTTGAATGGATGTGAACTTCCATTCTTTGGGAAAGTGTCATCTGTAATTTTCCAATTTTTCCTACGGCACAAATATGGAAGTATCTGATGTGTGGCAATTTGAAACGTAATGTTGGGATATTCTAAAAGGTAATGGCACTTTCACTCCAAGATAATTCTTAAACAAGTCCTATTTGTTTTCCGAAATAAAGCCTAAGTCTTATAGTAATCCCATAGAATGGTTTACAACGCTAGCTCAATAACAGTATACCAGGAAAAAAGTATGTCTACATATTTACAATCTTGTATCTTACTGGTGTGAATCTTCAATGTTTATTGTTACTTGTACGCATCATTGTTTCTTTTCGCCGTAAACACTCTTCCGATTATTTAATAAGGGATTTATTTCAAGTGAAATCTTTGGATATCTTATTTTGATAAAGGCCTGCACACATACAGTTGCTCATATAATTGAGCGTACACCCATGTATGAATAACTCAAATTGCTCTTCAATTTCAGAAAAGAAATAGTTTCTATATCCAATAGAAAAACATTATCTACGATATTACTACGAATTTCACCATCAAACATCGTTTTAACAAAAAAAAAAAAAATAGAAATATGACACAACTTTACCATTACAAAATTGAGCATACACTTAATAAAATGATGGGAAGACAGCACGACCACGGCTAGGCTTGAAGTATAATGAGCTTGATCCATCAATAAGCCTGGCCGTGGTCGTGCTGTCTGGTGACGGATGGTAAATGACAGCACCTGAAGAGGATGCCGTCCGTCACCCCGAAACCACACTTCTCATTTAATTATGATGGTACCAGCCAAAAATCTGGAAACAAGAAACTCCATTAATGTGCAATAATAGTGTTAGCAGAGTTGCGAACCAAAAAAGCACACTAGTGGGCAGGAGTTTGTCGACTAGACACGGAGGTTCGCAAACCTTAATATGTATTGTATATTATTTAGTTCCGCAAAATATCGTAAGCCGCACCATCATATTTTCTGTGGCCTATTGAGTGTTATTTTGTTTACAGATATAATATTTGTCATTCGCGTTTTAGTTTAAGAGTAGTGAAATTTGTTCCGAAAATGCTTAAAGCTAGAAAAGAGACTGACTTGTCGACATGGCAAATAGTTATTAAATTACATTCTGACGGGAAATATATACGCGAAATAAAAAGAATGATGGGCAGAACCCATTCCACAGCCCAAAAAATTATGATTAAGTATAAAAGTATAAATGCTAAGGGACGAAACAGGGAGTGGTAGAGAAAAAAATTCCTAATGAGATAAACGGTTTATCATACGAGTAATTAAGGAGAATCCTAAAACCAGTGTGCCCGAATTGTCATGTGAAGTGGCCTCAAGAATAAAGCAGTCAATATCAGCAGAAACAGTTCATAGCGATTTGCGGAATGATGGGTACAACGGTAAAGCTGCTAAAAAAACATTTATTTCGAAACAAAATAGACTGAAACGATTGGAATTCACAAAAACCTATCTAAATCTCACGCACAGCTTCTGGAATAATGTTATATTTTCGGAAGAAACAAAAGTCAACTTACTGGGTTCTGATGATAAGAAAATCGTTTGGACGAAACCAAATACGGAGCTAAATAAGAAAAACATATGACCATATGAAGCATGGCGAAGGTTCGGTCCGCAGTATATGTAAGACCCAGTAAGAAATCGAGGTCTTCGAAAATTAAATTTCCTTCCAAGAAATGACGCTATGTGCTTCAAAAAATTGACGTTCCTCAAGCACTGCCAGATTTGCAGAGGATAAAGCACTTTCGCGGACTTTATCTTTCACTTAAACACATGAGACATTTTTTAAGTCATTTTGGATTTTTCTAAATCGATTTGTCAAAAGCAAATGACCTTTGTGTCAACAAAGACGTTCCATCGATGTAATTCAATGAACCGAAGTTTCTAAGGATTTTTTTCACGCGTAACATGAAAAGTACAAATACGATGTCTGGCAGTGCCCCGATCAGTAAATAACCGCCATTTTGCCATATATGACAGCAAACATATGATATAGTAAATGAAGGAAAACGTATGATTTTGTCCCGTACAGCCGCGGCCGTACTTGATAGTGTGCTTTTATATGATCGATACTGGGACTGTGCTGTGAGGTTCTGTTTTACAACGAGAAGTACCGTTTATCAAGTTTTGACATTTGTGCTTCGCGTTAGACTACATTTAGTGCAGTTTCGATAAGACCGCAGCTGTGACGATAGCTTCTCGGAAGGAAATTTCATCAAAAGTACGGAACTTGGTGGTAAAACATCGAAACGAAAGAAAATCTTTCGGAGAAACAGCCAAACTGTTCAATATAAGTACATCGACAGTTCAAACAATATTCAACGATTACAAAAGCAGGTTTAACAAGCCGCGCAGTGATCGACCGAAGAAGCTGGTGCGCAGAGATGTCTCCTTTACTTTGAAAGAAGTTAACCGAAACCCAAAGGCGAATGCCCCAAAATTGGCGGAGGACATAGCAAAACGAGGAGGAACCACGGTGCATCCAAGAACAGTTCAAAGAACATTAAAAATTGAAGATTATCACAGCAGAACATCACGCAAGGAGGTCTGGTAGTGCCCCGACCAGTAAATAACTGCCATTTTGTCATAATTGACAGCAAACATATGATAAATGAAGGAAAACATATGATTGTGCCCGGTAGAACCGCGGGCCGCACTTGATAGTGTGCTTTTATATGTATGACCGATTACATACTGGTTCTTGCCTATACTGTGGGTCGGTCATGGTACGGGACTCTAATAGTGCTGGAAAGCTGGAGTTTATATACACAGTCATGGATAAAATGAAATATTTAGATATCCTGCCAAGAAATTTGAAATCCTCTGCAGAAAAATTTACAAATGTCTCCAGTATTTTACTTTCAGCACGATAATGACCCGAAACATACAGCACATGTAGTTAAAGGGTGGTTGTTGTACAACGCTCCCAAACTCCTCCTCAGTCTCGTGGCCCCAACCCAATTGAGAATTTGTGGCATGAGCGGAAATTTCAGTTGAAAAACTGGAACTAAAATCAATTGAAAGAAAAACTGAAAGTAGAGTGGGAAAAGATTACACGCGGATTTACAAAAGAAAAAAAATGTGGAATCGATGCCTCCACGTTTAGAAGCAGGTATATCAGCCACGGGATATGCAACAACATCTTAATAAAATTATTTATTACATTTTTGTACTGAAATATTTTAATTTAATAAACTGTACGCTCAATTTGTGTCAATGAAAATCTGAATATTTTTTTTGTGTTAAAAAAACCTGTTTTCATACATGACACATTATATTAAAAATGAATTAATATGTTGACTATAATGTTGCTCTTTTGTATCAATAAAAAAAATTTCTACAAAAGGAAACAACAAAATGAAATATTCAGCAATTATGTGAGTAACTGTATGTGTTCATATGTTTCCAGGTATACTTGTTGAAAATTAGATTGAATTGCGCTCATGCGATTATTCCTAATAATCTATGACAAATTGTGCATTGTGTTTCGATAACAATTGCATTCACATAGGTAGGTATTGACTTTTTCAAATTGTTAAAGGAAAATTGAAAATTTTGTAACAATGCCGATTGAAGCGCATGCGAATGTTGATGATGCGATAAGGTCATCGTTTATTGTTTTCCAGCAAAACAATTCGATTATTTGCTCCGTGGCTTCGACAGATTTTAAATCGCACATATGTGCTTCAAAGTGAAAACATGCACGGATATTATAGTAACAATGGTTTCATGGAAATATAGGGCGGGCGGGTCATTTGTTAGCTTTTTTACGTGCGTGCTATTTCAACATTGATAATAGTTTCCTTCTTGACATAAACATATATGTCGTATCAAAACTACACTGTAAGGAATCTTGCTGCACTGGAAAATATTGCAAAATTATTATTAAGTTGAAACAAGAACTTACAAAAACTACGAAACTTGAAATAAAATTTTGGTCAAAATCTCTCTCCGTCAGTGTCACCTGGAATACTGGAAAAGGTGAAAGAAGAACTCACTCTACACACTATGATGTAGAATTCACCTTAAGGGGGTAATCTAGTATTTCTAAACTTTGCTCTCATTTTCGGTCCGCTACAAAGTGTTTTAAAATGTAAAACGTGTGACGGCGACGTACATACAATTCAAAAAAAAGTTCACCGCAAGGCCTCGGATTCAAAATTGTGGTTCAATGCAAGTGCTCTACATTTTCGGCAGGGAATTCTTGTCCCTTAACAGGTACAAAAAGTAACGTGTATGAAATAAAGACAGTTTGGCTTATTGTCCCAAAGCATACGTTCAACGGTTTGAAAATCACGGAAATTGCTGGAATATTAGCGGCTTCCACTTTTAATGAAGGTTTGAAGCCACTCGTTCAAATTATGTATGTTATGGGAATGGGCGTCAATGTTGGCCAAAGTGCTTAGGATTTCAATTCGGCATATAATCGCGAGAGATTATACAACGCAGAAAAAAGATGCACCGACGCTTCCAGGGAAGGCCGTATTGCCAAAAAAGGCTAAATTAACAGAAGAACAAAATTTCGTGGAGAGAGAAGGCATTTACCATCATCCAGCATTTACAGATTGATGGTAAAATTAATTTTTTTTGACTAATCACAAAAATTTCTGTTGTAAAAACTTTAAACGCATTTTTCTCGAATCACACTTTTCGCTGCGCGTTGTAAAACTGCAAAACAACTACACGATTGATTTACTTCAAATTTTTCACAGATACTTATTCACTATTAAACGAGGAAACGGGCCTAAACTTAAAGCAAAAAAATTTGTCCTTTGACGAGCATTTTTTTTCAAAAAGAAAGCATGCAAAATTCAACCATTGTAGTTACGTGCCAAATCAACTAAAAAATTTATTTTTTGCTCTAAATTTAGGCCTGTTCCGTGGTTTATGAACTAAATAACAAAAAAACAAGCCGCGAGGTGCGACCCATGAGGTCCACACGGTCAACTTCCCAGTAATATCTAAAAATATATTAAAAATATTCAACACAATAATAATTATGCAAATAATACTACTCCAAATAATAAAAATGTACTTATCGTAAAAGTTATTGGAATGACTTCATATTAATCGTAACATCTACGCGAGCGTCAATTGATTACGTAAAGATTTTCGTGGATTAGTTTGATTTAATATTCACGCGGATCAATCGGAGGGGGACAGGTTACAAAGCAGTTTTTTCATTAAAGTTAAAACATGGTGCTGTGAAGACTATTGAAAATCTTCTCAAATTTTGCAAATCTTAATAAACTTTGATTGACTTTACAACAATGTCTTTAGAATGAGAGATTTAAGGTATTATGATTCCTGAACCCTTTTTACATGGTGACTTTGAATGATTTTTTATTTTTAATTGTTTTTTTGTAATCATGAGAAAAGTTTTTGCTGGTTTCTCTGCAAAAATTGATACAATTTTATAAATTCTACAAACATTTATTATTACGATGTGCAAATCAGGTTAAAAATGACTTTTTTTATGAAAAAAACACTACTTTTCGAATTTTTTCTTAATAAATTAAAAAAAAACGCTTTAACAATTTTTTAAAAATATAAAAACATCATAAAAATGATAATACGCGTCGATTGACACCTTAATGATGGAAATATTATATTTAGTTCTCGAGATATAATGAATGACGAAAATGACCTTGAACGTTTAATGATTTTTTATTTTTTATTTAATTTTTTTTGTAATCATGAAAAAAACTTTTGCTGCTTTTTTCACAAAAACTATTAGGAGTATGTAAATTATATAAACATTGCTTCCTTAGGTTTGAAAATCAGGTTCAAAATTTCGTGTTTTTGAAAAAAAACCTAATTTTTTGCACTTTTTTTTAAAAATTAAAAAACGGCTCCCACGATTTTTTTGGAAACTTGATAGAATTACATAAATGTCAATACGCGTCGATTGACACCTTGTTCAAAAAAATCTTACGTTTGGTTCGAGAGATATAACGCATGACAGAAATGACCTTCAAATGGGCAAAACAACAAACCCCCCGACCGAAGTATCCCAAAAACTAATCAGCTCTTAAGATTGCAAAGACGCTTCAATTGACACCTCAACGAAGTCGATACGGCTTCGTTTACGTGAGTTATGCTCGTAGAAAAAAGTGTCCACGAACGTACATACACACACACACACACATACATCTCCCTTTCTGAAAACACTTTATATATACTCTATAGACTTCAAAACGTAAAGAAATGTTGAAAATTTCAATTTCGATTTTCGAGGCGATAACAAGAACTTCCCATATACTGGGAAGTTAAAAAGTCACTGCATGGAGCAGTTTGCATGCCGATGGCATAACTGGTCCTTTCTTCTTCAAATCTGAAGACGGAACTTTTTTTGATGCCAATGGAGCACTTCATTGCGGTGACCGCCATTTTGTTTTTTTCTCTCACTTCAACAAATATGATGGTTTTTTTCTTTAAGGTACTAGTCCACCTAAGATTGCGAAAAAATACCATTTTTAAAAAATTTGTTCCTCAGATACTTTATTATACATTGACATGAATTTTCGTATTATTATAGTATTATTTCATATTTCAGTAATACAAAAAAATATATTTTTTATTTGTTATTTATTATTCTCTTTTATAGAGGGCACTGAAATTAAGCTCTGAAAAAATCGTTACTCCACGGGAGAGAGATAATCTATGGATTGGTAGATTTGAAATAAAAATGGCAATTAAAAAAACAAGGTTTTTTACACCGTAACCCACCTTCATTTTCAAAAAAATCGGTTTAGAAAAAATTGTGGACTTTTGAAGAAAAAAAATGTCAAAAATCGACCTTTTTTCGTAGTTTTTTAATCCGCGAATGGTGACGCATATGTCTGTGAGACCGGTTTTGTAGAAAAATATGTGTATGAAAATAACATAATTTTTTAGTGTTGCAGGGGAATTTTATTATTATTAATAAACGTGATGTGATGTAATAATTTTTTGTGTTTTATTATACTTTAACCTTGTGTTTTTTAAGTTCAATTTGCTACATTTACAGAAATTGTGTTATTTTGGATTGATCTTCACTAGAAAATTTCGGTCTCTGAGACCGACGTCACCAACAATGTAAGATAATTTTGCGTCACCACTGGCCGGTTAACGCCAAATTTTTTTATTGTATTTTTTGATCATATTCTGGTGGATTACGGTGTAATATTTTCTAATGAATAAAACGTATCAAAGTTTTCGAAAATCGGTTCGGTAGATCCGGAGATTATCTATGTCATATTAAAAAACGTTGTTTTGCGAAAAACGCGTTTGCTGTTTTTGTTCCATTTTGATGATAAATATTTTTTAAAACCACGCAATTGATATGTAAAGTCTAAATGAGCACTAAGCACAGGTAAAAAAGCCGGAAATATAATGTATAAAAAAGAAACCGGTATTTTAGAGAAGGGGAATGAAAGAGACGCTACACGGGCGACAGCTAATCGAACATCTGCACAGAGCCTAAAACGCGCAAGCACTCAAAGTCGCTGTTTATATATTAAACTTTCGAATTTTGAAAAAATATCTCTGGAGGTCATTTTTGAAGTTCTAAGGAGTCGAAAAATGCAAAAAAAAAATTCCATTTTTTGAAATTTATAAAGTGGACTAGTACCATAAATATTCATAAACAAATATATAAAGTTTCAAGTCAATAATCTTTCTCGTTTTTTGTACATCATTTTAAAAAAAGCATCCGTTTTTTCGGGCTCAACACTAGAAAACCCCTTGATGCATGAATTTGCTAAAGAAGACGTTGCAATTTTCAGGTATTTAAATATTCCAAATAACTATCCTTTTCAGTTCAAACACCTAAAATGTTTCTCATGTTGATTTCGTGAACAAGCTATTTGGCATTTTTGGAGGTTTGTATTCATTTGACCGAACATGAAGTCAAGAATAAATGCTGAAATGCTAGATTTGCTTTTGAAAATCTAGTACAGAATCAATTTTGGGCATTGAAGCATTATCAACTAAATCAGTGTGTCGTTTTAGGCTATAGGTATTTCTAAACATTTGTTCAAAAAATATCTGTTTGACCTCAATAATTTGGTAATTTTATTTTTGAATTTGCATTGCACCTTCACACCTGTCTTGCAAATAAACTTCGATGCTCTGACCATTTTGAATTACCATGAAAACGCCAACAGAAGACTTTCTTCGTCAACTTTACATTTTGTTCGTACGGTTTCACCGTCTAAAACCTATAGTTCTAATAGATTTCACCAATTCGTTCTCATATGAATCAAATTTCGAGGCAAATACACTAAAAGTAGTCGAATTGAATATTTATTCAGCATTTTGTTAACCTTGTCGCGTCAGCAACACCACAGCAGTAGCAGCACATACTGTACTGTTCATGTGTGTTACTTTGTCAATGGCATATATGGCGGCATGCAAAGTGATAATTTTCCGTGGACTAGTGCGGACCATTGCTTGATTTTCACCTTTGGTGAAAATGTGCACAAACAACAAACCAACATCAATATTGGTGCATGTCTACAAATCACCCGTGAATGTGGCAAAAGTAAACCGACAAATGATGGCAATTATTGTCGGTAATTATCATCCACTCGAGTGTGCAATATTTATCGAATTAAACTTAAAAACCTCATGTTGCCGAGAGAAATTCCGCAAAAATCGACAGTTTATCTTAGATTCGCACAAATTAGATGGTATCACGAAAGTATCTTGTAAAATTGCTGCGTTAAGGATAGTAATAAGCAGCACATTTCGTATTCAGGAGCTTAAAACGTAAGATTTCATTCACTAGTTTTCGTCGCAATCGAACCATACATTTTCAAATCCGAAAGAATGCATAATATTTGTTGCATTCACGGCAGGAAAGACTTTCTTCAGATAGTTTACAACATCGGAAACACAAGAAAGTTAATGATTCTTTGTAAAATTCATACCGGTGAAATATTGTGCTACAAATTTTAAATGATAAATCATTAGTTTTGTTCAAGAAAACTAAGAGGCTTAAATTTTTTATAAATTATATAAAAAAATCAGTTCATATTGGAAAAAGCAACACAGCAAACATAGCTCACAGTTGATATTTATGCAGATAATAAGGATTTACTAGGCAACACAAAGACATTTGATCCACCAACTAACGAACACTTCACAACTAAGTTGATAACTATGAAACTTTCACTTTTTTTCCTGGTACGTGGCGATTATCAACCGAAAACCTCACGGAAAACCCCAAGATAATAGAATTGAGCTTCCGCTTGTTAAACTTTGCCAATAAAACTGAATATATTTCAAACTTTTGGCGAATATCTCGGGAACATTTTCACCAAATTTATTCTTTCAGTTTTTTAGGCATTTGTGCAAACAGTAGAGTTAAAGAGTAAATATTTTTTTGGATAATTATTAAAAGTGCGTACATTTTTGTATAATCTGTAAAGACTGATGAGGTATTGATATGGAAAAGAATTTCATTTCATTTTTTCTGCATTGCCTTGAAAATATTTTGTTACTGTTTTTTTTGATAATAAGCTGACCAGATATTTGTGGCTTCTCAAAAAAGACTGCCGAATGGTAGGAAAATTATTTGTCTTTCGTCATTGCATGCAACGTTGAGTATTCAATTGTCATTTTCATATAAGTTGCCCAAGTGGACACGCGCATATTGTTGGATAAACGTTACTGATTCAAATAAATGAAATTAAAAGGATTTGAAGCATATATAAAACAATAATAAGCCGCGAAACCCTGAGTTCCGTCGTTTCCGTACTGACGGGACACTGTCTGATCGGCAGACACGCAGAAAAATTGGGTGTCCCTTTCAATGATTTCTGCCGAAGTTGCAGATCGGAGGAAGAGGAAGAAACTATTAAACACTTTCTGTGCGAATGTCCGGCGCTGTCCAGGAAGCGCATGCAAACCATGGGCACGCCTTTCCTAGACAACCTCACGGAAGTAGCTGATCTGGACATTGGCTGCATAGCCGGCTTTATTCGAAAATCTGGATGGTTCTCGTCATCCCGCAGGTTCTAGTGCCGCCCTTAAATTCTGTGGTATCACAATGGGCCTCTCATGGCCTAAGTGAGCTACCTTTGGATTAAAAGGGGCTCCCACTACAACCAACCAACCAACCATATATAAAACAAAATCTATCTATGATTTTTCAAAATGATAATTGAATTCAACCCTGGAGGAAAACCGACATAAGATTGACCTTATATGCCGGCCTCTTAAATCTGCGGCACATTTATTTGTAAAAACATCGTCACTTACACCCAGTCACAATTTGGACTACATATATTATACAAAAATAAAAATCAAGCTTCAATAAAAATAAACTTTACCGAGTAAACGATAAATCTCAACATTTTCTTCTCTCGAGACACCACGAGCCCCGATTAGGTAAGTGAATGAAGGGCCTAACCACGCTTATTATGAGGTAGCGCACCAAATAGATCGTAGATGGATGGATCGTGGTATTATCATCAAAACATGGCAAGCCAGGCTGAACGGAATGAAAAGCACACGTTTTCAAATGTAGTTGTTGTTTAAATCAAGATCGAATTGCATAAATTCATTTGAAAGACGTTTAACGTTTTTTGCCTCAAGAAGATTTTCAGACAAAGATCTTATTGACTTCTACGTTTCATCCTCAATACATTATCAATAGCGCCCAAGGTGAAGCAATATAGCATTAAAGGTAAACATTCTACATAAAGCCGCCTATGAAAAATGTCTTTATAGGCATTATATAGACTGAAAATACAGACCTATACATCACTAAACAAACACAATAGTGGTGTTCAAAATAAATGTAATTAGTGAGTTACTTCCACAGAATAATCAACGCTTCGGCATTCTCCCCGATAATCAAGCCAAATCGACAAATAGGGAGTGGCAAGTTCTCATAGTAACAATTGTATCTTTCTCATTTCACAAAACATCTTAGCTTTCTAATTATCCGTTTCTCGTAAACGAAAGTAAAAGCACCTTCGAGACATGGACCAATAAAGTTTGTTTAAATGTTTACAAATCTCGCTCAGCTCCACGTAACAATATCACATCCATTATCTTTGCGTGCCTACGAATCGAGCGTCGTTTGTATCTTGCATTGAATTCTCAACATTCTAATAGAGGTAAAAGGATCAACAAAACAACAACAGAATATATAGTAGTGACGACGACCGATTGACGACGATGTGACGATTGTTTTTCTAAACGTTGAGTGGAAAAAAGGAAACATGTGCACGTGAGCCTTGGATTTCATCGGCCCCAAAAATACAGATTCTTACCTTACGAGCCGACAGATCTTCCAGCAAAAAATAAAGAGTATAAATTGATTTGCAGCTTTAACAAATGATTCGAGAAGTTCAGTTGAATGGGCATCCTGTTGCTTGATTAGAATTTTTTTTACTCATGTGCATGAAAGCATACGACACTAAAAGAATTTCTAGTGTTTACTAACAACAATTCAGCACAAATACTACGCAATTCTGAAGATTCATTCCGAAAGTTGTTACGACGCAAAGGTGCTGCTCACCCAATGAGTAAAGACTCTGAAAACTTGTTGAGTGCTGCGTACTTCCAAAAAATCTTCCAAATATTCAAAGATGATCAGCGTATGAAGAAGTCATACATGATTTCAAAAAAGGACTTGTTTAGCCTCTTATTGTTATCACCAATGCCTAAACTCTTTGTTTCATTTTCGATTCGTCCAACAATCATACAAAGGGTTGCGCTTCGTGCACTCATGCCGTCCATTGCTTCGTAAACTTGAAATCAATACCACGTAACGTAACTTGACCACCTTGGCAGAGATACTTTTTTGCTCTGTTTTAGTCACAACCATCTACAGGTAGCCTCAGTGTGTGCTGATTTCGTCGCGTTCAGATAAAATCATTGTGAAAATTGTCAGTGAACTTGATCTTAAAAGAAATACGAATTTTACGCCCCTCAACAGGGGATCTTCGACTTATTTACAAATACTTGAGGTGTAAAAGCCAATGTGGAATTCCGAAGGTGAATATAATTAATATTTAGTATGTACTTACAATATTTGTGCCAGCATGTATAAAGCGAGCAATAATGCGGCGATTTTTATCGAAATATCTTAAAAATTCAATGGACATTGTGCTGTTGGTCGGTAATTTTATGAAATGGAATTCACCTTCAGATTTCAGTTGACCAATTGGTTTTCAATAAAGATTTAGATCTTTTTTACAAGGTATAGATTCGAGCTGATATTTTTGCGGAAATGTGGCCAAGAAACAAAATACCATATTCTTTAAATTTCATAATATTCATGCTTGGTTGGTTGGTTGTTTGTAGTGTATTATCCAATGATGGCTCACTTAGGCCACGATAGCGGAGGCACTAGAACCTACGGGATGACGAGCAGCATTTAGAGTCTCGTATGAAGCCGGGTTTGCAGCTTATATTTAAATCAACTACTTCCGTAAGGTTATCCAGGAAAGGTGAGTCTAAAGGCCGGTCCAGACGCTCCGTTTTGCACAACCTTTTGTCTGTACAGTCTTAAGACGGAATGAAAACGTTGCAGTTTTTAGAGCGTCCACATGGTGCAGAGATATCTGTATATTTCGCACAGTTTTAGTGATATCGTCATGGAGGAGGTACTACTCTGGTCAATTTTGGCATGCTGTCTTGTTAAGAAAAACATTTCCGAAGGTCAGCCATTGTCGCTCAAAGTATACAAAAGAACTGAGGCATAAAATGAATTGGAAAACGGAGCTACCGTCTACATGCGCCGACTTGTCCGCGCAGTTCACGGATATCTATGCTCTCTAGCTCAGTTATCGCTGCAACTGTACCGTTTTCGCGCCGGTTTCAAAACTGCGCACTTTTCCTATCTACACGCAACGTTTTCTCTGCAACGTGTTGAACTGTGCAGACAACAGGTTTTGCAAAATGGAGCGTCTGGACCGGCCTTAAGGTTTGCATGCGTTTCCTGGACAGTGCTTGGCATTTGCACAGAAAATGTTGGATTGTTTCCTCCTCGCCCTCCGATCGGCAACTTCGGTCAGGCAGCACTAGCACTGGCAGATCTAGCTTTTTAAAAAACCCTACGCAAAAATGAAAACCCCCTAAAACAAGCCGCGAAGTGCGACTCTTGAGGTCCACACGGTCAACTTCCCAGTAATATCTAGATAAACATTAAAAATATTAAACACAATAATAATTTTGAAAATAGTACTACTTTAAATAATAATAATGAGAGGTATTCATAGCAGTAACAGGAATGAGTTAATATTAATCATATCATCTCTCTTCAAAAACTGATAGGAATGTATAAATTTTATAAACATTTATTACTGTGTTGTGCATATCAGGCTAAAAAAATATTTTTTATGAAAAAAACCCTAAGTTTTCTCATTTTTTTCTATTAAATTAAAAAAACCGCTGAAACGGCTCTTTATAATATTAAAATAATCAAAGAGATTTTAAAACACGTCGATTGACACCTTAATGATGCAAATATTATATCTGGTTCGTGAGATATAGTGAATGGAAGAAATAACCTTGAAGATCATGATGACTGGTAATGATTTTTTATTTTTTATTTATTTTTTTCCGTAATCATGAGAAAAAGTTTTGATGTTGTTTTTACAAGCATGGCTTGAAATATGTAAATTTTATAAAAATTGAATAATGTCTTCCGTAAATCAGGTTAAAAATTTATTGTTTATTAAAAAAAACTAATTTTTTGCACTTTTTTTCCTTAAATTAAAAACGGCTCCACCGATTTTTTTCAAAATTTGATGGATTCACAAAAATTTAAACACGCGTCGATTGACACCTTAATGATGCAAATCGTATGTTTGGTTCGCGAGATATAACGCATGACAGAAATGACCTTCAAAGGAGCGAAACAGCAAACTCCCCCGATCGAAGTGTCCCAAAAACTAATCAGCTCTTAAGATTGCAAAGACGCTTCGATTGGCACCTCAACGAAGTCGATACGACTTTGTTTACGCGAGTTATGCTCGTAGAAAAAAGTGTCCACGAACGTACGTACGTACGTACACACACACACACACATACATCTCTTTTTCTAAAAACACTTTATATATACTCTATAGACCTCAAAACGTGAAGAAATGTTGAAAATTTCAATTTCGATTTTCAAGGCGAATAATATAATATAATTTCAGCTGAAAACTCCCCAAAAAACGTGAAAGAATAAAAAACTAAATCATTTAGTTAATGTTAACAATATTTATTATACTGTCAAAGCTTCCCATGCAGTTCTTGATAATAGAAAACAAAGCCGGGACCAAGGTAAATAGACAAAACTGATTTGTCTATATACCTTTACTTGAGCCGTGGCAGCATCCCAGTTAGAAATGTTGGATGTGTAATGTGTTCCAACTAGAATCCTTCACTCATATTCTATTAAGTGAATGTCTTCTCTGTTGGGTAAAACTAGACTAAAAGCAACATTTGGCGTTGCCTTTTAATTTTTTCTAAATGCAAATGACGGTCTAGTAGTAGATTTTTTGGGGGTTTTTACCCCAAGAAAATGTTCTGAATATTTTTACCCCCAAAATACTCCTGCGAGAACTTAAAAACCCCTGTTTGAGAGGGGGGGAGAAACCCCAATCTGGTAACACTGACTTCGGCAGAAATCGTTGAAGGGAACACCCAATCCACAGTATAGGTAAAAACCAGTATTCAATCGGTCATATGAAAGCACATTTATCATATGTTTGCTGTCATTTATGACAAAATGGCAGTTATTTACTGGCCCTGGTGCCAGACGTCATCTATGTACTTTTCATGTTACGCTGCATCAATTTAGAGAAAACCCAAAAAATATCTCATATGGTGAAATGAAAAATGAAAAAGTGCTTTATCCTCTGCAAATCTGGCAGTGTTTGGGAAACGTCAATTTTTCCAAGTACATGGCGCCATTTATTGGAAGGAAATTTGATATTTGAATGTCTGGATTGCATACTGGGCCTTACATATACTGTGACCCCAAGGTATATAAACTACCCTGGTATGATCTGTTGCTACGTCATACGCAGCGGTAGGCGTGGCCATATATACCTAAGTGGAATTTCATTCTCACTTTGAATGAAGCCAATTTTTCTTTTTCCGACTGGGAATGGAGTTCTTGTGAATATGAAATCGTTAGTGAAAATTTTGTTTATCTATTGCTAAATTGTTGCGCCTAATTTTTTGCTGCCAAATGAATAAGTGTAGTTGCTTAGAAACAGCTCACGCTATCAAAATGAAACAAATTTACCAATTTAGTTCACAGTTTTATTATATTTTCGTTTTACACTTTTATTATATTCAATCATAGTACTTTAAAGTTTTTTTCTTACGTATTACTTTTAATTTTATTTAAATTAATGGTTACCGAGATATTCAATTTGTTTATTAGAAAAAAAAACTGTTTAAAATTTCAAAAAAAAACCTGAGGCCGCTTTAATGATTTGATTTTTGTTTTGTAGAATGCATTCAATACGTGGAGTGTTTTTCTATATGTAAAAAAAAATTCAAACTTCTATGACATTTAGTTTTTGACTTGCAAGATTTCGAAAAAATTTTGAATTTTTTTCAATAAATTTTTATGGCCAAGCTGTTCTGTGAAATCTACTGATTTAATTTTATGAAAATTAGTTTGCTGTTTTATTCTATTATGAAGATTTTTTAGGCAAACTATGAAGGTCCTAAGTTTATTTGAAATGGTAAAAAAAAATTGAATCAGGAACGGCTTTTTCCCCCATTTTTTATTTAACTATTGCTATTTTGCGGCAAGGGTTAAATGTCTTGGAATTTTAAACCGATCTTATCTTGTAGAAAATTTTATTACGCAACTTTCATACACAAGCAACTTTGCTCTGGAATGCACCGTTTTAAAGTTAGGAGCGAGACAAGCAGAAAAAACACGTTTTTTTTAAATTTTTCGATTTTTTTTAATGTTCCCAACTTTTTTGAGAGGGAGCATAAATCAATCATTGTTATATGAGTTATTCCCCAACTTTGCCTGCAAAAATCAGCGTGCCCCCTCTCAATGATCAAATTAAGTCGTTTTTCTACAGATCCGCCCTGGTCTAACTCTCTTTAGTAAACCAGATGTCTATAGATCAACATAGAAGAGCCAGCATCACATATTCGACCTGTACGAACACCATCCGTAAAGTATTGGCAGCACACAATATAGATGGAGGAGTACGAACCATCAACTATGGACCTTGCTGGGATCACCAAAAGATACTTTCAAAAAGGACGAGTTGAGTGGCATGTATAATATTAGCTGCCCGGAATGCCCCAAGACATACAATGGGCAAACAAAAAGACTTGTAAAAACGAGGCTCGAAGAGCATAAAAGAGAATATGAAAAACGGAGCAATGATGATATCCATCAGATAAAGTCCATGGTGGTGAGACATATGATTAACGAAGGACACATAATAACATCCAAAAACGTAGAATTCGTTAAACGAGTCATCTATTGATGATGTAGCCGAAAGTACTCGTATCTGGATATTGAAGGTGGATAAGGACAACAGGATGAATCACGCTGAAGACAACTGTGCATCGAGCCTGATGAGAGCGGTAAGTGGTCGAGTAGGATACAATTAGGATGTAGAAAGTAGGTATAAAAACTTAAGAGTACATAAATTGTCGTAGATTAGGTATAGTAAACAAACTTCGCACTGAAGAAGAAGGCACGTAGTCTTCGAAATAATTGTATGCTATACAACAATAAAAAATTGCAGTATAAGGAAGAATATAGTTTTTTAAAAAATTCTTTAACAACTGCAAAAACGAAAAATGGACAACAAATTTGAGTCTAACTGAATTCAAACATTACAAGCACATATCTTCGGTACTCAATTTAGAGACATGGAACTACTCGTATGGTGGGAACCTTTGAACATGAGCTCCAGTGACGATAATCAGAAGAAATTGAAGCATGAATTTTCATTGCATGATTCCCATCGATAAGCGCTATAGGGACTTTTCAATGCATGGTTTTGCCCAAAGTAAATTAAGAAATCGCCTTGGAATTAAGAAAAGTCAGAGTCATACTTAAAAGAAACAAGTCGTGAGGTGCGACCCTTGAGGTCCACACGTACAACTTCCCAGTAATATTTACATAAATATTAAAAATATTAAACACAATGATAATTATGGAAATAATACTACTTCAAATAATAAAAATGTACCTCTCATAAAAGTTATTGGAATGACTTAATATTAATCGTAACATCTACGCGAGCGTCAATTGATTACGTAAAGATTTTCATGGATTGGTTTGATTTAATATTCACGTGGATCAATCGGAGAGGGGACAGGTTACAAAGCCTTTTCTACGTTATTTGTTATTTTCATATCGATGCATGAAGGACAAAACAGCGCTAGCAAAAATGAATGCAGTTTTTGTTATTACGACAACTGAAGAGATTTTGTCGCGTGATGGCCATTTTGAATAGTTGCGGTCAAAACTGCTAGCACTTCGACATAATCACTGAATTTGTATTTTTTCACGATTTTATATCAAATCAACTCATAATTATTTCTTATTTTCTGTTGATGTTGAGAAACATTGATTATGCTGTCAAAAATAGGTTCAATTGCATGTAAAAAGTAAAATATATGTATTACAAATGATGACGGCGTTAACTGAAATTTTACGAATACTAAAGAACAAAACTCCTAAAAACTACAATTTTTTATTTGATGAAAGCTTTTCAAAGCAAATGTTCTTAAAAAGTGTTGACTACAAAACATTTTACCATTCAAAACGTTGATTATCACAATTGCAAATTTGATTTGATTTGTATTGGTTTGCAAAATTTAAGCAGTTTTTTATTAAAGTTAAAACACGGTTCTGTGAAGACTATTGAAAATCTCGGCAAATTATGCAAACAATAATAAACTTTGACTGACTTTACAACAATGTCTTTAGAATAAGAGATTTAAGGTATAAAAATTCGTATGAACCCTTTTTACATGGAGACTCTGAATGATTTTTTTTTTATTTTTAATTCAATTTGTTTTGAAATAATGAGATAATATTTTGCTAGTCTCTACAGAAATTGATAAAAGTTTATAAATTTTATAAACATTTATTATTACGATGTTAATTTTATTAATTATTAATTAATTTTTTTATGAAAAAAACACTGTATTCAATATTTTTTTATTAAATTTAAAAAATGGCTTTAAAGATTTTTTTTTAAATTTGAAAACATCATTAAAATGTTAATACGCGTTGATTGACTTCTTAATGATGCAAAGATTGTATTTGGTTCTCGAGATATAATGATTGACATAAATGACCATGAAGGACATGATGACTTTTAATGATTTTTTATTTTTTATTTAATTTTTTTTATGATCATGAAAAAAAATTTGGTGGTTGTTTTATAACGAGTGTTTGGAGTATTTAAATTTTATAAATATTGATTACTGCGACTTGAAAATAAAGTTAAAAATTTGATGTTTTTGATAAAAACTCCAATTTTTTGCACTTTTTTTAAAAAAGTTAAAAACAGCTCCTACGATTTTTTTAAAAATTTGATAGAATCACGAAATTGTTAATACGCGTTGATTGACACCTTGATGAAGCAAATCGTACGTTTGGTTCGCGAGATATAGCGCATGACAGGGTTGACCTTCAAGGGGTGAAAACAGCAAACCCCCCCCCCCCGACCGAAATTTCCCAAAAACTAATCAGCTCTTAAGATTGCAAAGGTGCTTCGATTGACACCTTAACAAAGTCGATACGACTTTGTTTACGTGAGTTATGCTCGTAGAAAAACTGTCCGCGAACGCACGTACGTACACACACACATACATACTTCTTTCTAAAAACACTTAAAATATACTCGTAAGACCTCAAAACGTAAAGATATGTTGAAAATTTCAATTTCGATTTTCGAGGCGATTACAAGAACTTCCCGCTTGCTCTAATCGGCATTTCATAAGTGAACGACAAAAAATGTTCTCCATAAACTGTGAATTTAATTCTCAAAAAAAGATGTGAGTCACGTAGGGTTTTTGTAGGCGTATACTTGAAAATTCATGTACACCTTGCCTAGAGGCGAACAATTCAACATAGTCGCCTGAATCGAAAACAGAAAGAAACCTTCCTTTTTTTGGACTGACATGTCGTTCATGTATACAATATCCATACGTTTCGAGTTTGGATATCTAGCCTTTCATTTTAGAAATTCGAAACATATGATCTGTGTTTCATGGATTAAAACACCAATGCTTCCTGTTTTAACGATTGCTGTTGTGATTATATAAAAGAGTAGGAAGATATTATCAATACATTTTTATATTTCGCAAATCACATACTCATGCATCATTGGTAATTACCGTAGCTAACAAAATGATTGATATTGTTGAGTGGTATTTAAATTTTAACCCTACCGTAATTATTGAAGCTATAGAAAAACTTATTGAAGTAATAAGCGTCTTTAGGGCGTAACGAAACGTCCACAATTATGAATAAGGCTATAATACTAGCAACGATGTGTAAAGTGAATTGATAATTAATTATTAATGAATATAATCGAAGAAAATTTCAAAATACGCATCTGCATTAGGTGTTCTACCTATAGTTACAGCAAAAGATTCAAATAACATTTTTTTTGCATGTTGCTCCGCTTCGCAAAAATAAACAATCCGTAAATTGTCCCAATAAAGGGTGTCTGCCGTCGCGTACCTTTCCCATATTTCTCTAAGTACTTTTCTCCCCCATTTTCTAAAAAGGATCTCATCCACATCAACTGTAAACTAATGTTTCGTATGCAGAAAAAACATCGAAAGGATTATCTTCGCACAGCAATTTGGTGTGCGAAGTGAACAGAGTACCAGCAATGTTGGCTATTGCTTGTTCCTGCTACCTCCATTGGGAAAGCGCTCGTCCCCATTTTCATGATAAGAATGACGGCACTTTAAGATCGAATAATATATTTGCTGTTTTTTTACCAAGAACGTCTTGTTTTGTTTGCTTTAAAGATGTTTTTTTCCATTTTCCATGATATGAAGAGTCTTCCGAAACAATTTCCCAATGTTTTTACTAAATTGCGCTCCATTAGAGTTAGCTGCGCTGTTTTCGCAGGATATGACTTCTTTAAAGCTTAAATTGGGGAAGCATTTACATGTACGTAACGGTATCCTAGAGAAGTTTGCATTTAACATATACGTTTTATCGTCTATTTCTTTCTTTAAGATATTTAGAAAGCTCCAAGCACGAAAACTTTTAGCTCCATTACTCTTCCACAGGTATGAAACGAAACGAAAGGAAAATAGATTTTCATAAGAACTCCGCACAGTTGGATCCATACTTTCATGTTGCTCTTGATCCATTGGTCGTCTCAAGCACATCAAGTAACCGATCGACTAATAACACTTTCTCTAATGTCCTTGCACGCTTGAGCAGCTACAAATTCACTATTGTGACTAAACAGTCAGCAGGAAGGGTAGCATCGTGCCCCCAGCAAGCAAGACAACAGAACAGAAGATATATTGATAATGATAACCCCTACACAGCGATTCTACGGTCACAAATAGTGCTGATGTTAGTCCTTTGTGCACCACTGTACCGAAACGAAGAGTCACTCAAAAGAACTTTCCACACTTAACATCATGCTCTTGCGGTCCTTCCACTTTCACTTAGCTGGGTGTAGTATGCTATTTTAGACGAGTGGATTTTTGAGCGTCCCCTTTTAGTTTGATGAATGTTTTGAGGATACTACCATGAAAGCAGTCCGGGTTGTACAACATCCCTTTTGAGATGCTGCAACCTACATCCTCGTACATGAACGAGTAGCTGCCGCGTCTTCCATTGCTCAGGCTCAGGCTGTGTCTTTTGCTCACTTGACTTGATGGGGGTGGTATTTTCTAGCGGGTTTCATTCATAAATTGTTTGTAGCATACGATATTGAATGTGTGGCTGCTAGCTTAGGATAGTACTTGGTCGTGCAAAGAGACAGACCTACATCAAAGCGGTAAAGCTAAGGAGGGACATTGTATCGAACGTGTTATTGACCGTGTTCTAGTTATTAAGTAATTGACATCCATTTGACTATCGGATAATAAATTGAGGTGTTTCGGAAAAACATACCTGACTACACATAAATATAAGTAATATATTGACTTGAGACATCCTATGTATAAATGGTTTTTTCAATAATGAAAGATGTGAATTACAATTATTTTGCTGTAAATGAATAGTCAATTTATCTTTTATCATATAGGTGGGCGCAGTTTTTTTGATTTTTCCCAATACTCTACTCAAATAAATCAAAAGCCTCCAATTCTGAATGTCAAAGCCAAGAAAGTGTCCGAGAATTAATGAAAAAAGTCAAGCCGCACGGTGGTTGTCATTCGCGGCGCATCTTGGATCCCTCAACAACTGCCGTTACTGGCAACTAGCTGACTGGTGGTAATTATTCACACCCAGTGGACATATGCGTCCGCTGGGTTTATTACAATTTATACATGATACGTACGGACGACTCATCCCTAAATCTCAGCCAAAACCCGAGCTGGCGATCAACTTCATAATTGTCGGTAAGTTGATGTGTGTTCTACAACTGGAGTGAGGTCCATGGAAGAACTTCACTTATGATAGTCCTGTGAAATGTTTGCTTCACAATTGACTTGAAGATTGTCCTAAGCCAGTGTAAAGCAGGAAAGAACAATTGGTGCGCCAGAAATAATGGGTAACATTCATGGTGTCTGAATTAAAATAGGAACCATTAAAAGCGCAGGGAATGAAATCACAGTAGAGATTAAAATCTTTTGTTGCTTGGTTTTTTTGAAGGGTACTGTCCCGACGATATCTCCAGGTTGTTGATCGGTCAAAAGTGTCTTCGTTTGAAGGGCTCAACAAAAGTGAGAAGTTCCCTTCCATTCGCATCACGAAGACTATTTTTAACTTCCCAGTGAAGTTCTTGTAATCGCCTCGAAAATCGAAATTGAAATTTTCAATATATCTTTACGTTTTGAGGTCTTTAGAGTATATTTTAAGTGTTTTTAGAAAGAAGTATGTATGTATGTTTTTCTACGAGCATAACTCACGTAAACAAAGTCGTATCGACTTCGTTGAAGTGTCAATCGAAGCGTCTTTGCTTTGAAAACTTCGGGCTGTTTGACCCCTTGAAGGTCATTGCTGTCATGCGCTATATCTCACGAACCAAACAAAGGATTTCCATCGTTAAGGTGCCAATCGACGCGTATTAACATTTGTGTGATTTTATCAAATTTTTATTTGAACAGTTGTAGCCATTATTTTATTTATTAAAACAAAAGTGCAAAAAATTAAGGTTTTTTCATAAACAATGAATTTTTAGCCTGATTTACAATGCGCAATAAATAATGTTTATAAAATTTATATACTCCAAACAATTTTCGAAAAAACACCAGCAAAACTTTTTCTAATGACTATGAAAAAAATTAAATTAAAAATATAAAATCATTAAGTCATCATGACCTTCAAGGTCATTCATGTCATTCACTATATCTCGCGAACCAAATATAGTATTCGTATCAATAAGGTGTCAATCGACGCGCCTTAACATTTCCAAGATGTTTATGTGTTTCAAAAAAAACCGTTGAGGCCGTTTAATTTAATAAAAAATGTGCAAAAAATATTTTTTTTTCAAAAGAAAATTCTTTTTACCTCATTTGTACATTACAGTAATAAATGTTTAAAAAATTTATAAATTCTTATCAGTTTTGAAGAGAAACAAGTGAACCCTTTTTCCATGATTTAAAAAAAAATTAAACTAAAAATAAAAAATAATTCAAAGTCACCATGTAAAAAGTGTTCATACGAATGATATTACATGATTACTTTTATTCTAAAGATATTGTAGTTAGATCAATCAAAATTTATTGATATTTGCATAATTTGAGCAGATGTTTAATAGTTTTTACAGTACCGTGTTTTGATTTGAATAAAAAAACTGCTTACATTTTAAAACCACAAAAATCTAATCAAATTTGCATTTGTGGTAATGAACGCTTTGAATGGTAAAATGTTTTGTAGTCAATACTTTGTACGATCATATGCTTTAAAAAGCTTTCATCAAATAAAAAATTGTAGTTTTTAATAGATTTATTCTTTAGTGTTCGCAAGATTTCAATTACTTCCTTCATCATTATGTGTAGGTTGGTTGGTTGGTTATAGTGGCAGCCCCTTTTTATCCAAAGGTAGCTCACTTAGGCCATGAGAGGCCCATTGTGATACCACAGAATTTAAGGGGCGGCACTAGAACCTGCGGGATGACGAGAACCATTCAGATTCTCGAATAAAGCCGGCTATGCAGCCAATGTCCAGATCAGCCACTTTCGTGAGGTTGTCCAGAAAGGGCGTGCCCAAGATTTGCATGCGCTTCCTGGACAGCGCCGGACATTCACACAGAAAGTGTTTAATGGTTTCTTCCTCTTCCTCCGATCTGCAACTTCGGCAGAAATCATTGAAAGGGACACCCAATCTTTCTGCGTGTCTGCCGATCAGACAGTGTCCCGTCAGTACGGAAACGACGGGACTCAGGGTTTCGCGGCTTATATTGAGGAGCCGCTTAGTGCTTTGGAGCACAGTGCGTGCCAAGTTTGCTTGGTTGTGCTACAGCTTTCTTCGAGCAGTCAGGCCCTATTCGCAGCCTCCACGTAGTGCTGCTTAAATCCTAGCTTTTTGGAAGCTAGAGGTTGACCGACTTCGGGGTCAAGTGTATATTCCTGAAGCTCGGTGCCAGCTCTCGCTAGGGCATCTGCTTCGCAGTTTCCAGGTATATCACTATGCCCCGGTACCCAACAAAGAATTACTTCACAGTGAAGCGACATCACGTTCAGTTGTGAGCGGCATTCCATAGCTATTTTAGATGAAGTATGCACGCTGGATAACGATTGGATAGCAGCTTGACTGTCAGAAAAGATGTTTAAATTTCTTAAGGAAATTTTCTGACTTCTCAGCCAGTCAACTGCCTTATAAATTGCAATGACCTCTGCCTGAAAGACGCTGCAATGGTCTGATAATCGGAAGGATAGTTTCAGGCCTAGCTGTTCTGAGAACACACCACAGTCAACTCTTCCCTCCATTTTTGATCCATCGGTGTAGATGTCGACCGATTCCTGTATCCCATCTCTTTCTGTGGTCCAGTCCTCCCTACTCGGGATGACTGACCTGAAACCATGGTGAAAACAGGGAGTCGGAGATGCAAGGTCCACTTTCCCTGAAGTTGGCCCATCTCCCCGTAGTATTGTGGAGTGCCCAAAGTTCTCCTCACGCCAGAGTCGCAGGGCTTTTAATCGAACAGCAGTGCACTTGGCCTGCTGTCTCGTAAGTAGCTCTGTCGGAAGCCAGTTTAATAGCATGAATAATGCCTTTGTCGGGGTAGTCCGTAGAGCCCCGGTGATTGCAATAGACGCACTCCTTCTGACCTTGTTTAGCAGGTTTACGTTTGATGCTTTCGCCATAGCAGGCCACCAAATAACTGCGCCATACAGAAGGATTGGTTCCACTATCGCCGTATAGAGCTATGATACAATTTTGGGTTTTAATCCCCACCTTTTCCCAATAGCTCGTTTGCAGCAGTAGATTGCGCATGCAGCCTTGCGTGCTCTTTCTGCTGTGTTCGCTTTCCATGCTAGTTTAGAGTCCAGAATGAGACCTAAATATTTGACCTGATGAGATGGGTTGAGACTTATCTCATCAAGTTTAGGTGGGACAAATCGTGGAATTTTGTACCTTCTTGTGAAGAGCATAAATTCTGTCTTTTGCGGATTAATCTTTAGACCACACTCTTTGCTCCATTTGGTAAGAATACCTAGGGCAAAGTTTAGTCTTTCCGATAGGGTGTTAACAAATTATGTGTAAAAAATTTTACTTTTTACATGCAATGAAACTGATTATTGACTGCATATTCAATGCTTTTCAAGATAAATTGAAAATAAGAAATAAATATTAGCCTGATTATTGTAGAATCGTGAAAAAATACAAACTCAATGATTATTCCGAAGTAATGGAGATTTTGAACAAAATTATTCAAAATGGCCACCACGCGACAAAATCTTCAAGCATTGATATGAAATAATAATAAATAAAGTAGGAGGCTTTGTAATCTGACCCCCCCCCACACACACACACCGATTGATCCGCGTGAATATTCAATCAAGCCAATCCACCCCCATCCACAAAAAGCCTTAGGTAATCAATCTACGGGAGCGTAGATGCTATGATTAATATTAATACTATTACTGTTATGAGCACCTCTCATTATTATTATTTAAAGTAGGATTATTTTCTTGATGATTATTTTTAATATTTATGTAGATATTACTGGGAAGTTGACCGTGTGGACCTCAAAGGTCGCACTATGCGGCTTGTTTAATTTGCAAATGAAATACAAATACATAAAACGTATGATATTGAAAAATGTTACAAATTTTCATTTTCCTATTGAATAATTGACAGATCTCAAACATTTTATGGCAGCCTTTTCCCTACCAATAATGTTTTTAGTGAAATAAGAAACTGAGACGCGGACACGTACATGGGAAATTGAATTTGTAGCAATCAAAAAGATGCAGGCTGATCACTTCCAAAATTCGTGGACAAAGATCAAAGCTGACGAATCTAGATGTCCTATTTTCAGTCCAAAGAGTCCAAAAATGCGTCAAGTAAGCAGATACTAACCATCTTCAAAAGTAAACAATAATTACGTTTGTATCAAAGCAGAAAACAAGTCATGCTTGCCACGAGATCCATCGAAATCTTCCCAACCCGGCATACATTGACACGATTCACATATGTACATATGCGAGTTTTCAACCCACAAAATTAACACTCGCCTAGAGTTTTTATAATTCGAAATCAACGCGCTAATAAAATATCAGATCTGAGTTTCCATCTAATCCGAATTGACTATAATTTGCGAAGTCACGACACTACTCGTGGTCAGCATGGGATCCTAAGGCGCAGCAGGAGACATTCAGGTGGTATTTATCTACGATGTTTCCAATTAAACATAGTTCACTGCAAAAAGCGGAAAGTTACCGAAAAAAATCGGTAAGAAGACGTTCGATCGATAGACATATTAATTTCCGTTGAAACTGGCAGCGACCATCGGCCACCGAGTACGTACTTAGTAAATCATCTTGGGCTTGTTTTATGTCTTGTAGAGCCACGAAATTAGTGGATCCACAAACAACATGCAAATGCAAAGTGATGATCAGCACGGGTCGAATGAAATATCTCGACTGGGTAATAAATTATCTTAATTTGGAATCTATTTTTACTATGGCGGTAATTGAAATTTTGAAGATCTCGGTGCCTGTCTGTCTGTGTGCCTTGGTAGTAGATTAGTCCGTTGAGCGTGCAAAGATGTTACAATGCAGCCAAAATTTAATTTAGCAAGGTCAGAGGTGTACAAATTATTTATCGTTGAAAATTGCTTGCCAAACGAGGCGAGAGTGGATTAGTGGCAGTTTAGTTGTGATTTGCCTACAGTAATTTGTAAATAATTAATTATTGATAGTTCCAGTTAATCGTGATTATTTTGACTATTTTGACTGAACAATATGATTTGCTTACTTTTATGGTGTTTTTTGGATACCCTGAAGAAAATCGTTCTTCAGCCAAAATATAAGACCTCGAGACAGAGAAGGTAAGGGACCATCCATATATTACGTAACCCAATTTTTACAGTATTTTAACTCCTCCCCCCCATGTAACACTTATTAAGATTTTCAACACCCCCCCCTCCCTTTGTTACGTAACAAATTAATTATACCCTCCTCAGACTTTTAAATATTTTAATCACAAACTATTTACAATGCATCTAAATTTTGTTTATCGCGCTAGCGTCTGCTGACACCTAACATTTTCAAATACCCCCACACCACTTCCTCCCCCTTGGAGTGTTACGTAATATATGGATGGCCCCTAACTGAGTTCAAGTTGCCAAACACTAATAAGTCATAAACCAAGTCCTTCTAGTTCCAAAGAGCCGATCGGGATAAAATCCTTAATGAATTCTTGAAATTGTCAGCGCAACCCCTGATTTCTTTTTGAATATAAAAAGTTGTTACCAAAGATAGCTGATAACTTTTGAAGGACCGGTTGGGCCTCCAGACGAAATACCTTTAAAATGTATTCAATTAAGCCTAGTTTCGTTCAACTGGGAATCATTAAAAAAGATTGAAACAAATTACCCAAAATGTTAACTCGTGAAGACAACGTACAAGAATTACTAAATAAATTTCAGAACTAGTCTCTTACCCATAAGACGATATTTATTCAACACGTTTTTTAAATAATACGACATATAAATTTCAAATGATTTTAATGAAAATAATGAAGAGCAACTCATACCAAATTTAAAGAAATGGGATCTTGAAACGTTTCCCCAAGGCAGAGTGTTTCTATAACGTCAAACTCTAAGCGTTCTTTTTTATAAAATGTGATTCTTGAACACCTCAACCGTTGAAATGTGCTTAGTATCATTGGTAACTTGATTCGCATTTGAAAACCTTCAATTTTTTGTGACATTTTACTATTCTCAAAAGTTCTTCATGCTCCAGGAAAAATATTCTCAAGGAAGAAGAACTGTTGAAAAACATTTCAGATCTGAACTATTTAGTTTGCCGCGTCGTAATTTAACTCTACGTTACAGTCACTTTATCTATGCTCAATCTTTTCAATGTATTCCTCATTTTGTTGTGACACGTTGGATGAAAATTTTAAGGTAGAAATTTATAAAATAATAAATACATATAATTTCAAAAGAATTCTTCGACAATACGACTGAAAATTGTACAGCCTTTAAACTGGTAAAATGCCGCTCCAATATTTGTATTCTCTATATTGTATTCTATCGAAAAACAATCAACAGAAAAAAATTCATTTTTTCCGCATTAATCAAAAACACAATTGAACATATATTGATTTTTGTCTCATTTTGATCATTTGTTTCATTTTGCCATGAAGACATATTTTTGTCGTCTTAATTGAACTCATTTCACATTTTTTTCCAATATTTAAAGTGTCTGTTGGCAATGAGAAAATTAAAACTATTTACTTCCAAAAGCGATGAGAAACAATCTGCAGACGCATTATGTATGAAACATGTGAACATATTTTGGAAAATAATTATTATCTTGACGTGTTTGAATAAGGGAAACACACGCTATTGGATTATATTTATTTCATATTTCGGATGCGGAAAACGAAAATAAATTAGTTTCATATATGTTCATTGATAATATTAGGTGTAACTGCATTGGAAGTTGTCTGGGTGCCTTAGTAGTTGGAGCGCTTGCTTCCTATGCACCAAGTACCAGGTTCGAGGCTATTTGTGAAAAAAGCCATCGTAAAAAACAGGCAAATGTTGTCGGCGACTTTTCCCTGTACATAGCATTTTACGGCGCACATAGGAAAAAAGCGGATGAAAAAGTTGTAAAACAAGCCGCGAGGTGCGACCCTTGAGGTCCACACGGTCAACTTCCCAGTAATATCTACATAAACATCAACAACATTACAACAATGAGAGGTAATAGTAACAGGAATGAGTTAATATGAATCATATCGTCTACGGGAGGGTCCATTGATTATGTAAGGTTTTTTGTTTTTTTGAGGACAGATTGAATATTCACGCGGATCAATCGGTGGATGCCTTTTTGGTGTTGTAGAATTTTGTTGGTTTTCAAAATTTAAGCAATTTTTTTTTATTAAAAGACTCTAAAAACTACTAAAAAGCTGCTCAATTATGCAAATATTTTAAAACTTTGATTGAATTTGCAACATTTTTTTTAGAATAAAGGATATAAAGTAATAGCATTAGTATGAACCCTCTTTACATGGTAACTTTGAATGATTTTTTTATTTTTAATTTAGTTTTTTCATAATCATGGAATAAAATTTTGTCGGTTTCTCTTCAAAAATTGATAGGAATGTATAAATTTTATAAACTGGATCACTGTGCTGTGCAAATCAAGTTAAAAAATATTTTCTATGAAAAAAACCATAATTTTTCGCATTTTCTTCTATTAAATTAAAAAACGGCTAAAACGAATTTTTATAATGTTAAAAACTCCACAAAGATGTTAATACACGTCAACTGACACCTTAATGATGCAAATATTATATCTGGTTCGTGAGATATAGTGAATGATAAAAATGACCTTGAAAATCATGATGACTTTTAATGATTTTTTATTTTTAATTTATTTTTTTACTTAATCATGAGAAAAAGTTTTGATGGCGTTTTTGCGATCATTGTTTGGAGTACATAAATTTTAAAAACAGTGATTACTAAGACTTGACAATAAGGTTAAAAATTTAATGTTTTTGGAAAAATAACCTATTTTTTTGCAATTTTTTTTCAAAAATTTGAAAACCGCTCCAAGAATATTTTTAAAAATTTAATAGAATCACAAAAACGTCAATACGCGTCGGTTGACACCTTGCTCAAAAAAATCGTATGTTTGGTTCGCGAGATATAGCGCATGACAGAAATGGCCTTCAAACGGGCAAAACAGAAAACCCCCCCGACCGAAGTTTTCCAAAAACTAATCAGCTCTTAAGATTGCAAATTCGCTTCGATTGACACCTCAAAAAAGTCAATACGACTTTGTTTACGTGAGTTATGCTCGTAGAAAAAAGTGTCCACGAACGTACAGACGTACGTACGTACGTACATACACACACACACACACATACATCTCCCTTTCTAAAAACACTTTATATATACTCTATAGACCTCAAAACGTAAAGAAAAGTTGAAAATTTCAATTTCGATTTTCGAGGCGATTACAAGAACTTCCCATATACTGGGAAGTTAATAAAGAATCGTAGACATCTGTGGAAAATTTCACAGGAGGACAGTTTACATATCGTCAATAATGCGAAATTAGTCGGTGGGGCGAATATGGCTTGGTGTTATCAAAAGGTTATGTGTTTTCAATTCAACTGATTCGTTCTTTTTTGTAGTCAATCGTTTCTCCGTGAAGTGAGTCTTCAGAGAAAACGATAGACAAAAATGTCGTGAGAAAAGCTTTGGTAGTTATAAGAAGCAAGAATACGAGTTTTTTTCAACCTTCTTGGGAATAGGAGTTCCCAAAACAACGCTTATGTATTAAGTAACGAAGGAAGACATTTCATCTGATTTCGTAATTAGGACAAAGTTCAGAAGAAAGCCTCTTTAACCTGCTCAGCTCGAGAAGTAGCTTGTGGATTACGTCTTAGAAATAGAGGCTTAAACGTTTGACTTGAAAACGGAAGAACATTATGCATTTGCTCTACAAAAATAATGGAGGCAAGCCTAGTTATCAAGGTAGCTCCGATGATGGCACATTTGGTATTATATGGATGATGTTTACTGCTTGTTCTATGATAGCCTTTTTTGAAGATACTACAGGATAATCTTTAATTCAATATGTTTTTTACAGGATGTGGGCTTACGAAGAAGTAAATTTTTTGTGTGAATTTCGTAATCAAATTTTTTTTAGTGATCGACACACCAACAGTATTACCCTACCATCGTACGATTTGCGAGATTTTAGAATTGTAAAAAAAATTTTGTTTCCTACACTTTTTAAATTTACTATTATAATTTACGCAAAACAATATGAACCTGAGTAGTTTGTCGCCTGAATCAAGGAATAAAGCGCACATAATTTAAAAAACTGTATATTTTTTCAGGTTAAGCCTATGGTGTTCTATAATCCCCAAACTTACTCTCTATATCACAAAGTAGAAATATGTTAAGTTCTTAATAGAAATATTTTTTCAATAGTATTTGATTTTGTTTTTGTACGACAATACATATTATCACAGACTGCGGTTTGATGAAAAACCTTTGCAAATGCTTCTAGTGGTTCCAATTTATTTTGAAACTCGCATTAAATTTAGCCTTGGAAGTGAACATTGATATTCTTCTTGCAAAAATGGATTCTACGGCACAATATTGACTAGTGAAAAAAATGGCTCAGCAATTATTTCAATACTTTTTTGTCCCAAAAAAAGTATGGCTACAGTGAATTGTTTCGAGAACTAAGAGTGCAAATTCAGGTGCACTCAAATATAACACTTGAACTACGTAATTGTTTTCGAGGCTACCGCGAACAAAACACAGCCACTAATTTTGACTGAGCAATTATCTCGTGGCGCTAATTTTTAACATTGACTACACCAGCCATTGTACGGCGTACAGTGAAAGTGACTGCACTAGGTATTTTAACTGTTTGCACGAACAACGGCACTACAATGAAGCTGGGCTAAGCGCCGTTAAGCAAGAGGTCAACTGCAGAATAAATTAATTATGCTTGAAAAAATTCCAAATTATTGCATGCAAAAGCAGGTACTGCAAAGTGCGATTGCCTTCTAAGTATCCATTATTTAGAAGAAGAAGAATCGCGTAGTAGATTCTGCAATTCTATTTCAAATTTTTTTGCATTACTAAGCGGATAAGTGGTAATCTGGAAGAGATTCTCGTCCCGATCCCAAATACGAAACCTTCTTACAGCCGCTCAAATGTCTTTGCTTGCTAAGCTTTCGAAGAACGATCCGCTCAGGCGCTGATAAGACAAGAAATAAACAATTTTCGGGCCCACCAGCAAAGTCAACAGCCAGGTGTGCCCCTCAATTTCGCAAATTGGTACACCAAACAAGCCAGCGTCATATCTCGCGAAATCTTCACCGAAATATGTTTCACTGTACTTTTGAGTGCTAGCACTATCGAAACCCACGCAAACGATAATTTTTTGTGCAAATATTTAAGCGATATCGAAACATTGTCGGACTTACTTTATAACTGTCTGCATTTCGGCTGCGGTCGAGTGTTCGGCTGGCAGATTCAATTCGGGGCCACTCAAAGGTGGTGGCAAGGAAGTAGTCGTCTAATTAACTAGTGTTCACTCGGCGTTCACTTGCTCCGGTTCAGGATCTGTGCATGTTCTTCCTTCGAAATTCACTCAACAACGAACAAGTCCCACAGTCTATTCTGCAATCCAGCAGCAAACACAACTGCTTGCACTCGATATAGTTTCTCAAACACGAAGGAACACTGCACCGAATTCAGCACGCGCACAAAGCCGCCTAGTATCCTTGAAGCGTTGGCGGGAACTGTGGCGATCCGTAACCGTTTTCTAGTTTTGGCTCGAACCGCGGGCGGCACAGACAAAGCTCGGATGTCGGTTGACAAGTGAAGCGTGACGATTTCCCCTGCGGAATGCACACCACAAGCGAATTTACAAGCTTCGACTTCGCGTACCAAAATCCGCTCAACGTGACCGGCTCCGTTGAACTGAGGTCGCCTCGAACGCCAGCCAACGATTTTATACGCCGCGCAACATTTTCCCGGCCCAACGGCAACAGCAGCGCCACGTCTTTTCCTGCCACCGCCGCCGTCTTAGCTGCTGTTGGTGCGCGATGGCTCGCACAGGTGAGTCGCCGTTCTCAGCAGCTCACCTGTGCGTGGCAATATGTTGCGCCGCATGAACCCCCGCAAGGACATTGACGCGGACGGAAACGGATATACCGATTCGTGCCGCACTCCCCATAGCGATTGGAGCGCCACTATTCACCGCTGGAATGGGACGACGTTTCCGATCGCTGGCAAACATGGCGACTGTTACACTTTGGGACACCACTCCCAGAGTGACGCGTTACTTCCGTTAGTCCACGGCAGCCATTGGCAAAACTCCATTTCGATTTACTTTCGATGCCATTTGACCTGTAGCGGATTTCCGGAAAATTGATGCAATATAGAAATTACCGACGCGGCCAGGTGAACGGTTTTCCTTATTATTGACGTTTGCATCTATCGAATTTCCGCTAGCAAATTATTTTCCTCATTTAAATCGTCCGTTTCGTGAGCGTGTGCTGAATGAAAAGAAAATGGGAAGCGCATAAAGTAGATTAGCTTGCCAAGGAAAATAGAATCATGGTGGCATTTGCATGATGATGTGTTTACGTACTTCGTCATGTGCAGTTCGCAACGGAATCAGAAAGTTAGTAAATGATTTCTTGGTACAAAGACTTTTCGATGTAAGTAAATATTGAACGAAAACGATGCTCGTATTTGGGCTATCCATAAATGCAACCTTAAGGGATGCAACGTACAAGGGGTGCTCCAAAAGTAATGACAAACCAATATGTAGCAACGAGTATGGTTTGAAATCATACTTATTTTTAACTGTCCAGTTCCCAGTGGGAAGTTATTGTAATGGGGTCGATTTTGCGAATCCCAAATTTTGATTTATTTCCACGTTTTATTATCTCTGGAATACAAACACATCGTTTTTAAAGAGATGTCTGTATGTGTGTGTACATTTATGCAGATGTGCATATATGCGTTTCGAATTATTCGATTCGATTATCTCAGGAACCAAAGATCATATTGACGTGAGATCGGTTTCATTCGACGCGTAATTACGTAACCTAAAACTAAATGAGTTTTCCGCAAAATTGGTTCAACCTTGTTTCATTGAGGATAAAAAACTGGAAAAGAAACCAAAAAATTGCTTAATTTCGAAACTGCTGAAACGCACTATTAATTCCTAAATAGTAATATTTTTATTATTGTGTGTTTTAGCAAAATTTTGATCAATGTTGTAAAAAATGTTATTTAAAAAAAATTAAGATTAATTTATAGAGTTCCAAACATATATCATCAGGTTTGATGGAATTGCAGTAGTGACGCTAGTGCAGTTAATAATTATATATTATTATAAATAATTTAATATTGTTAATAATAATCAAATATTGTCAGTTGTCATTAGAAATTTGAAATATAAAATCAATTATAATTATTTAGTAACGATCAAACATTCTTAATAACGAATTATTAATAATAATTAAATATCCTCAATTTTTTGTGGACTCCGGGCCGGAAAACGAGGTAGAGGACGAGAAGGTGGACGAGGATGTCGAGGCTTTGGTAGCTTTTATGGTTAAATAAAAAAGTAATTATAATAATTTAGAATAATAATTATTAATAATAGTAACTGATAACAAAAACAAATTATAGCTTTTTTATTCACCCCACTGGGAAGTTAGTTGTGTGGGCCTCAAGGGTCGCACTTAGACCACATTTTTAACTTCCCAGTATATGGGAAGTTCTTGTAATCGCCTCGAAAATCGAAATTGAAATGTTCAACTTTTCTTTGCGTTTTGAGGTCTTTAGAGTATATTTAAATAGTTTTTAGAAAAAGAGATGTATGTGTGTGTACGTACGTACGTTCGTGGACAGTTTTTTCTACGAGCATAACTCACGTAAACGAAGTCGATTCGACTTTATTGAGATGTCAATCGAAGCGCTTTTGCAATCTGAAGAGCTGATTAGTTTTTGGGAAACTGCGGTCTGGGGGTTTGTTGTTTTGAACCCTTTGAAGCTCATTTCTATCGAGCGCTACATATCGTGAACCAAACATAGGATTTGCTTCATAAAGGTGTCAATCGACGCGTATCAACATTTATGCCATTCAATCAAATTTTAAAAAAAATGTTGGAGCTGTTTTTTAATTTAAGAAAAAAAGGACAAAAAATTAGGGTTTTTTTCAAAAACAATGAACTTTTAACCTGATTGTCAAAACGCAGTCATCAATGTTTACAAAATTTATATACTCCAAACAGTTCTTGAATAAGAAACAGTAAAAACTTTTTTGATGATTACAAACAAAAAATAACATTAAAAATCATTAAGACCTTCAAGGTCATTTATGTCATACATTATATCTCGTGAACGAAATGTAATATTTGCATCATTAAGGTGTCAATCGACGCGTATTGACATTTTTGTAATGTTTTATATTTAAGAAAATTGTTAATGCCGTTTTTTAACTTGATGAAAAATATGGAAAATTAGGGTTTTTTCATAAAAAAATTAATTTTTCACCTGATTTGCACATCGAAATAATAACTGTTTATGAAATTTATAAACTTTTATTAATTTTTATAGGGAAACCAGCAAAAAAATCAAATGATGACAAAAGAAAATTAAATTAAAAATTAAAAATCATTCAAAGTCACCATGTAAAAAGGGTTCACACGAATGATCGTACAAATTCAGTGTTTTATTTGGGTATTTTGAGCGTCTTTTGGTGGTGTTTTAAGATCAGTGGCGTACCCAAGGGGGGGGGGGTCAGGAGAGTCTTGAACTAGCGTTAACCACCAAGTCACCCACTTTAACAATTATTCGTCGGGACACTCTGGAACGTGGGAGTTGAGTGAGATTCAGTATCTCTACGCAATTAGATCTTTCATATATTTCACAGTAAAACTCATATGGGCCTGATTTACGGCCTATGGTGCTTTAGAGATCTCACCTAAGGGTGATACGGGCATAATTTGCACAAATTGGATCCGTGTGTGCCGTTTTTTTTACTTATTATATGAGGCCTAGCAATTTTATATATAGATAAAGAGTTGGTAGGAACATTAGAATATGTTCATCTGATTGAAAGTTTTCGAAGTAAAATTCCAGAAAAGTAAACGTACCTAGTCAAGACTTCAAAAATATGACCCCTCCTTTCAAAATCCTGCGTACGCTACTGTTTAAGATTATTGAAAAGTCTACGCCTACTCCACTTCGTGTACAAAACACTGAAGAAGGTTGCAAATAGCAACCGAAATACGTATTTGAGGAAATACAAAATATTTTGGTAAAAAGCAACAACACGACTTTTTCAACAAATTCAGTGATTATGCCGAAGTGCTGGCAATTTTGACCGCAACTATTCAAAATGGCCATCACGCGACAAAATGTCTTCAGTGGGCGTAATAAAAAAACCGCATTCATTTTTGCTAGCTCTCTTTTGTCCTTCAAGCATCGATATGAAAATAACAAATAACGTAGAAAACGCTTTGTAACTCACCCTTTCCGATTGATCCGCATGAATATTCAATCAAACCAAGCCACCAAAATCCTTACTTAATCAATTGACGCTCTCGTAGATGTTACGATTAATATTAAGTCATTTCAATAACTTTTATGAGAGGTACATTTTTATTATTCAAAGTATGTAGTATTATTTTCAAACTTATTATTGTGTATAATATTTTTAATATTTATGTAGATATTAGTGGGAAGTTTACCGTGTGGACCTCAAGGGTCGCACCTTGCGGCTTGTTCTTCATGGTATCATAGCAAGTTGAAACATTAGGTCAGAAGTTTAATTCTTCTGAATTTTAACTTCAATGTTTAAAATCAGAAATAAATGCTCAAATTTTCATCGAAAATCCAACGACTTATTAGACATCCTCATACATTCCATGTGAGTTCAAGAAAACCAAATCTGTGGATCAGCTGCATATTTCATAATACAAAAGCGTCCTCACCAAAGCCTGGGAATAACTGTCTGCCGGACTCGGACTCCGTGATATCATATTGACGACTGTTAAGGTTTTTTGATAAAATTGACGACACTGTATGCCAAAAGTCACTGCGGCTATGATTTTAGCAGACAATTCGACAAATCCCCAGCCTGTTACGTGGGCTTGGCTGAGCGTGTGGGAGATAGATTACCAGCAAAAGGCTTCAATCATTACTGTAACTACTTTCCCTGCGTTTCCAGTATACGAGGTATACGAACAGGATCATTCAAATCCGCTCTGTTTATAGTCATACCTTTGATCTTATACCTAAAAGTAGGATTTACTAAGAAACCGTCAGCTCTCCTCCCTTTCACTAACTGGGAATAGTCTCTGCTGCTTCTTTGAGCTGAAGATACAACGGTACTTCACTAGGGTACCAATATAGTGCCCAAAAATTATGGAATCAATTACAGCTCCGTACGGAGCACCTAAAAAGTTGCTTCTTCTTTGAAAATTTTGATTTTATTATACTCAGTTATAGTGACAAACATGGAAATGTTACGTTATTTTTTAATAAAAGTGATAAAATGTTAAACAAGAGTACTGTTCGCAGTTATTTGCTTATTAATTTAATTTGTTGAAAAAACTCTTAGGAATTTTTAACGTTATTGTGCGCATTTTGATTTTGTTGAACACTTTCGAATGAAGTAATATTAAAAACTGCTTTACATGATGACTCTTTTGGAATCCGTACAACATGTTTCATCATGCTTTAGAAACTTCTTCGGTGACCAGAGAATTCATTGTAGTATCCAGAATCGTCATTTCAAAAATTGCCCTAGGTGAGGTGAAGAATGAACAGCAATTAAAGCCAGTAGTCGACAATCTTTCAGTTACATGTTATCAATAAACCGTCGTATGTACCATTTGTATAATTAGACTACCTGCTGGAAATACTTAACAATTGTATCTGCTTCACTTAGATAACGACTAATTCAAATTAGTCCATTCAAAACACAGACGACGTGTGGATTTAATTGGGTTTATCATGCCTCAAGTCGGTAAACCTAACTCCACGCTGTTGAACCGTTTTATCGCGCAACATTCTTTTATGAATTGAGTGTGAGTTTACTTTGCGATTTGCAAAATTGTTTACAGCTCGCTCCAGGAGCTAGCTGTGATATTTGTTCCTACCTTTTGTTGTTCTGAAAACGATGGATTGCTAATCAATGTAAATAAGATTTCTATTCAGAATTCATACGATCCAAACTAATTAACATTTCAGAATTGAAGTGTCGCATTTAGATCTGCTTCCTTCTTCAAGTATTTGAAAGCCATGGGGGAAAGTAGTGCAATGAGAGGACATTTTATGTTATTTATGCTTGGCTCAAAAGACACAAGGGATCAAAAGATCTCTTACGGAAAGATACGGTCGAATCTCACACCTTGCTGGCCGACACCCATCAAATCTATTTTCGAAGGCATCACCCAGTTTTCCACATTCAATTTTAATACGATTATCATAAACCCAAAATGCTAATAGACTGCTTGCAAGTGACGTTCGGGCAGCTCCAAAATCCATGTCACAAGTGAAATTAATTTGAGCGCCGTGCATAAATCACCGCGCCATCCCGAATCGAAGATGAGCGACTGTTCGGGCGGCAAAGCAGCCGCAGACGGATTTTTAATATAAATCGACTATTCGAGTTTCCAATCGGCACATAAATTATCTTAATGTGCCATTTTATGCATGCATATTTCCACTGTCGCGTTTGAAAATATGGAAACGTGGAATAGGACTGCGCCACTTTGTTTTGATCGTGGTTTGCGGTGTGGTATGTTGCCGGCGCTCTTCCCGACTGCTCCCCGAGCAAACAGTTAAATCGATTTGCCCGTTATATGTTAATTCCCTTGGATCCAACGATCGATAGCTGTTCATCATTTGTTAGTATTTATGTATGTATGTAATTGATTGGCAGCGATGGCCGATCTCCGTCACTGCGATTCGGCATCGCGTCCAGGAAACTCGGTCATGGATTCTGTCGCAGGCCGGGAACAACAATGGACTCACCGGAAAGTAGAACCACTCGAAGCTGAACTGGCACACGCGTCTATCTCGGGACCATGCGTGCCAAATAGAGTCTGTTCGGTTTCACTTCATTGGTGGTAGTTTCTCGTTGCCTGGGTCCAAGAAGTAAACCACAAATCAATCAGATATGTAGAAATTGCTTCCCTAACAGCGGTAGGAACTTACTAGAAATAAAGTTTACTAACTGGTCACGGATGACTGTTCTATCGCCACTAGAAGCGCCAACTCTCAATTCCGTTCCAATCTTCTACACCTGAATCCCCAAAAATCCCACAGTTCCTGCCATCTCGTCAAGGATTTTGCACACTCTACTTTGCGCAATCCAGACGTGTCAGTATCAGTGGCGAGGGGTGAAAAATTACTGTTGGTAAGCCGCTTACTATTTGAAAGACATGGACCCTTAACAGACGAAGCAGTATATTATGAGCATATATAGAAATACTACCGTAATCATTCTTTCTATTGCATACATTTTAAATTACGATCAGTTATGAAATATTATACACATACATATAGACTATTGCAACAGTATGTATGTATTTCTAATGGGGAGTTTTCGATGGTTTTCTAGCACCAATTTTCACAACTGATTCGCAAGCCGGAAACGCTACCGGCTTTTTGATTTGTTTCCATATCTTATTGAGGAAAACCGAGCTGCCATTCCAACAAACGGGAGTTGAATGCCCACGGCACCTTAAATTATTGATGAATTCGAGACTCGGAAAGCTTTGCTGCAACTCTTACAGATGTTGATCGCTTTGCTGGCTATTATGGAACTATGAAGATGTGTGAAATGAAGAGAATGGAGTATGATGGAATAAACACTGAGATCAAGTGGAACGATTGTGTATGTTTACAGTGATGCATGCGAGTAAATAAACAATTCATTCCCTTATAAAACTGAAGTGCTAGACATTTTTGGAACATATTTGGAAAGGGAAGCCGATGGGAATCGGCTTATATGAACGCTTCGCCACTGGTCAGTATTATGCTATTCAGTCTCATCACCTGATCAACGCGACGCACTGCGCCGACGAGAAAGTCAATTGGAATCATTCTACTGACGAGACATGCTGCTTCGTTTGACATCGTCCTCTATTCACAGTACCTCAAAGCACAACGTGGATACATCCAAGAGATGCTCCTCTTCTCGCAGACAGAAGCTGCGTATGGCAAAACATATGTCACTCACGGGATGAGAACTCTGTCTATATTCCACATCATCCTTGCCAAGCATTTGTGAGATACTGTATGAAACTCTATGTGGTTTCGAGCATTATTTCCAGATGATTGATCGGTTTTCCGTTGTCTGTCCTGCATTCAAATCATCTGCTTAAAAAGTAGTTGTTGATAATCCACTGTAGATATGCTGACTGATACACATTTATTTTGCTAACGCAATAGTTTATGGACTTGCCAGTAGTTCACTGAGGTTGATTGCCTTCTGATGCGGTCGTTTTTGGCCAAAAACTCAGCAATATTAACCCTTCGACTGCCTACCTGGGTCGTTTTCGTCCGAGCGAAAATTAAAAGTTGTTGTAACTTTTGTACACCGCTAGGAAGGGCGCTGCTGTGCCTCTGTAAAAAAAAGTTACGCCTCTTCAGTACCTGTCTACCAACTTTCGCTGTCCCAGTCCCGTTCTAGCCATCGTGGTGGCAATATCAAAATTTATCCGGACAAAAACGACCCACGTAGGCAGACGACGTAAGTAATTTTTTCCGTTTATTCGTTTAAAATTGTTAATTGTGGCTGTAAAAGCAGATCAAATATAACAATAATATTACCTAAAGTTATTGGAGCAGCTGCCTCTTCGATAACACCGCTAGATTTCTGGAACGTGTTATTTACAACTGATATGATGGAAACAATTTTGAAGTGTACAAACATCGAGATTGATAGATATTCGGCCAATAACACTGCCCCTGATTTGAGAGTGGCTCATCGTCACGTGTCAAATATTGACTTTTTATTGATTTCATTACTAATTTTTGAGATATTATATTTTTATTACCGTTTTTACTACGAAATTATTGGCCATTTTGAGGTTGCAAACTTAAGGTTTTTTTTAACAATAATTGAAAGCGGTATATTTTTTCTAGAGAGCGACACTCTTCTCCTTTTATTATCTTTTTTTCGTTTCGATATCTTTATTCATCTTAAAGTTATGATTTTTTAGTGAACAAATTTACTCCGTTTTCTTTAATTTTTTTGATAAAAAATGTATTAAAAATCTAATTGTTGATAATTTTCTGGTTGATACTTCACGTTGAACGTTTGACGAACCTCCATGATTTTTTACAGATTTTTGCTGCACTTTAACAGCTTGAAAAAACTACAAGCCGAAACGACCCATGTAGGCAGACCGAAGGTACCGAAAAAACGTAGGCAGACGAACGGTTAATGTTTTATCAGTAGTTAGTTTTTTTGTGATAGGCTACCTCAGGTGCCAAGTACCAAGGGGTGACAACGACAACTCACTCGTACATCCAAAGAAGGCGCACAAAATCTCCCTCTTTAAAGACATATCCTACTCCTACCAAGACCTACTCTTGTACCTAGCTATTTATCCCGAAAAAAATCATCAAAGTTTCGCCAACGGATTTAGTTCGTAGTGGAAACTAAATCCTAAAGTGCCTGAACACAAGAATTCTGAGAACTATCTCTCCTGTTTTGAATAATGGAAACTTTTGGAAAATGGATTGAAGTTGCAAAAACAAACGATCATGACCATCAAATGGTGTTTGACCAAGAATGAAGAAGTGGTAGAAATGTGTGATCCCAACACCAGCAAAGAAAACGTCGAAACAAGACAAGCGGCATCAACACTCGTACCAGCTTTGTGTGACTTCAGTTTTCTATACTATCTTTGCTTTTGGTGTGAAGTCCTAGAAAAAGTTAATCAGACACAAAAGTATATACAAACATCTGTGATATCATTGGAACAGTGTGTAATAAAAATTAAATCTTTTCAAATTTTTATCCAGAGCCAATGCAAACAAATTGTGGAAAAGGTTATTTGCTACGCAATAAAAAAAATGTGAGGACTTAGACATTTCGATTGAAGGAAAACAAGGAAGGACTAAATTTCGAAAACGAATGCCTGTAGAAATGGCCCGAAATGCTGGACTTTCATTACCAGAGGAGCTGCAAAGAGCAATATTAGAATGTCACGATAGGTTTTACGAAGAACTAGACCATCGTTACAGGGCAATGGATTTTATTCTGGTTACATTTAATGTTATTCAGCCTAAAACGCTGGTAACATCACCAACAGAAAATCTGCATGGAATTGTTCCAAATCTGTTAAAAATTTATGATAAATTTTCAGCAGAGGACATCGTGTTGGAGATTTTACGATTGAGGCGCCATTCGGAAGCTACCAACATTTCTGCCCAAGAAGCGGTTGAGTGGACTACATTGGAGCTTCTCAGATTCATTGTAAAATAGGGCTATTCTGAGTCTGTTCCAAATTTAGCGCCACGTCTTCGATTTTTTTTAACAATTGGTGTTTTGGCGGCTTCATGTGAAAGAAGCTTTTCAAAGTTAAAATTAATAAAGTCTTACTTAAGGTTCACAATGAGCCAAGCGCGACTAGCCAATCTTTCGATTCTATCAATTGAAAGAGACAGGGAAGTCAATTTTGATAAAGTGATCGAATATTTTAGTAAAATAAAGTCTCGTAAGCATGTTTAGTATTTGATGTTTTATTTTAAGTAGGGGTGCTCAATACAAAACCGCCCGGGGTGCCAATCTACCCTACGCCGCCACTGCATGCAACCACTCATGGTTGTAATGAATTCGGCAGCCCCATTCGTCTTCCATGAGCCACACAACGGATCTTAAATTGTTTCCAATCGTTTCTATCGAAGCCTGTGTCTCGTATCCTTAATCGAATACAGGGTGGATGATCATTTTGTGTGTTTTCAGCTTTTCAATTGAATAATTAGGTCGCCCAAAAAATACACTTCATTTAACATATGACGTTGGATCTCGCCCTTTTCATAATCAACAAGAGTTAAAATTATTCAACCAATACGTGTGATAGAGATAGAGCTCTGCCATCTGTTGAAGCTATGAAAGTATTTATTGTATGATTTATCACTTTGGAATGTATGGTTTCATCAATAAGCAAAAAAGTCGAATTCACGAAATCCAATAAGGATTACATCTACAAAAAATTATGTTATAGTATCTTTGAACTTTAGGGACAATTCGGATCATTTTCTTTAAAACTTAGCATATGAAGGTTGCAACTAGGGCTTCCAATCCCGCGGCCTGTCTTCAAGCTCGGTATTTGCGGGACTGAAAAATTCCAGTCCCGCGAGATCTCGGTATTTGCGGGATCTCACGTATTGAAATTAATATTTATCTATGTTAAATGAAACTATAAAATAATTATAATATATTTACTTTTATTTTAATTTCATTATTATTATGACATCAAGTTGACATATAGATAGCTTACAGATATCAAATTAATGTAATATAATAGAAGAGATTAATCAAAAACTCAATTAGTTTCATCCGTCAGGAACATGTGATTGAAAATATTTGCGAAGAAAACAGCATATCTAAAGTGTCATCCGCCAAACTACTACGTATCTTAGCATCAATATGGCCAGCAGAAGAAAAAGCCCTTTCAGCCTCCACACTTGTAGGTGTTTTAAAGCTTTATATGTAAATAAATGTAAGATATTTCCCTATTGAACCCCCGGATTCATAAAGGGTGATTTCTTTTTTTATAATAAATTCTAGTGAATTAGCACTTCTAGATGGTGATGGGCAAACTATATTAGATGCTGACGATATAGTTAACTCCAGCTCCTGCTGCAAAGTAAGTTCTGACGGCAAAACAACTTCATTGCTGTTATTCGTTCTAATTCCAACAGTTGCCAAAACAGGAAAAGGTACATCGTCATCTTTGTCATCATCTTGTCCTGAATTTGAAACTTTGAACTGCATCTCGCAAGACTGAAGAAGTAACGAACACGCTCTTTCGCGGCCATACGAGCAACTCTTTCTTCCATTGAACTTTCGTTATTTTCAATCGGAAAGTGGTCCGTAATCTTCATTCTCTTTGATGTTGAAATCGAAACAGAAGGTAGTCCTAGGGTCAAGATACTGGACGAAGAACTTGTGCTGAAACTTGATGACGACGACGAATTTTCTGTCATCCTTTTGCTTAAATTCTCAATACCATGCTTTGACTTCAAATGCACGTGTAATCCTTTAGTCGACCTAGCAGTAGTTTTGATAATACACTTGCACAATTTACATTTTGCGGTTAAACCGTCTTCAGCTTTGAGAAAATGCTGCCAAACAATAGAATTATTTGAAAAACTACTATAACGCATTGCACTTGACATTTTAAACTTTATAATATGATATTTCACGCAGCTAACGAAAGTAATCTTGAAATTGAAATCTCACGTCACGTGTGCACTGTGCAGTATGGCCCGCCACGACGCACGCTATACCAACGTGTGTAGACGACCGCACTCAAGAATAGTCTATGCTTGTCTGTAGTCCCGCAAAATCCCGCGGGATCCCGCTATAATAACCCCGCATTATAGCGTTGACACACTGACCCATCATCAGTACGAAAACCATCATCAGCACAAAAAAACCCATCATAATGACAGTGAGATAAGCACGAAAAAAGACCATACCTATCTCGATAATGTAGGGCGTACTTAGCGTTCACCGCAAGAGTCGCTGGCATCGCAAAGAAGTTGGTGCCTGTCAAGCATGCCACAGTCTCAGTCGCCATTGATCTTTCCAGCTGACTACACGCGCGTGATTTCGTTTAAATTGTTATACTTGTTATATATTTTTACAATAAAGTTGTTTGGTTACACGTCGTGATATATTTATTGTAAGTGGACTTATCTCCTATAATTGGTGACCCCGACGTGATCCGGAAATCACGAGTGAAGAACAAACAAAATTAACAATTAACAAAATGTCTACCGGGACAGACTTTGACGAAACTGTGCACGAAGCCGAAAACGCCGGAGACATTTCGCAAAACCCGTTTGCCCAGGATGTCAAAGGTAACGCCCACGAAACGCGAGTGGAATCGATACAGAATGTGCGACTACCGCCATTTTGGACGCGCAGACCGACGCTTTGGTTTAAACAAATCGAAGCACAGTTTAAAGTGCATAGAGTCAGTGCCGACGAGTCGAAATTTAGCATAGTGCTCGCGTCTATGGAAACAAGTACACTTGAAACGGTCTCGGATGTGGTGGAGAATCCTCCCCTAGACGGAAAGTACGAAGAGCTGAAGCGGCAGCTTATTTCGCGGTTCAGTGATACAAAGGAAACCAAGTTGTCTAAAGTACTCACGGAATTAGAGCTCGGGGACAAAAAACCTTCCCAACTGTACCGGGAAATGAAGTCACTGGCGGCCGACCAGCTTACTCCCGACGCCTTACGTACTTTATGGCTTCGTCGACTACCGGCACGGGCGCGTGCTATCTTGACTGTCTCGGAGCACGTCGACATAAAGGTGCTCAGTGAAATGGCCGACCGCATCATGGCGGAGTTCAATGCATGGCCTACAGTCGCAGAAATAAAATGTAAGGATATAAGTCCCGGCACAAGCGCGGAGCACGGAGACTCCATTAACGCACGTCTAAGTCGACTAGAAAAAGCTATCGAAAAGCTAACGATTTCTTCAAAGAATTCAAGATTTCGGTCACGAAGCAGATCGCAAGGCCGCTCTCCAAGTGCAGGAAAAGGAGTTAATCAGCTGTGCTACTTTCATAAAAAGTTTGGAGACGCAGCACGTCGATGCCGGAAGGATTGCCCGCGATTTTCCGACTCTTTAAACTAAGAGTGTCGCCGTCCAGCGGAATTATGGGCGGCGACGTCAGCGAACACCATCGATTGTTTGTGAGAGACCGACGAACTGGCGTACTGTTTCTAATTGATTCAGGCGCTGGGGTGTCCGTGATCCCGAAAACTTCAGGTGAGAAAATTGATAGTCACTCCAATTTTAAATTGCACGCAGCAAATAATTCGATAATAAATACCTATGGAGAACGTTTGCTGGATGTAGATTTGGGCCTACGTAGAAAGTTCAGCTGGTACTTCCAAATAGCCGACGTTACTAGACCCATAATAGGCGCAGATTTTTTGGCCAATTTTAATTTGCTCATAGACTTAAAAGGAAAAAAATTAATCGACGGACATACAAAGTTATTCGCAGTCACTATGACAGCCAAAAATAATACGCCAACAATTACAACTCTTGAAAGCAACAGTTCCTTCAATAAATTGTTGGATGAATTTCCGTCGATAACAATTTCATCTAATTTTTTGGCTGGAAAACAGCACCAAATCCAGCATCGTATAATTACAACCGGCCCACCAATCGCAGAGCGCCCACGACGCCTGTGTCCCGAAAAATATGCAGCAGCCAAAAAAGAGTTTGAGTACATGGTAGCCATGGGAATATGCAGACCGTCTAGCAGTCCATGGGCTAGTCCATTGCATCTCGTGCCAAAAAAGTCCGGTACTTGGAGACCCTGTGGGGATTACCGTCGTTTAAATGCAATAACCATACCAGATCGGTACCCAGTTGCAAATATACAGGATTTCACGCATTCTTTATCTGGCACCAAAGTTTTTTCAACGCTTGATCTGGAACGCGCTTATCATCAAATTCCCATCCATGAAGATGATATTCCAAAAACGGCAGTCGCAACGCCATTCGGGCTATTCGAATTTTGTCGAATGACGTTTGGTTTATGCAACGCTGCGCAAAGCTTCCAACGCTTTCTGGACACCGTTCTACGAGGTTTACCCTTTGTATTCGTATATCTGGATGATGTTCTTATCGCGTCAAAAGATATGCAAGAGCATACAACTCATCTCAGACAAGTCCTGAAACGGTTGTCTGACTACGGTTTAAAGATAAATCCGACAAAATGTATATTTGGGACTGAAGAGGTTAGCTATTTGGGCTATAAGATTAGTGATAAAGGAATCATGCCTTTACCTGATCGAGTCACAGCCATTAAAAACTGGAAAAAACCAGAAACAATCATGGAACTGCGTCGGTATCTGGGAGTGATTAATTTCTATCGACGTTTCATTAAAAATGCAGCAGGCGTACTAGCACCTCTGAATGCTTTTCTAACAAATTCAAAAAAGCGAGATAAAAGGCGAGTACCGTGGACACCTGAAGCCACAGACGCATTCGAAAAGAGTAAGTCCTCATTAGCCGCAACTTCACTATTAGCGCATCCGCAAAACAACGCTCCGATTAATTTATACACAGATGCTTCTGATACTGCTATGGGCGCCGTTCTGGAGCAATTCCAAGACAGTTGTTGGAAATCACTTGGCTTCTTTTCAAAAAAGTTAAACAGCGCACAAGTTAAATATAGCGCTTATGATAGAGAACTTTTGGCGATTTATGAAGCCATCAAATATTTTCGATATATGCTCGAGGGACGTGAGTTCGTAATTAAAACCGACCACAAACCGATAATATATGCATTCCGCCAACAGTCAAATAAAGCATCGCCTCGTCAAGCTCGACACCTTGAATTTATTGGACAGTTCTCAACGAATATTGTACATGTAAAAGGCGAAGAAAACAAAGTCGCAGATGCTTTGTCGCGTCCAGCGTGCATTGAAGCCCTTTCGAAGGTAATAACAGCAGCAGACATTGCCGAAGCACAAATAAATGATCAGGAACTGCAACAGCTACTAAAGACGGAAACTGCTTTAAAACTTCAACCGATAGCATGTAACGATTCACATGTTATGTATTGCGACACTGCAGCAGGAAATATTCGACCGTTTGTTCCGCTTAGTTTACGCACCCGATTGTTCGAGCAAATCCACGGCATGTCACATCCAAGCGGGCGCACCACTAAAAAATTAATTTGTGCAAAATATGTATGGCCTAACATGAGAAAAGATATTACCTGTTGGGCAAAAGCATGTATTTCTTGTCAACGCTCCAAAATTCATCGACACGTGAAGAATGTTCCGCAGCAATTCCCAAAAGTCGATCATCGGTTCCAACAAATCCATGTAGATATAGTAGGCCCATTGCCTCCATCAAATGGATATATATACCTTCTAACAATCATCGATCGTTTTTCACGATGGCCGGAAGCTATACCTATTAAGGACACGCTGGCAGAAACGGTAGCATTCACAATTTACAACCAGTGGGTTTCACGTTTTGGCGCTCCAGGCACAATCACCACTGATCGTGGATCACAGTTCGAGTCAGCGCTGTTCGACGCACTGGCAAAATTTTTAGGAAGCAACAAAGCAAGGACAACAGCATACCATCCAGCATCCAACGGTATGGTGGAGCGGTTTCATCGCACATTAAAGGCGGCACTCATGTGCCACGAAACTTCTCGATGGACGGAAACGCTTCCAACAGTCCTGTTAGGGTTGCGGACTGCAATCAAGGAGGACTTGGGATGCTCGGCGTCAGAGATGCTTCTCGGAACGCAACTGCGTTTGCCGGGAGAATTTTTTGATCATCAGTCAATAACAGCTGATGCCCACACCTTCGTGGCTAAATTCCGTCGGGATATGCAGCAACTGCGCCCTACACCCGTGCAACACCACACGAAAAACGCAGCATTCGTTTTTAAGGACCTGCGAAGTTGCTCGCACGTCTTTATTAGGCAAAACACTGTTAAGAAATCGTTGCAGCAGCCATATGCGGGACCTTTTGAGGTAGTCGAACGAATCAACGAACAGGTGTACCGCATCCGCTTCGGAGAAAAAACCAACACGATTTCTACCGAACGACTGAAACCGGCATATACCATCAATGCAGATGTCGAGATACCAGCAACAAATACACACCACAGCAAAAGAAGCGACTCAACTCAATTTCGTGGAGCTTTAAAAACCTATCGAGGACCAAAAGCAACAAAACGAAGCGTGACGTTTCAGCAGCCGTCAACGTCACTCGGGGGAGGCTAGTGTAGGGCGTACTTAGCGTTCACCGCAAGAGTCGCTGGCATCGCAAAGAAGTTGGTGCCTGTCAAGCATGCCACAGTCTCAGTCGCCATTGATCTTTCCAGCTGACTACACGCGCGTGATTTCGTTTAAATTGTTATACTTGTTATATATTTTTACAATAAAGTTGTTTGGTTACACGTCGTGATATATTTATTGTAAGTGGACTTATCTCCTATAATAAGTACGAAAAACTGCCATCTATGTTTGGGTAGAATAATGAGAAACCATCTACCGTGGAAAGAATTTGACGTTATTTATATCAGCTGTTTAATATTTTCGAACCAAATCTGACGTGCCATCGCGGACAGTTGACGTTTGTCATCGAAACGACACCAACGACCAAACAATGAAGAAGGAGAAGAGGAACGGAACCAAGGGTGTAAAACACTATACGTGGGATGGTATGAGATTTTGCGCAGGCGAAACGTCAAATAGTTGCAGGCAAAACTTCATAGTGATGTTAGTTGATGATGCAGGTCAGTGGCGTGTTTGGAAAAAATACTTTGGGGCAATTATAGGATATACATTATATTGTCTAATGCTGATTATCGTTTAACTAGGCACAAACACTTCTTTTCCACGTTGCGGATAATTATGCAGAAAATTTAAACTGTCAAATAACTATCAATAACAAAGCAACATTTCCAATAACTAGTTACCATAAGCTCAATCGAAAATCATAAACAAAAATATTTCGTTGTTGGTGTTGTTTATGTACGCCCTTGGTAATATCATCACACTTGTTCAACGCTAGGAGCGCGAAGTCGTCATCTCAAAAGCATTGTTTATCCACCTCTCTTGTTAGTTATGTTCTCATTGCCAACGACCGAATGATAATGACAGCACCAATGACGAAAACATGTGTGTCACCCCGTCATTTGAAGTTTCGTGCTGATGACGGTTTTCGTACTGATGATGGGTCAGTGTGTCAACGCTATAATGCAGAACTGCAAAATGATGCGGTATTCCGAGATCCCGTAATACCGGGACTGGAAGCCCTAGTTGCAACTGACTGGAATAAGTTTTTTATATGTGTGATCTCAAATGGTGATATTTTAAAAAAATAATTATTACTTATGAATGTTTTCAGCGTAGAGTATTACTGTTTTTTGTGTTCAAATGTATCTCATCCTCTACGAACTGTGTTTGTTAAATTTTTTGTGCACATATGTATATACAACGGATTTATAGACGCACAAAATGTTTTACAAGGCTTCGTCACTTTCATTAGTTCGACTCCATTATCTGCGTAAAATGAACGACTACCGTAGAATTTCCAATTAATTTGTAGATAATGCGTTTCTCGCCGTCCATTCTTCGCATTGCCTTCCGCCATTTCACTTGAATGATGCATACGCAAATCTGAAATTGCATCACAAGCACTTCCTTCGATAATCGCGAATCAACCGGTTTCCATCTCGCATGCCTCCAAACGCCACATATGCATCCATGTTAGTATTATCTCTGGATTTGCTGATGACTTCTTCGTGTTCGCCGCGATACCAAGCCCATTTGGCGGTCGGACCTGTCTTTGGTAGCCCACCTGAGCACCGTTACGATCTCAAACGACACACAATGCCAATACGAAAGTATCTTCGAGCAGAGATATGGGAAGCGGTAGATACGTATAATGCGTTGGGCTTATGTGTAAATTAATTTCTTGAGCACTGGTTGCTTTCTGTTGTGGACCTAAGATGCTGCGGTTGTTGACCCGTTTCCGAGCAAAGTTTAGTGGTTTTCTAGGCTCGTTCTTGCTTTGGATGCCTGTCGATGCAGCCGCCGTTGCAGAATAGTCCGCGTGATATGCATAATCAACTAGCATGCACGGAGCGTTGCGACACATTACAATATACGTATTCTGTTAATAACGGACTTGCCGTTCATATATTGGCATACGAACTAATGTGAAATCATCCAAGTACGCATATGACGAGGTTGGAAGATAGAGGCCAAAATTTGGTTATCCAGTGGGCCAAAGGAAGTGTTTCTGATATTATGTTCTCAGGAAGCAACGTTACGCTAGCGTTGCAGAAGCAAATACTTAGAGTTTTCTCAGCTCATCGTCTAGTCCAGAGACTAGACAACGACCTCGAGGGTTGGTAATATGTACATATATAGATATTATATTTTGAACTTTTTCAGTACTGGATCTTCTCTGCTAACCGCAATTTACATAAAACGCTTAACACTAGAAGGGCCGGGCTTCATACTATACCTTCAAAGACCGCAGCGGTCAATTTGACGGTACTAGAGATTCAGTCAGAATACTTATGAAATTATTACGTATATTACATTAATATGAAAAAATGACTATTAAACGTGAACGTGAACATGAACAGGCCATCTCCGACTTCCAGCCCTTACAGTGTACTTTCGTGCTATTTGATCGCTGTTGTCTACACCAAATTTGGTTTCGCTGTAAAATTTAATTGTCTCAGGCAGCTTTTTTTGATCAGTACCTATGCTCACGTTGGGGTACAGAGTACTTAAAATAGTAACATTTTTTGCTGGTTTTCCTTGATAGACAATAAGGGTTGTATCGGTCTCGGTTTTCATTATAAAAGTTTCATATCTTGTAGTACGAATACCTCTACAAATCAGCGTTACTTCTCGTCTCGCACGCCGCATTGTCCCAACAATACTAGTCTTTTCGACCATTAGTTTTTTAGACAAATTTAGAGACGTGAAAAAGTTGTCAGTGGTAACGTTTCGGGCCTTTTTGAAATAGAGTTGTACCAGTTTCAAAACCACATATTCGGGTAATGAAATATCATTGGAACGGTTCTCGTCTTTTCCTAGATACGGAAATCCTCCACATAGGTACTTACTCTCGACATCCACTAGTAGCCAAAACTTTATGCCGAATTTATCGGGTTTGTTTGCAATATATTGTAAAAACGGACACCGAGTTTTTGATGGAAATAACTGCTCAACAACTGTGAAATTGTCTCCAGGAATGTAACACATTTGACAATTATCTATAAATTTGTTTCTTATATCCGAAATTATCGCAAATTTGTCATTGGCTAAGCGAGCAGAACGCATGTTTCTCAAATCGAAACGTAAGTATTTCATGATCTCCTTTAATCTATTTTTGCTCATAGTATTTTTGAAAACAGGTGGTCCCCAATCTTGCGTCCACAAAATGTCTAAATCTAGGTGGCTCATGTTATAGGCTCCACTAGCGTAAATCATAGCAATAAATGCATCCAGTTCGTCTAGGGATAAGTTGCAAGTGTCATCTTGACTCTTGTTATGTGCTTCCTTTTCAGTACATTCCTTTATACGTCGTAGAATGTACTCATGAAAAAATGGTCTCCACGCAGAAATTGGCTTGTTATTTTCAATGCATCGTTTGGCGTATGGAGTAGGCCCTGAGATCTCTCTAACTATATTTTGCTGGGTTCGACGTCCTACTCCACTAGTGTCAGTAGAAATACAAGTCCATTCTGTGCCGTCACTTGCTACTTGTAACATCCCGACTTCCGGTACAGATGTCCTAGCTGAACGTCCACCGCATGCTGCTCGCCCTCTGCTAATGGATCTACGAGATACCCCGCGTCCTCTGCGCGAATTTACAATAATGTTGTTATTTGTAGCAGAGGAATCTACTTTGGAGTCTTCTGATGAAGAAGTGACCTGTTCCGACAAAAATACTGCATCACTGTCTGATAAATCGTCACCACTTTCATCACCTGACACATCTAGTTGTATATCCCGATATCGCAACAATTCTTGTTCTATTTGAGATGTACTGAGACCCCTACTCATTTTTTTATAACAAATTACGACTGCTCACTAAACGAAACCAATGTGAAATGAAACAAGCTAAACAGTAACAACTTACTCAGAGTTCAATATAAATAAAAACAAGCCGCGAGGTGCGACCCTTGAGGTCCACACGGCCAACTTCCCAGTAATATCTACATAAACATCAACAACATAACAACAATGAGAGGTATTCATAGCAGTAACAGGAATGAGTTAATATGAATCATATCGTCTACGGGAGGGTCCATTGATTACGTAAGGTTTTTGGTCGATGAATATTCACGCGGATCAATTGGTGGGGGCCTTTTTGATCTGGAAATTTTTTGTTGGTTTTCAAAATTTAATCAGTTTTTTTAATTAAAAGACTATAAAAACTATTAAAAAGCTGCTCAATTATGCAAATATTTTAAAACTTTGATTGAATTTGCAACATTTTTTTTAGAATAAAGGATATAAAGTAATAGCATTAGTATGAACCCTCTTTACATGGTAACTTTGAAGGATTTTTTTATTTTTACTTTAGTTTTTTTCATAATCATGGCAGAAAAGTTTGCCGGTGTCTCTTCAAAAACTAATGAGAATGTATAAATTTTATAAACTGGTATCACTGTGCGGTGCAAATCAGGTTAAAAAATATTTTTTATAAAAAAAAACCATAATTTTTCGCATTTTCTTCTATTAAATTAAAAAAACGGCTGAAACGAATTTTTATATTGTTGAAAACTTCACAAAGATGTTAATACACGTCAACTGACACCTTAATGATCCAAATATTATATCTGGTTCGTGAGATATAGTGAATGATAAAAATGACCTTGAAAATCTTGATGAGTTTTAATGATTCTTTATTTTTAATTTCATTTTTCACGCAATCATTGGCAAAAGTGATGATGGTGTTTTTACAAAAATTGTTTGCAATATATAAATTTTATAAAGATTGATTACTATTTTTTGCAAATCAGCTTAAAAATTTATTGTTTATGAAAAAAACCTAATTTTTTGCAGTTTTTTTCTTAAATTAAAAAAAAACGGCTCTAAAGATTTTTTTCAAAATCCGACAGATTTACAAAAATATTAATACGCGTACAATGACAGCTAAACGATGCAAATCCTATGTTTGATTCGCGAGATATAACGCATGACAGAAATGACCTTGAAGAGCATGATGACTGTTACTGATTTTTTATTTTTTATTTGACTTTTTTTGTAATCATGAGTAAAACTTTTGATGACATTTTTATAAAAACTGTTTGTAGTATGTAAATTATATAAACTTTGATTACTTGGACTTGACAATAAGGTTAAAAATTTATTGTTTTTGAAAAAAAAACATTTTTAACTTCCCAGTATATGGGAAGTTCTTGTAATCGCCTCGAAAATCGAAATTGAAATTTTCAACATTTCTTTACGTTTTGAGGTCTATAGAGTATATATAAAGTGTTTTTAGAAAGGGAGATGTATGTGTGTGTGTGTGTGTACGTACGTACGTACGTACGTTCGTGGACACTTTTTTCTACGAGCATAACTCACGTAAACAAAGTCGTATTGACTTCGTTGAGGTGTCAATCGAAGCGTCTTTGCAATCTTAAGAGCTGATTAGTTTTTTGGTATACTTCGATCGGGGGGGTTTGCTGTTTTGCCCGTTTGAAGGTCATTTCTGTCATGCGTTATATCTCGCGAACCCAACGTAAGATTTGCATGGTTGAGGTGTCAATCGACGCGTATTGACGTTAGTGTGATTCTATAAAGTTTCTAAAAAAATTCTTCGAGCGGTTTTTTAATTTTTTAAAAAAAAATGCAAAAAATTGGTTTTTTTTAAAAAAACAATAAATTTTTAACCTTATTTTCAAGTCCAAGTAATCAATGTTTGTAAAATTTATATACTCCAAACAATGTTTGTAAAAACAACATCAAAACTTTTTCTCATGATGATGTAAAAAAATAAATTAAAAATTAAAAATCATTAAAAGTCATCATGATTTTCAAGGTCATTTTTATCATTCACTAGATCTCACGAACCAGATATAATATTTGCAACAATATGGTATCATCTTACGTATATTAACATCTTTGTGAAGTTTCCAACATTATAAAAATTCGTTTCAGCCATTTTTTTAGTTTAATAGAAGAAAATGCGAAAAATTTTGATTTTTTTTCATAAAAAAATATTTTTTTTACTTGATTTGCACTGCACAGTGATACAAGTTTATAAAATTTATACATTCTTATCAGTTTTTGAAGAGAAAGCAGCAAAAAATTGTTCCATGATTATGAAAAAAATTAAATAAAAAATAAAAAATCATTCATGTAAAGAGGGTTCATACGAATGATATTAGTTTATATCTTTTATTCTAACAAAATTGTTGTAAATTCAATCAAAGTGTTATAATATTCACATAATTTGAGCAGATTTTTAATAGTTTTTATAGTCTTTTAATTAAAAAAACTGCTTAAATTTTGAAAACCAACAAAATTTCAATCAAATTTGCATTTGCGGTATCAACGCTTTGAATGGTAAAATGTTTTGTAGTCAATACTTTGCAAGATCATATGCTTTAAAAAGCTTTCATCGAATAAAAAATTGTAGTTTTTAGTAGATTCATTCTTTAGTAATCGTAAGATTTCAATAACCATCATCATTTGTAATACAATTCACTTTTTACATGCAATTGAACCTATTTTTGACTGCATATACAAAATTTTCAAGACCAAAAAGGCCCCCACCGATTGATCCGCGTGAATATTCAATCTGTCCTCAACGACCAAAAACCTTACGTAATCAATGGACCCTCCCGTAGACGATTTGATTCATATTAACTCATTCCTGTTACTGCTATGAATACCTCGCATTGTTATTACTTAAAGTAGTATTATTTTCAAAATTATTATTGTGTTTAATGTTGTTGATGTTTATGTAGATATTACTGGGAAGTTGACCGTGTGGACCTCAAGGGTCGCACCTCGCGGCTTGTTTTGCACTTTTTTTTAAAAAATTAAAAAACACCATCAACGATTTTTTTTAAAACTTGATAGAATCACATAAATGTTAATACGCGTCGATTGACACCTTTTTCAAAGAAATCGAATATTTGGTTCGCGAGATATAGCGCATGACAGAAATGACCTTCAAACGGGCAAAACAGCAAACCCCCCCGACCGAAGTTTCTCAAAAACTAATCAGCTCTTAAGATTTCAAAGACGCTTCGATTAACAACTTAACGAAGTCGATACGACTTTGTTTACGTGAGTTACGCTCTTTGAAAAAATTGTCCACGAACGCACACACATACGTACGGACGTACGTACGTACATACACACACACACATACATACATACTTCTTTCTAAAAACACTTAAAATATACTCTAAAGACCTCAAAACGTAAAGATATGTTGAAAATTTCAATTTCGATTTTCGAGTCGATTACAAGAACTTCCCATATACTGGGAAGTTAACAAAAGTACTTTCATTAGTTTGAAGAAATCGTTGTTTACAAATCTTATCGCTGCCTTTGTATGCCGTCACATTGACGGTGTGCGGTTTTAGTAGGTATTTGTAAAGGAATGTCATATACAACATACAGTTTAAATTTTTTATATAGATTTGGTCTTACAATAACAAACTAGGAAAAGTCATAAAATATCAAAAGAAACAAAAAACATAGTAGAATGTCCTACTCATTCCTCAGTTGATGATCTCCTTAGCTTGCTATCACACTACCGAGGAAAAGATAGAAGCGCAACAAATGATGCTCTTAGCCGATGGGACACCAGAAAATAGTCGAAAACAATAAACATTTCCAGCAAACCTTCCGCGCCTCGACCTTGAACCCTCTGTCGCCCATGGCATGCCAATTAGGATTTATGCCGATCCCTGGACACGCACAAATTCCTCACCTGTTGCTTCTTGGATGGGGTGGTCGGGTGCGAGCGCCACCCCGGCCGGGCCCCGGCATATGCACGACATAAAAATACAAATGTAATTACGAAGCTGACGTGCTTCATTGCTTCCCGTGCGGAATTGTTGTGGTAGTTGCGCACGAGCTGAGCAAAGCTAATGGTAAACGAATCGGAACCGCTAGCACCACTCCCTTCCTCGCATTCCTCGTTAGTGTACATCGATCAACCGCAGCAAGGTTTGTTGTCCCCGTCGACTGACCAAAACGATACCTTTTATGAATATTTATCACGTGCATTAAACAATCTTTGATCTTCGCATACGATTCTGCCCCGGAAAAACTCCAACACTTCCTTGTCCGACACCAGAAGGAACTCCCATGGAATAACAACGGCGAATGTGCCGGAATCGCCAAGAACTTACCTTAACAGCGAGCCGCGAGCTGTTCTGATTGTAGCGTCTCCACGGCGGACACTTGTTGAATAACAATTAATTGGCATATTTTCAATGGTAATGAGCCTTGCGCCCGCCACTCCCCCATCAGGCAGGGTTGAAGGCGGACAATCTGCCCGGCGTTGCTTGTAATGCGCGCATGTCGTTGACTCCCAATTGTGCGCCACTTTTCGGCAGATGCATATCAACGTTCTGATTGTTTGTTTGTCCGTTACTTTTCCGGTAATTGGGATTCTTACCTTTTTGAGGTGAAGGACATTTGTGGTGTAATAAATGCTAGCCGACAAGCGAAATTAAATGGTTTTATGTGACTCTGTGACCTAGTTTCATCGGAGAAGTGCGAAAAGAATATTTTGGGTAGGTTGAATGAATGTCTACGTATTGTCAACTCGGACTTCACACCTTCATTTTTCTGATATGTGAAAATGTTTACACATGATCCAATTCTTTTCGACAACTTCTAGCAGGGAAAAATATGTGTCGGGCAAATTCATTCATTTTTTTTAGTTTTGGTGACAACTTTGTAAAGTGAAAATCTTCAAAAAGATACTGATCAGCTCCTGCCTCTCGGTATGCCAGATTTCTACCGACTAAAACCACGTCCATCTCCTTCAAATCACTCCCTCCATCAATTTAAATCAATTGTTCAGATTTCAGTACATAGTATATAGTATAGAACCTAATTTGTGGGGCTTAGAATCCTTCCTGTTCGATTCATAATTCAAAACAAGCCGCGAGGTGTGACCCTTGAGGTAATATCTACATAAATATTAAAAATATTAAACACAATAATAGTTATGAAAATAATACTACTTTAAATAATAAATATCTCTCATAACAGTAATTGGAATGATTTAATATTAATCGTATCATCTTAGGAAGCGTCCCCCATTGACGTAAAGATTTGGGGGCGGGGTAATAGAATATTCACGCAAATCAATCGAGTGGGGGGGGGACAGGTTACAAAGCCTTTTCTACGTTATTTGTTATTTCTATATCGATGCTTGAAGGACAAAAGAGCGCTAGCAAAAATGAACGCAGTTTTTGTTATGACGCCCACTGAAGAGATTTTGTCGCGTGGAGGCCATTTTGAATAGTTGCGTTCAAAATTACCATCACTTCGACATAATCACAGAATTGGTATTTTTTCATGATTTTACATCAATGAGACTAATAATTATTTCTTATTTTGCAGTTGGTCTTGAAAAACATTGAATATTTCGCCAATATTCGGTTTTAATGGATGTCCAAAATAAAAAGTATTATTAAAGGTGAGGCAGCAGGTAATTGAAATCTTACGCACACTAAAGAACTAAACTATTGAAAACTACAATTTTTTATTTGATGAAAGCCTTTTAAAGCATATGATCTTGCAAAGTATTAACTACAAAATATATTACCACAAATGCAAAATTGATTGAAAAGATAATATTTTTTTTTCAAAATTTAAGCAGTTTCAACATTCAATTGAAAAACAGTACTGTGAAAACTGCTCAAATTATTCGCATATTAATAACCTTTGATTGACATAACAACAATCACTTTAGAACAAGAGATATCCGAAAAAGTGCAAAAAATTGGGTTTTTTTCAAAAAAAATAAATTTTTAACCTTATTGTCAAGTCCAAGTAATCAATGTTTATATAATTTATCTACTTCAAACAGTTTGTCTAAAAAATCCATCAAAAGTTTTTCTCATGATTACAAAAAAAATCAAATAAAAAATAAAAAATCATTAACAGTCATCATGATCTTCAAAGTCATTTCTGTCATGCGTTATATCTCGCGAACCAAACATACGATTTGCATAATTTAGATGTCAATGGACGCGTATTAACAATATAATGAATCTGTCGAATTTTTAAAAAAATCGTTCCAGCCGTTTTTTACTTTAAGAAAAAAGTGCAAAAAATTAGGTTTTTTTTCATAAACAATAAATTTTTAACCTGATTTGCGAAACATAGTAATCAATGTTTATAAAATTTATATACTCCAAAGTATGTTTGTAAAACCATCATCAAATCTTTCTCTCATGATTACGTAAAAAATTAAACAAAAAATAAAAAATCATTAAAAGTCATTATGATTTTCAAGGTCATTTTTATCATTCACTATATCTCACGAACCAGATATAATATTTGCATCATTATGGTGTCAGTTGACGTGTATTAACATCTTTGTGAAGTTTTTAACATTAAACAAGTTCGTTTCAGCTGTTTTTTTCTAATTTAATAGAAGAAAATGCAAAAAATTTGGATTTTTTTCATAAAAAATATTTTTTTAACTTGATTTGCACAGCACAGTGATACCAGTTTATAAAATTTATACGTTCTTATCAATTTTTAAAGAGAAACCAGCAAAACTTTTTTACATGATTATGAAAAAAACTAAATTAAAAATAAAAAATCTTTCAAAGTTACTATGTAAAGAGGGTTTAGACGAATGATATTACTTTATATCTTTTATTCTAACAAAATTGTTGTAAATTCAATCAAAGTTTTAAAATATGTCCATAATTTGAGCAGATTTTTAATAGTTTTTATAGTCTTTTCATTAAAAAAACTGCTTAAATTTTGAAAACCAACAAAATTTCAATCAACGCTTTGAATTGCAAAATGTTTTGTAGTCAATACTTTGCAAGATCATATGCTTTAAAAAGCTTTCATCGAATAAAAATTTGTAGTTTTTAGTAAATTCATTCTTTAGTAATCGTAAGATTTCAATAACCATCATCATTTGTAATACATTTTACTTTTTACATGCAATTGAACCTATTTTTTACTGCATATACAAAATTTTCAAGACCAAAAAGGCCCCCACCGATTGATCCGCGTGAATATTGTTTTAAAGGAATTTGGGTTCGTTATGTTGTTCACTTTGTCCGGTAGTGTATTGTAAAAGCTAGCTGCTTTGCTGAAGGGGTCTTTCTTTAATCGTTCAGTTCTGGTAAATGTAATCTACAAATCTAATTGTTTTGTTTTTCCATTTACAAATACCAGCTCAATTGTAAAACCAAGATGTTTCTTCTTTTCCCAGCGTTTAACTTCTTCCTGTAACATTCAAATTGACTCTGAATTTATCAAAATAATAAACAGTGCGCTAGTAATCCTTCAGGGGACCGCAAGATGAAACTTAAAGGAAATAAAGTGAGTAGGTAACGTGACAATATACATGCATTGCACTTGCCTAGCCAAATCTTGATATGATGACTTTGAGAGGCGTCACTTGCGGTTCAAAATTCGTAGGCTAGTTCCTTAAGGGGGCAGTACTCTTTAAAACAAAATTCAAAATAATATTTTTATTTGGGATATTTCGTTAGAAAAGTACCTTAAAAATACCTGTACAAAATTTTACATCGATATCTAAACTGGTTTTCATTCTACATCGCTCGTAGTCCCCCTTCGTCCTAGAATACTTTTAGAGCGCAAGCGGCCTTCAAGTGCCCGAACATATGCCGCTATGTAACTATTCGGCTATTATACTCTCTAATACAATACATACAAGTTATATTGAATAGTCTAAACTAGTGCATATTCGAATTTCACAGTGTAAAAATCAAAAATTTGGATTGAAAATGCTTTCAAGTTGAAAAAGACAAGATAATTCTCATAAAACAAAGAAACTTTAAACGCGTTTTTCTCGAAACATACTGTTTGTGTGTGCGTCGTAGGTTTGTGAAAAAAACTACTCATCCGATTTACTTGAAATTTTCCGAACATACTTATTAACTATATAACAATGGCACGAACCTAAAGTTAGAGCAAATTTTTTTGGCAATAGTAGAACCCCTTTTTCAATCAAAAAAAAAGTCAAAAATAAATATGGATATTTTTCTCCGGGTTTTCCGAGGTGCAATCCGCTTTTTTTGTTCGGCACTCCTCAAGCTCTTGGTCTTGTTTTTTGTGTTTTTTAATAATGTGAATCTGAACGTTTAATTTTAATATATATACATTTCAAGTTCCAAGTCGATATCTTTAATAAGTTTTTTTATATACAACTTTAAAAAAAGATCCATTTTCGCCGTTTTAACGGAGTACTTCCCCCTTAAAGCACCAGATTTTCCTTACCCTATTCGCTGCCAAACCCAAATCATATGAAGTTATTCCCGTTGCCAATTACATTTTAAGTGCTATTTTACCTAAGTTAGGCTATTTTTTGGTGAAAGCAAATAAATTTAGAATATATAATCATTTACATGCATAAAATCAAAGGGAAAGAAACAGGAATCGATATCCTTTCCCGTATTTTTAACTTCCCACTTCCCTATGGGAAGTTATTGTAATGGGGTCGATTTTGCGAATCCAAAAATTTTGACATATCTCCACGTTTTAAGGTCTCTAGAATCCAAATCCATCGTTTTTAGAGAGATGTCTGTGAGTGTGTATGTGCGGATGTGCGTATGTACGTATGTACGTACATATGTACGTATGTGCGTTCGGAATTATTTTTCGTCTCGATTATCTCGAGAACCAAAGATCGTATTGACGTGGGATAAGGCGTAATTACGTAACTTAGAACTGAATGACTTTTCAGCAAAATCGGTTGGGCCGTTTTTTTTATTTAGGATGAAAAAAATGAAAAAACCACTAAAAATTGCTTATTTTTAAACTGTTAATACGCACTATTAATTCGTGCAGATACCAAATACCTTCATAGTAATGTTGTTATTATTGTGCGTTTTAGCGAAATTGTGATCAAATTTGTAAAAAATGTTATTTAAAAAAAAATAAAGATTAATTTATGAAATTCCAAACTTATATTATCAGGTTTGGGTGAATGGGAGTAGAGACGCTAATGCAGTTAATAATATTGTTATAAATAATTAAATATTGTTAATAACAATCAAATAATATTAGTTATAATTTGATATTGTGTATATAAAGTCATTTATAATTATTCAGTAACGGTCAAACATTCTTAATAACGAATGATTATTGTAAATAATAATTAAATACCCTCAATAATAGTTGTGGATTCCTAAGCCGAAATGAAGAACGAGGTTGAGGACGAAGTGGAGGACAAGAAGGATGACGAGGACGAAGAGGACGAGGTTGCCAAGGCTTTGGTAGAGGATGACCAGGTGGTGGAGACGTCTTCCTCTACCAAAGCTTTTATGGTTAGATAAAAAATTGATAAAAATAATAAAAGTATTTATATTAATTTAGAATAATAATGTTCAATAGTAGTAATTAATAATAAAAGCAAATTATAGCATTTTCTTCACCCCGCTGGGTCGCACTTAGACCACATTTTCAGTCATCACTGTAGTGTTCACTCTTCTACAGGGTGGCATAAAAGTTTCTGATCTTCGACATGAAAAATCAACACAAATAAATTTATCGTCAAAAAACTATCTTCATATCTTTAATTAATTTCCTTAAAGAGTGAAAACAGAAATTAAAATGATAATACGAAAATAATGACTTTTATTGAAGACTCAGCAAAAACAGGTACGAAAATTCGAAAAGGATTTGTAGGTAGGCCTAGTTGCAAGTAAAATTTGCAGATCCATAGGTACTTGGGCATTTTTTTATTAGCCTTAGATGTCAACTTCTGTACAGTGGAAAGACTTTTGAAAATATAAATTTATCCATTCAGATTTGGTTACTTGGAGTGAAAATACCAAATTTATCGAAAGATCTTAATTTTAGCGCTCTTTTGTATAAACCCTTAAAACTTCGTGAATCTTTAACGAATTGAATTGGAATTTTTAACTTCCCAGTTCCCTATGGGAAGTTATTGTAATGGGGTCGATTTTGCGAATCCCAAATTTTCACATATCTCCACGTTTAAAGGTCTCTAGAATCCAAATCCATCGTTTTTAGAGAGATGTCTGTGAGTGTGTATGTACGGATGTGCGTATGTACGTATGTACGTATGTGCGTTCGGAATTATTTTTCGTCTCGATTATCTCGAGAACCAAAGATCAGATTGACGTGGGACTGGTTTTAAACGACTCGTAATTACGTAACTTAGAACTGAATGACTTTTAGGCAAAATCGGTCAAGCCGTTTTTTATTTAGGATGAAAAAACTAAAAAAACGACTAAAATTTGCTTATTTTTAAACTGTTGATACGCACTATTAATTCGTGCAGATACCAAATACCTTCATAGTAATGTTGTTATTATTGTGCGTTTTAGCAAAATTGTGATCAAATTTGTAAAAAATGTTATTTAAAAAATAGATTAATTTATAAAATTCCAAACTTATATTATCAGGTTTGGGTGAATGCGAGTAGAGACGCTTATGCAGTTAATAATTGGATATTGTTATAAATAATTTAATATTGTTAATAACAATCAAATAATATTAGTTATAATTTGATATTGTATATATAAAGTCAATTATAATTATTCAGTAACGATCAAACATTCTTAATAACGAATGATTATTGTAAATAATAATTAAATACCCTCAATAATAGTTGTGGATTTCGAAGCCGAAATGAAGAACGAGGTTGAGAACGAAGTGGAGGACAAGAAGAATGACGAGGACGAAGAGGACGAGATTGCCGAGGCTTTGGTAGAGGATGAGCAGCTGGTGGAGACGTCTTCCTCTACCAAAGCTTTTATGGTTAGATAAAAAATTGATAAAAATAATAAAAGTATTTATATTAATTTAGAATAATAATGTTTAATAATAGTAATTAATAATAAAAGCAAATTATAGCATTTTATTCACCCCACTGGGTCGCACTTAGACCACATTTTCAGTCATGACTGTAGTGTTCACTCTTCTACAGGGTGGCACAAAAGTTTCTGATCTTCGACATGAAAATTAACACAAATAAATTTATCGCCAAAAAACTATCTTCACATCTTTAGGTAATTTCCATAAGGAGTGAAAACAGAAATTAAAATAATAATACGAAAATAATGACTTTTATTGAAGACTCAGCAAAAACAGGTACGAAAATTCGAAGAGGATTTGTAGGTAGGCCTAGTTACAAGTAAAATATGCAGACCCATAGGTAGTTGGGTATTTTTTTTATCAGCCTTAGATGTCAACTTCTGTACAGTGGGAAGACTTTTGAAAATATAAATTTATCCATTCAGATTTGGTTACTTGAAGTGCAAATATCAAATTTATCGAAAGATTTTAATTTTAGCGCTCTTTTGTATAAACCCTTAAAACTTCGTGAATCTTTAACGAATTGAATTGGAATTTTTTGCATTTTTTTTTTCAGAAAATGAAAAATATTGAAAGCAGGACGAGTATACTCGTCTCGGCAATGCATAACACCCCGCCAAGGACGAGTAAACTCGTCCTTGGCAGTGAATGGATTAAAAACACAAGATTTTAGGTTTCTAATGCTTTGAACACACACTCATGCAAAATGAGCGCGTATATTTTAATTCGCCCGCTGTTAATTCTGCCTGGAGACCACAAACAATTCAGTGCCAACTAGTTCACAAAAAGCGATTCCATATTCAATTTTAGTGTTTGCTTTCATTTCGCACTCTACTCTTCCAGGACTCTCTAGAGCCACTCCAGTTTCAGCAATTTTCATAAATTATTGAAAGATAGAACGGACAACAAAACGCCATTCATTTTGCTGCACTACGAGTGTAAGCATGCGGCATAGTATCTCGATCTTCTAGAAAATCGGAAGCAATCTGAATGAGCAATGTTTAGAAGAGGAGCCGACTTGGAGCCATCTCAACCGCTTGGATTCGAAATAACAAACTGTTGAACTGGCCAACGGCCATTTCTAGCATTTGGCGCGACAATTCGTGGGCAGCACTAGATGTTCAAAAACAGGGAACTGAAACTATGAACTATCTGAAGAACGTTAACGGGACTCCGCGCCCAATGTTAGTTTTCACCGATAAAGATACTTTTGGTGGTAAGCACGCTGTCGAGTGGTTGGCTTTGTTTTGAATCGATATATGCAAAACATTCAGAATGTCGGTTAATTGGTCAGTGTTACGCCCAAGCGGTAGAATGAGAGTGGGCTTTGGAGTTCGATTGCTATCTTGATCGGCTTTCGAATATGGAGTTTGTTTAGTTCGGCATCACGAAAAAATCATCACAGGATAAGTGGAAGACAAATATTAAAAGTTAGCGAGAACTAGAGGACTCCCAGGCGAGTTTCAGAAGAAATCTCTAAGCGTTGTGAATGAAAATGATTTTCAAACGATTGTGCTTGGTAATCAATTTCAATTCACTCATAAGCACAAACCCTTTGGATGGGAAACAGCTAACCAGAAACCACATTTTTTTCAACGTTGGAAGGTGGAAATCTTCAAAAGGTACCGAGTCAGTCCTGCTTCTCGGCATGTCAGCATTTTGAACACTCTTCGCGCCAAAAACCGCTGCCGTTTAAGGTATAAACGTTATAAGCGGCCTGAGGATTTTGCACTGTTCCGCTCATTCCGATCTTTAGCTAAATCTTTAATTAAAAAAGCCAGACCCAAATACCTTCTTTGTATAGAAGAATCGATTAATAGGGGTGAAAGCAAGCTTTTCTGGTCATATGCTCGGTCTTTTCGTTCGTCGTCCCCTGTTTCCTCCTCTTTAACTTATGATGATAGAACAGTACATACGCCGTTAGAAAAATGTGAGCTTTTTGCGAAGTTTTTCTCGTCTGTTTACTCGTCTCATCCTAATACTGCTCCTTTTCTCACAAATATCATGCATAATTCTCCTTCTTCCTCTGATCTTGTTATAACTCCTGTTGCTGTCAAGTGCCTCATATCTGGACTGAAGTTGGATGGTGGTGCTGGTCCTGATGGTCTACCGAACTATTTCCTTAAAAAGACAATTGATTCTATTTCCCTTCCCCTTTCCATTATTTTCAATAAAAGCTTTAATTATGGGTGTTTTCCTAATGCGTGGAAGCATACTCTCGTTTTTCCTATTTTTAAAAAAGGTGATCCTTCTCTTGTATCTAATTATAGACCTATATCAATAGTTTCTGCCCCATCTAAACTCTTAGAAAAAATCTTTTATAATTTCCTGTTCACGTCTTTCTATCAGTTAATTAGTCCTTGTCAACATGGGTTTCACAAAGGTAGATCAACTGTTACTAACTTAGTTGAGTTCACCAACTTTGTTGCTAGTGCAGCTAATGATAGATGTGATGTTCATGTTGTGTACACAGATTTTGCCAAAGCTTTTGACTCTGTTAGCTTCGATATCCTCCTTTCTAAAATGAGGTTACTTAATCTTCCTGATAATCTAATTCTGTGGCTCAGTACGTATCTCAAGAATCGTTCATGTTGTATTGTTCTTAATGATTCCCGTTCCCTTCCGTTTTCTCCACTGTCTGGAGTTCCACAAGGTTCTATTTTGGGTCCCTTGCTGTTTTCTTTCTTTATTAATGACCTTCCTTCTTTGTTTCGTTCGCGTTGTCTTCTTTATGCCGATGACTGTAAAATATTCACCAGAGTGTCTTCCATAAATGATTGTCACATGCTGCAAAATGATCTCAATCAACTGTTTGCCTGGTGCTCTGCTAATGGCCTCATGCTTAATGTGAGCAAATGTGTTTATATGGTTTACTCCTTAAAGAATTCTCCTACCAACTTTGACTACATTCTTTCTAATGAGTCCCTGAAATGTGTTGATGTGTTTAAAGATTTGGGTGTTACCTTCGACACTTGTCTTCGCTTTCATCATCACTTTGCTGATATAATTAATCGTGCCTCTCGACTTACTGGATTTGTCCTTCGTAGAGCCTCTGACTTTTCTTGTCCTTCCCCATTTGTTAAATTATATTGCTCTCTTGTCAGAAGTATTCTGGAATATGCTTCAGTAGTTTGGTCACCGTACCAAACTGTACACTCTGCATCTATTGAAGCAGTACAAAGAAAATTCACCCGATTACTATTCTTCAAATCTGGTCTTTCCTACAGCTCTTATTCTGCTCGTCTTTGTTTCCTTAATCTTCTTCCTCTTAATCAACGTAGAATCAAACTTGATCAGTGTTTTCTTTTTAAAATTTGTCGTGGTCTTTTAGACACACCTTTGATTGAAGTCATTAAATTTCGTCCGGTAACTCGAAGCTCAAGACTAAATATCGTCTTTGATCCTCCTGTGGCTGATCTCTGTATTTATTTTCATTCGCCTATTGTGCGATTAATGCGCGATTTTGATGCTATGCAGCTTGGTCCTCTGCCCCTTTCTTTTAGTCTCTTTAAGCGAAATTTACTTTTAAAAGTTGCTAACTATGCAATCCCTTAATAATTTTTGTTTTTTTCTTCTTCTTCTTCGCTTTTTTATATTAAGTTACTTTTCTCTTATTTCTTTTTTTGCTTGAATTTAGTTTATTTTACTTATTACAATAAATTGTTGGATTCATCTGTATATTGTAGTCTTGTTGAAATGAATAAATAAATAAATAAATAAATGTCGTGCTTGCACCGACTAAAACCACCTCCGCATCCTCCAAACCTCATGATGTTGGATCGCTATGCGTTGCTTTTGGTCCTTTGTTATTATTTTCCTCTCCATGTTAACTACAGGTTTCCACGATGAAGACATAAAAGTTAAAAGTAATTATAGAGAGAGGATTTAATAATAAAACGGCCGGCAAAATTTTGATGCCACTGGCCAAAGAATAAATATGCCGATGATAGGCATTACCTGAAGTGCCGATAGATTGGCACAATCCAGGAAAGTCTTAAGCGGTTACATAGGTCGTGTATTTTCAAAAAATTGATCGAATTTTTTTTATTCCATATGAAAGTTTAGTACTTCAAGAGTAGTCACACTAAATGTGAAGTAAATATGAGCAATATTACCGGAGTTATAGGGATTTGAATACCACGTGGTCGGTACGTGCGCTCTGCCTTACCTAGCGTATTAAACGCAAGCAGCGCGGTTCTACCGCGTAAAATCAGCTCCTTTCTTTTTCATCAAGCATCACAACATCAAAAGGATGCTCTGAACATCGCGAATGAGGCGAACGAATTACTGTATGGACCTGGAATCGACGACTTGATGTAGGTTGGTTGGTTGGTTGTAGTGGCAGCCCCCTTTGTCAAAAGGCGGCTCACTTAGGCCAAGATAGGCCCATTGTGATACCACATTTTAATAGGGAGCGGCACTAAAACCTGTTGGGTGACGAGAACCATTTCGATTCTCGTATGAATCCGGCAACGCAGCTAATGTTCAAATCAGCTACTTCCGTGAGGCTGTCCAGGAAGGGTGAGCCTAAGGTTTTCATGCGTTTCCTGGATAGTGCTGGGCATTCACACAGAAAATGTTGGATCGTTTCCTCCTCCACCTCCTATCTGCAGCTGCGGCAGAAATCGTGGAAAGGGACACCCAGTCTTTCTGCGTGTCTGCCAATGAGACAATGCCCCGTCAGTACGGATACGATGAAACTTAATGTTTCACGGCTCGTGTTGAGGAGCTGCTTGGTGCGCTTTGAGCTTAGTGTGTACCAAGTTTGCCTGGTTGTCCTGCAGGTTTCTTCCAGCAGCCAGGCTCTATTTGCAGCCTCTGTATAATACTGCTTGAAACTTAGCTTGACGGAGGTCAACGGATGGCCGACTTGGGGTGTTAGTGTATAATCCTGGAGCTCAGTGCCAGCTCTAGCTAGGGCATCAGCTTCGCAGTTCCCAGGTATATCACTGTGACCCGGCACCCAGCAAATAATCACTTCACAGTGAAGCGACATCGCGTTCAGTAGTGTGCGACATTCCATTACAATTTTGGATGAAGTATACACGTTGGATAATGATTGGATAGCAGCTTGACTGTCGGAGAAAATGTCGAGATTTCTTATAGAAATTTTCTGATTTCTCAGCCAGTCCACTGCCTTATGTATTGCGATGACCTCTGCCTGAAAGACACTGCAGTGATCTGGTAGCCGGAAGGATAGTCTCAGACCTTGCTGTTCGGAGTAAACACCCCTGCCAACTTTTCCATCCATTTTTGATCCATCAGTGTAGATGTCGACCGATTCCTGTATCCTATTTCCTTCCATGATCCAGTCATCTCTGCTAGGGATGACGGACTTAAAACTGTGGTGGAAGCAGGGAATCGGAGGAGTGAGGTCTACTTTCTCTGGCGTTGGTCCATCCCTCCTTAATATGGTGGAGTGGCTGATATTCCCATAATGCCAGAGATTTAGAGCTTTCAATCGAATAGCAGTGCACTTGGCCTGCTGTTTCGTTAGGAGCTCCGTCGGGAGCCAATTTAATAGCATAAACAATGCTTTTGTCGGGGTAGTGCGTATAGCCCCGGTGATTGCAATAGCTGCAGTCCTCCTGACCCTGTTAACCAGGTTCGCGTTTGATGTTTTTGCCATTGCTGGCCACCAAATAACCACGCCATACAGAAGGATTGGTTCCACTATCGCTGTATAGAGCCATGATACAGTTTTGGGTTTTAGGCCTCATCTTTTCCCAATAGCTCTTTTGCAGCAGTAGATTGCGCATGCCGCTTTACGCGCTCTTTCCGCTATGTTTGCTTTCCATGCGAGTTTGGAGTCTAAGATCAGACCTAAATATTTGACCTGATGAGATGGATTGAGACTTGTCTCACCAAGTTTAGGTGGAGCAAATCGTGGAATTTTGTATCTTCTCGTGAAGAGCACAAGTTCCGTTTTATGCGGATTTATCTTTAGACCACACTCTTTGCTCCATTTGGTAAGAATACCTAGGGCAAAGTTTAGTCTTTCCGATAGGGTGTTAACAAATTTTCCCGATATTGCTATTGCAACATCGTCGGCATAAGCTACCACTTTGCAGCCAGTCGCTTCTATTTTTGACAGGAGTTCATCCACCACTAGGTTCCATAGAAGGGGTGATAGCACCCCACCTTGTGGTGTGCCTCTGCAAACCCTCCTTCGTAAGGTACTGTTTCCTAGCGTGGAGTTGATGTTCCTGCTGCTTCGCAATTGACCGATGAACCCTATCAGGTTGTCGTCGGCATTGCGTCCCCCGAGTGCTTTACCAATAGCCTTATGGCTTGAAAGCCCCTTCGATGTCTATAAAAACTGCTTGCGTGTATTCTTTAACGCTTAGCGATTTTTCGATGTAGCTGGTGTGCGAGTGAAGAGCTGTTTCAACCGATCTCCCTTTTGTGTATCCGTGCTGCGCATTAGAGAGTGGTTTCAGAATAGCTCTCAGATGGATCTCTATCAGTCGCTCCAGAGTTTTTAGCAGAAAAGAGGTGAGACTGATAGGTCTGTAATCCTTAGGTGAGGAGTGGGATGTCCCAACAAACATTATTGTTCTTATAAAGCACTTCAAGAGCTTTATAAGAATCAAATCAAGCTTTGGCTAGGAGTATAGCTTTTTGACATTGTTCTTATAGCATTCTTGAAGAATGTTAGTAGCTAGAAAGTGGCGTATGAAATTAGCCTTATAACGCTCTATAAACATATTTGAATAACTCTTGAAATCCCTTATAAGACTATTTTTAAAGAAGTTATAAGAACTTATTCCCGTAACAACTTAGAGGAAGCTGGTATAAGACTTCTGATTCTTATAAAAGAATTAGGCAAGAGCAAGAATAGAAACTAAAGTTGTGTGTGTATTTTTGGTATGGAATGGTAGTCGTGTTTATTATGTAGGTGATTGAGTTGAAAAAGATTGCAAAAGTGAAAAGCAATATGGTGTCTCATATTTGCAAAATAATAAGCGAGTTAAATAATGACTATACGAACTGTAATGACTATAGCAACCAAAAAAACAACGTCTATGCTCGCGAGGAAAATTCATGAGGTGATAAGCGCTATCTGTTCATTCATGAAGCGATGTATTTATTGGTGATAAAACATCACTTCGATGTTTGAAAGATGTTTTTGGAATACATCACACTTCTCTCTTCATCAATCTTTGCTTGCACCATCCGTATGCAAAATACTTATTCACTTTTTATTTGTTTGCTGAGTACTCCCCAGGCAATGAATATATAAGGTTTATTGGATTCCCAATAATTTTTCCATCATTAATTTTAATATAGGGGTCCGTTTTTACAAATAAACCTGTGGGGGCAGGTGCCGAGTAATTAAAGAAAATCAGTTTTCAATTAACCAAACGTTTACTAACTATTGTATGTTATTCAAACTTAATAATCTTAAATACGTGTTCGGAGCGGAGCTCTGCGGCGATCGCGACACGTTCCAAGTGTGTGTTCTTATTCGACTGTCTTTTGTTGTGCCCTCGCCTAGTGCCTTAACATCTGTCATTACTTAGGCAGCCACATCTCTTTCCCATAATTTTCTCTGCATCGGGACCTTTTTGTGTCACGGAAATTAAACAATACAATGTAAAAAAGGGGCACAAGTTGAAAGGCGTCTAAGCCGTGGCCGCCACAAATCCATTCGGTTTGGCTGTCTCAGCCTTGAGCTTTGGTAAATTTTAGTATTCCGTGTTTTCCTGTTGTAGAAATTAACCGCACTGTTAGTTGGATCCCTCCTCATTCATTCTGTCCTAGCAAATTTTATTAATAAATTATCCGCGTTTCTCATATTATAGTCGTTTTTCCCCAATTTTATATCTGGTTTGATTGTTTTTCCATCATCGTATTGTACATTTTTTATGCATGAATTTCCCTTTTTCCATGCAAATCAACCCATTCAGAATGAGTTCTTGGGCTTTTTTGTACACCCCGGCCGTGGGAGTCAGTTTTCATAGGTTGTAGATAATCCGTGCAATGCCCATTGTTTTATTTTTGTTGCGTGGTTATGAAAATATCTGAAACGATGCAAAAGACCAACGATAGCTTCGGGTGTTTTTCTCAATTCATCAATATTTGATCTTATTTCCATGTCTTTTTAAGCACAAAAAGTGTTCCTCGTAAATATTAAGAGAGTAAATAAACTTTTCAGGTTTTTATTTAAGATTCGTTAAAAGTTAGGGTATAAGACCCTTTATTACTAGAAAATAAACCCCTTCAGTCAAGATTGTTTTGGCTGCTACTCATCTAAAACGCATGGCTTCCAACCAAGTGCTATAAATCAACTACGGTCTTATTCAGCACATTTTAAGCAACAAATCGTATGTAAACGAAGCAAAAACGTATTGAAACACAACCATTCTGATCAGCCTTAAATATTTCCCGAAATTATTAAATTGAATATAGAAAAACATAATTTTATGAACTATAAAATTTAAATTTTAACACAATCTGCAAGCTTTTCAGTGCCGCTTTGCATTTACATATCGACTTGTTATATTGTATTATTATTATTTTTTAAGGACCCTGAATCCAACTGTCGCACAGTACAACACAATGTTTTCAAAAATTATCAACGGTGGATTAACGGTAATTTTCAATGTGATTACATAAAATAACGCGCAAAGCGCGAATTCAAAAAAATGCCAGAGTGGTGATGATATTTTCGACACAAAAAATATTGAAAACGCAAAAAAAAAACGGAACCATAAAATTTATTAGCGGTTTGTGTATCCAATAACTTCCTACCGAAGTAAGTGCCATCTAGTAGCAGAGTAATTTTGTATTTTAGTGGAGACAAATAGGACCCCACAGTTTAAACTGAATATACCAATCGCGACCAACTTCATGTTACCACTAAATTTTCATTATCAAAAATGGTGTCCGTGCAAACGCGTTTCAAATCCGCGAATATTTTATCGTTATAAGTAGTGCACGCTTTCACCATCCCCGTGTTTTAACTAGTTTTTCTATTAGTATATTTGAATCGCAAGCGAAAAAACTGTCCGCTTATAATGTGTACCATTCGTAAACCGTGAAAAATCTCACATGAGAACTTCCTTGTAACACCTGCCAATGTCAAACGACTTGGCCACGAACAAAAGCTGATCAACTTTGAAAATTTGCCACACGAAACAGCACTGCAGCATTGCGCTTTAGTTTCGTTGCATTCGAGTCCTTCGACAAGTCGTGTGGAGTGCAGAGGAAGCGCATATAGTTAATCCGGCCAAATGGAGTTCGCACAGCCGCCGCCGGACGTGTCGCAAGTGAATTTCAGCCTGCCTCCGCCGCAGACGCGGCATCCTAACCAACACGGGAACAATTTGGTGTTGGGCGGCAATGTAGGCGGCCACCACCATCACTATCATCACCACTACGGGGGTGGAATGGGGGCCGGCAAGCCCGGGCATCCGTACTTCAAGCAATTCGGGAACTTCGGCCGCGGTCCGAACGGGCTGCCAATGACGCAGGACGACTTTGACGGGAAGCGCCTGCGGAAGAGCGTGATGCGCAAGACGGTTGACTACAACGCGTCGATTGTAAGGGCTCTGGAGGTAGGTGTTTGGGCGCGGACGATGACCGGCAAATAGGTCATTTGATTTTACATTTCATTCTCCCATATTTCCTTGTAAACTGCTGCTGTTCGCTATAGAGTGAACGTAAGAAGTTTTCTTCAAAAATATTTCATTCAGAATAATTGGAAACAGGTTCTTCGTAAGAGCCCAACACTAGCGATGCAAGGGATGCTACTTTTGCTAAGAGGAAGCTACATTGTTGCCTGACGTCATTGAAGAGAGAGTAATAATGATCAAAGGTCCCGTTTCGCAGTTCGTCTTGAGCTTTGCCTACAGCACACTCCGTCTTTCATCGTCCTAGTCCAGTGACAACGTCTAACAGCCTCACAGTCCGAGGAGTGATTTGTCGGTTGTGTCCACAGCCGCCTCTTTCTTCGTCGTCCCTTCCGTTAGGTCTTTAGATGGCCTTTTGGGTACACGTTCGTGTTCCATTCGATCTAAATAGTCAGTTCGTTTTCAGTCGATGAAGTTTCACTTCGTTGTTGCATCAGATACGCCTTCCACACCTCCATAAATATCGCATCCAATATTCTGCTCAGGACCTTCTCCGATACTTGAGTTAAAGATTATATTTCGTATTCGTTGCTTACCATGAAAATAGATTAACGTTCCCTTCAATTCCCATTCTGGTAATAACCATATTTTTGACTATGATTTCTCTACACGCCAGTGGCGAGACGTTCATATAAGCCGATTCCCATCGGCTTCCCTTTCCAAATATGTTCCAAAAATGTCTAACACTTCAGTTTTATAAGGGAATGAAGTGCTTATTTACTTGCATGCATCACTGTAAACTTGCACAATCGTTCCACTTGATCTCAGTGTTTATTCAATCATACTCCATTCTCTTAATTCTACACATCCTCATAGTTCCAAAGCGATCAACATTTGTAAGAGTTGCAGCAAAGCTTTCCGAGTCTCGAATTCACCAATAATTTAAGATGGGGGCATTCAACTCCCGTTTGTTGGAATGGCAGCTCGGTTTTCCTCAATAGGATATGGAAACAAATCAAAAAGCCGGTAGCGTTCCCGGCTTGCGAATCAGCTGTGAAAATTGATGCTAGAAAATCATCGAAAACTCCCAATTAGAAATACATACTGCTGCAATATTCTTTATGTCTATACCTTGATTGTTGTAGCAGGAAATTTACGTAAGCTCTACTAGTAAGCTACAGAACGCGAAAAGAGTTTATTGTTATTTGATTGTTTTTGTGAAATTGTGTGTGTTATTTTCAACTTATTGCAGATTTTCTTGTGGGTGATTTTTTAAAAATTTTAATATGTCTTTAAATGTAGATTGCTGCCTTACAGATTTTTTGACGACAGAAGAGACACCATTTTTTAAATTAAGTTTTGAAACAGAGGGTAATTCAAATGGGGCGAGCGAAGCCTGAGCTTAAAATTATTTATAAGCGGAAAGATGGGCTTTCGAAGCATTTTCATTGCTCTCTTTATGAAAAGTATCCACAACTTACAGGAAGCTATAAACAAAACATGATGCTTTGTTTTCCATGTTTTTTGTTCTCCAATGCTGACAGTGCATGCAGTAAAGTCAAATTCCTTAATTTCGTATTGGCTTAAAATATACATTCCTTGCCAATAAGGTCAAAAACGATGCACATAACATAAAAATATAAATATTCCATAACTGATCGTAATTTAAAATGTATGGAATAGAAAGGATGGTTGCGGTAGTATTTCTCTATATGCTCATAATATACTGCTTTGTCTGTTAAGGGTCCATGTCTCTCAAATAGTAAGCGGCTTACCCACAGTAATTTTTCACCCCTCGCCGTTGCACACGCTTGCCCTAACAATATTTTAACTTATAAACCGTTCCTAAGTAGACTGGACCACCTGTTGATCTCGTTTTGAATTCAGATTACAACTCCTGACACCAATTATTTAAAAGAAAGAGCTAGCATGTCTCTGTGACGTACTCCATTACGATAAAACTGTTACGATCTTCGTTTTGGAAGAAATTGCGACCAAGAAAACCACCACTCAAACATCCATCCCCATTCACTCGTTGGGGTAAAGATGCCGTTTCTAAGACTATATTTGGATTCCAGGAAAGGTGTTCCTAGTGTTACTCAAACGTGAAACGATCCATTTCGTACAGTGGAGGTTTGGCGCTACATATCCGACAATATGACACCATTCAGCTGTTCCGGTTGAACTGCGTTAAATTTAAACATCACTTTTAGTTGGCTAGGACAATTTTCAAACATACAATGCTGTGAATAACATTGGTTTACAAAATTTAACTTAAATTGTGCCACACGAACTTTTTTCGTGTTTCTACTATGTATTAAGTATTGTGAATAAAAATAGGCAGTCATTTTATTTTAATCGCGTATCAATTTTATTTGCTGAAGAAAAAAGAATTACAAGGAAAATATTAAATAGTTCTGCAGAAATATGCGAATTATGTGGTTTGTAAAAAAAAATTCTACGATTTTCTGGAATATTTGACTTTCAGTTGATCCCTTTTGATCGTTCAGCAATAGTCCTTGGACTCCATCTACCCTGGTAACGCTTCTCCGCCGTTAAAATGTCCTGATGGAACCTTTCTCCATGCTCATCACTTACAGCCCCTAAATTCTCTGGGAAAAAATCCAGATGTGAGTCTAGAAAATGAATTTTAAGCGACATATTGCAACCCAAAGCTTCATATGTCAAAAGGAGCTCGTTAATTGTGGTTCTCACTGTTATGGTTACCCAAAAAGTTTGCAACCACGTTCTTGAAGCATTGCCAAGCTGATTTTTCTAAAACGTTTAATTTTTCTTCGAATTTCGGATCTTTTATTAATTGCCTGATTTGAGGTCCTACGAAAATGCCCTCTTTGATTTTAGCATCGCTTATTTTGGGAAATTTCTTTTTTAAATACAAAAATCCATTTCCATTGCGATCCATAGCCTTTACAAAAATTTCCATAAGTCCTAATTTGATATGGAGTGGCGAAAGAAACACATCAGCAGGCTTCACAAGTGGTGAATGCTTTACATTTTTCTGTCCAGGAGCTAGAGAGTTACGCACAGGCCTTACCTTTTTCTTGTAATGGTTTTTTCTGTCCCTACTGTCCCATCCGCACAAAAAGCAGCAAAATTTAGTATAACCCAACTGCAGTCCAAGTAGTAAGGCAATAACTTTTAAATCGCCGCAAATTTGAAAGCCATATGTATTATACTGGATTTTTTCAAGTAATAGTTTCATGATCTCATAAGTTTCTTTCATATGCGTGCCGTGTGCTAAAGGAACAGAGGGAAGTACATTACCGTTATGGAGTAGAACTGCTTTTAAACTCGTTTTGGATGAGTCGATAAACAAACGCCACTGAGAGGGATCAAATTCTATTTCCAAAATGTTCATAACTGAATTTATATCATGACAATAAACCAAGTCCCCATCTTGAGAAAAAAACCCTTTAAAATGTTCATCACGATTTCGAAAATGTAGCAAATTCCATCCTTTCAAACGAGATCCTAACAGTGCTGCCTGTTTTTTTGATAAATTCAAATCGCGAACCAGGTCATATAGATCTCCTTGAGTTATCAGATGTGGCTTATCTTGAATTTCTTCAAACTCTGAATCCTCATTATTATCATTACTCAATTGGTTTGAACTAGAGGGTTGTGATTCGTCAACCTTAAACGATGTAGACGGAACTGGTATCGGTAAATTATCATTATGAGAAGCAGGTCTCAGTGGCGAGGCGTTCATATAAGCCGATTCCCATCGGCTTCCCTTTCCAAATATGTTCCAAAAATGTCTAACACTTCAGTTTTATAAGGGAATGAAGTGTTTATTTACTTGCATGCATCACTGTAAACATGCACAATCGTTCCACTTGATCTCAGTGTTTATTCCATCATTTCATTCTCTTCATTCTACACATCCTCATAGTTCCATAATAGCCAGCAAAGCGATCAACATCTGTAAGAGTTGCAGCAAAGCTTTCCGAGTCTCGAATTCATCAATAATTAAAGGTGCCGTGGGCATTCAACTCCCGTTTGTTGGAATGGTAGCTTGGTTTTCCTCAATAGGATATGGAAACAAATCAAAAAGCCGGTAGCGTTCTCGGCTTGCGAATCGTGTGTGAAAATTGATGCTAGAAAATCATCGGCTTACCCACAGTAATTTTTCACCCCTCGCCACTGGCAGGTCTTATTGCCGAAGATAAATTAGGGTACTGAACTGTGTGTCTCGCCTTAGCATTTATGCCCTTTATTGGAGTAAGACAAAAATAGCAGTCTGAAACATGATCTCTAGGCTCAGTCCATATCATGGGGACAGCAAACGGCACATGACGTGATCCTTTCTTCCAATCAGTTAATTTTTTTACACATGTTATGCAACAAATATGTGGGGCCCAAGCTTTGTCCTGATGAGCCACCGAAAAATTAAAATACTCGTGATAGCACTTCAAAATAAATTCAGAAAAATTTCGTCTTCGATTTTTGAAAGTCACTTCACCACAAATATAACAGAAACAGTTAGGATCGTTAATACACTTTCTCGGCATATTCGCAGAAGCACAGAAGTTAATTAAATCCAAAACAATCAAATTAATAACGAAAACAAATATATTAAGCTCGCTTTTTACTGCCGTACAAATGCGTTTATCGCTGCAACTCCGAAAATGAACTTGACCTCATCACAAGAAAACTGAGGGTGACTGAAACAAAGTAAGTGCGTTTTTGTAATGAGGGTAGGTAGTCAAAACACGATCATCCATCAGAGTTCGTGTGGCATGACCACTGTTGACCAGTGTAATTATAGACTCAACTATGTTTTTGAGTCTCTCGTAAAAACAGAAATTTATTTCAAATAAATGTTGATTTTATTGGATAATATGTCTTTAAGAAAATGTAGTAGGGATGAAAGGTTGATTATATTTCTTTTGAAAATAAAATAAAAAACAACATAAAAACTCGCTGTATGATCTGTGAAAAAGTATAAACTCAGTTTAAGTTCTTCATTCAATACTTAGTCCATTTGCCCTTATTTTTTTATTTTATAACATCTAACAATCGACTCAAAACGCTATCAACAAGACTATTACTAATACGCTATCTGATATCTCGTTCCAGGCTACTATTATTCCTTCCTTAAGTTCTGCTACATTTCCAATGGATGATTTCTCCTGCTCGTAGACTTTCCTCGCTAAGATGCCCCACAAATTTTCCATGGGGTTCAGGTCGGGACCTAACGCAGGCCATGGTAATAATTGGATTCCATAATCTTGAAACCACTTTTTTGTGAAGGCAGCCGTATGGATGGGTGCATTATCCTGCTGAAAAATAATATCTTCGTCTTGCGCTCATGTCACTAAAGGCAGCAGATGATTCTCTAGTAACTTCTGATATCCGACAGCATTAAGCCTACCATTGACGAAGGCTATTTCGCACCTAGCATGTTTTTTGAAAGCTGACCAAATCATCACAGAACTACCTTCCTGTGCTATTCTTGGCATAACTGCTATCTTTTCGTAAATCGTGCCAGTAGTAGTTAAATCCATCTGGTCCATCGAGATTGAACTTCTTCTCGTCGCTGAAGATCACATGATCCCAAATGGTTCCTTTTTGGATGAAATTTTCGGCGAATTTCAGTCTAGCTTCGATGTGACGTTTCGTCAATTTGGGTTTTTGCAAACATTTATGGTATTTAAAGTTTTTGGAGGGATGCAGTCCATTTTCTAACTAAGCTCGGATCACATTGCAAGTTTAATCGGCTAAAAAATTTGGATGATGAAGCTCCTGTGTTCGATAGTTCTCTTAAAATTGTGCGTTTTACACTAGGCGAATATTTTGGAGGACGTCCAGATGACTTCTCGTTTTTCCCATAATTCTCGATTCCAAGCTTTAACAAATTTTTAACTGCACTCTGCGATCTTTTAATTTCACTCGCGATTTCTCTTTGAGTTTTTCCAATGTTCCTCAAATCAATAGTTCTATGTTTTTCAACATCACTTAGTTTTTTCCACGGGACATTCTAGGGATCGACAAAATTTCAAAACTATCAAAAACACAACTGCACGTCTTCACAGTGTTTAAAATGCTCCATAAAAACTCAAATCAACGTTAGAATCACTCTTGGCAAACATAGAACAGCACCTGATTTTCTAATTATTCACAGCTGAAAAAGGACACTTTTGGGATTTTTACTTTGCACTTAGTGTGGTTGAAAGAAAGGGAAAGGTAGATGATTAAGAGGATTTCCTGGGAATCCCAAAATAACATGTTCAGGCAAAGAATTCATTTCCTAGAAGTGATTTGGAAAAAATTCGGAAAATATGTTTGAGTCTATAATAATTCACAACACTGTAGGTACATGTTCCAACAAGGAATTAACCTAATAAATCCTATTTCCCTGTCCGCAATTTTTAAAATCAGTCAAAGTGCATAGGAAAAATAATATGCGGCTCTACAAAATGACGATAATATCTGAGCTAATAAATGCGAGTCCTGGACGCGTCAGAAAATACCCTACAAATCTTCCGAAGGAAACCTCTTCAGAAGAATATTCGGGTCAATATTGGAGGGAACGCAATGGTGAATATAATGCAAACATAAGTTGTACAACGCATACAACGACCCACCCGTTTTCACGACTGTAAATCTTCGCAAGCTTCAGCGGGTTGGCCATTTAGAACGCATGGACTAGGTATAAATGTCTAGACGCACCCTGAAGGATAGAGTCCAAGAAAATCGACCACCAGGCTAGCTGATAAAGCGATGGCAGGACGGTATTGACGCGGATAGAAGAGCGCTGCTAGGAATGGGGAACTAGAAGACGTGATCGCTTAACCGAGATAATTGGAGGCACCTGCTGCAGGGGGCCCAAGACCCGATTTGGGCTGTCGCGTCATTGATAACATGCTCAATATGAAATTGCTAGCCGTACAGATGGCCCTATAATAAATGTTGGAAAAGTCCTTTCTGTTTATTCAATTGAATATACAAAGTAAATAGCAACATTCCGTGAAGCATATAAATATTTCGTTAGTTTAACCGGACAAAACATAATTGACTGGCTAAACAGTGCATTCCTTCTCGCTATATTGGAATACGACATAGACTTGAGTTTTTTCAAAAGCAGTTTTTATATTTTGCCCTGCGAAGTTTGTATGTTTCAAGTGGATTCAAAATATCGCCTCATACAATAAAAAGTTCGGTCTTTTAAACTTTACCTCGCCTATCGACCAGAAGAATATATCGTTCCTGAGTTTAACGTGATTGCCTGAAAAGAAGTCTTAACATCACGGGCCTCTTAAGCCACGGGTAACGATTAGCACGCACCAACGCCCGCACTAAACGTACTTGTCAGTAACCCATAACTTATGTTATGAGCACTGCTTTTCTGAGTGTGAGTACCAAGTTTACCTAGAGCTTGCATGGACTCCTTCATATCCCTGGCATAAATCGGACCTATAAGCATCGTTACCGCTTTTTGGGAAGCGGCATTCCTGTTGAGAACACAACAGCACGCCAATGCACCACGATACAGAAGGGTTGCCGAATAGCTACCGGTCTCAAACTGTATTATAAATGACTGTACCCGCTTTATGTATCAGCAACAGCCACCAAGTTTCAACCTCCACAAGTTCCTCAACCAAACCGGGGCCCCGGTTACCCTTGGAACTAGTATTGCCCTGTTAAAGTTTCGAGGAAGTGCAAGCACAGCCTCTTCGATTGAGTCCCAACGCAAAACTCCAGGTCGATCGCCGTAATTTAGGGTTATCATAATATATGATAGACCCTATTAATCGTCATCCCTTTACCTCAGCACCCTGTTGAAAGGATGTTGATCTGAGGATCGTTCAGAACCCCTCCTCCTTTACACTGGCTTGGGACAGTTCTCTTAGCTGCTTAGGCTAGGATTCTCTTTTTGCAAGGTACTCTCGGCTATGCGACTTTTCCCAGACATATTCTAGGCGCACACGATCCCTAAATTAACTTCAGTATAGCGCATCCTATGCAGACAAGGAATCTATCAACAAGTGTTGTACACTATTTATATATCACTCTCCCTCCATGACAAAATTCCTATACAACAATGTTAGTTTTGAATTGAGAGGAAAACCAACTTGAAGAGGTTCTGAGGTTCTTAAATAAAATGTCGTTGTGTAATGACAAGGATTGAAAATAAAAAACAAAAGGGCTTAGTTGCGAAGGAAAGGGCTCAGACCCTTGGATAAATGTGCTCGCCGTCGTTCGCGTTGCCGTTTTAAGTTTAAAAAACGACCATGAAACTTGAAAGCCATATATGGCTTCGTATGCAAATAGAGGGCTAACTTCGCAGTATATAGGGAAGTTAGGGGCCATTCATATATTACGTAACGCAATTTTCAGAGACTTAACTCCCCCCCCCCCCATGTAACACTTAGTAACATTCATTACGTAACAAATTCACCGTATCCCGCTCACACTTTTGAATAATTTAATCACAAAATATTAACAATGTAAAAACTTTTAACCAAAAATACTTTTTTTATTTTCGATTTATTAAAAAAAATATAAAATATTATTCTAACTAATTTTACATTTTGTTACATAAAAATTTGCTAAATAACCCCTCCCCTTGGATTGTTACGTTATATATGGATAGGCCCTTATTGCAGATGGTCATCGAGATTTTCAACATGTCTTTATGTTTCAAGATCTGTGGGGTGTTTGTAAAATATTTTTTTGAAAACATGTGTGTGTGTGTACGTGTGTTTGTGTGTGAGCATTTCTTCCCAGAACGATATCTCGCGAAATGAAAGTTGTATCAATCGAAACGTATTAGCGATAAGACGAGCTGATTAGATTTCGATAACACTTGGTTCGGCATTACATTTTGTTTCGACATATTTTTTTTTTCGTCGTTGGAAGGTGGGAATCTTCAAAAGATACCGATTGGCTCCAGCCTCACGATATGCCGGATTTCTACCGACTAAACCCACCTCCGTGTCCTTCTAGGCAATGTGTCCAAGACAATAGAAACTATTTATTTATCCATCCATATTTTAAAAAAATGCTTGGCACTTCCCAGACGATAAAGATCGGTATAAGGGACAGTGCCTAATTTTCGATATATAAAGTCATTTATTTTCGTTTATATTAACATTTGTGATATTTTTCTAATTTTTCATTATGAGCTTTGAGGAATTGCGGAGCTGATGTATTCAATACCATTTCCGTCACGCACGATATTTCTGTTACGAAACGTATTGACGTTATTTTGGTTTTAATCGAAGTGCAGTAACATTTGTATGATTCTATAACATAATTTTTAATAAATTCACTAAAACCGTTTGTTTAATTTATAAAAAGAACTCAACATATTAGATTTATATTTCCAAAAAAATATTTTTTTTTGTCTAATATGCTTTTCTTGCAATCAATGCTTCGCATAACCAAAAAAATTCCTGCATAGCTCCTGTTTGGGATAAGTTTAAGTCTTTATCAGGTATGCAAAATAAGCTATGTAATGTGACAAAAAGGAACGTCTAATCCATTCGTATTGATAGGATCACTCTTGAAAAAATGTCATCAAATCAAGAAAAAGTTCGTAGTTTGATTGTGCAAATACCTGGAAAATCCGTTTCGTAAATATTCGGTACTAGCAATGGAGACCAATTCGTGGATTGCAACAGTGAAACAAACAATTATAAAGTACAAAGAGGTCCTACCTGTTGCTAGAAAGTCTGGATCAGGTAAAAAAAGGTCCATTCGATAAAAGTTTGAGCCGAAAGGTAAAGAGGAAATTTTTGCAGAGTCCTAACACATCCATTCGAGATATGGCTCAAAAAGTGCAAACATCGAACGCAATGATTCAGAGGATTAAGAAACATTATAATCTTAGATCATATAAAGTCCAAAAAGTATCCGATCGATCCGAGGAAAAGGAGAAAGAAGCGAAAAATCGAGCTCGAAAGCTATACAAGGATTATCTGACCAAATTCGATTGTGTTGTACTGGAGGATGAAACATACGTGAAGGCCGATTTCGCACAGTTGCCTATGCAGCAGAATCAAAGGGTGGTGTTAGCCCAAAACATAAAACCAACAAAAGCACCAAATTTCCTAAGTAGTATATAATTTGGCAGGCAATATGTCCATGTGGTCTCAGATCCGAGATATCTGTAGCGAAGGGTACCATCAACTCAGCAGTATACATCGAAGAGTGTTTAGAAAAGCGACTAAAACCATTTATAGAGAAACACGACGCATCTGTAGCGTTTTGGCCAGATTTAGCGACAAGTCATTATGCTCGATCAGCAATGAAGTGGTATGAGGACAACAACATCTCCGTGGTACCAAAAACAGCTAACCCTCCAAACTGTCCAGAACTTCGACCAATCGAAATTGGATTGAAATGAAGAAAATATTAAAGAAAACAAACAAAATTGCTAAAACCGCAAAGGATTTTCAAAATATGTGGAGAAACGCATATAAGGTGGTCGATGACACCGTTGTACGGAACCTAATGCGTAGAGTTAACGGAAAGGTCCGAATTTTTTTCCTTAAATTAAAAATTCATTGAATTTTTATGTAAATGTTAGTTAATATAATCTAATAATAAAAGAAGAAAAAATAGTTCGATGAAGCAATTAATACCACTTTTAGAAACATAATTATAAAGGTCAATTTTTTCGATACACTCCTTAGTTCTTAGTAACTAAAAAAATCTATTTTCTTTTATAATTGCAAAAAATAAAATAATTTACAAGAAATATTTCTGTTGAATTATTTTTGTTAATTAATATCAACTCATTACTTTTCTATGATAAGTAATTATTATTATTTAAAGTATTGTCATTTTTACTACATATATATGTTTGTAAATATTATTTAAATTTTTCGTGTGAACTTCAAGAATTGCACCTCGCGGCTTCTTTTTATTTTTATCTTCCATAGCAAATAAGTGAAAATAGAAAATTTCCCCTTGCCTCTACAATAAACACTTCCTGCATTCGTAGTACCTCGAAGCGAAATTTCATATGCAGAAGGGATTTTACTAATGACTGGAATTTACATTATAAACTCATGTAATAATCTGAATCTTTTTAAAAATAATTTGAAAGGGCTTGTTTTCAAAATTTTCTCGGCATAAGTAGAAATATCAATTCATTTCATAAAAAAATATGAAATATTTCGAATCTTCGTCTGTTGGTAGCCTCTGTTATAATGACAACGAACCGTTGGCATGATCCTTACTCAATCGCATTGTTCTAACAAATAAAATATATTAGCGGTTCTGCCTTGTTGGCTCTACTAACTTCCATATGACTATTATCTTTTAATCGAGATGCTTACGTTCTGCCTCCCAATATTTAGTTGAGATTGAATTCGAAAATTGTTTTGTTTGCCTTCGTCAAGAGCCTGACAACTGGTAAGTATTTACAGAGATATCTCGATTCTTCGGCCTAATCGAGGCGGAATTTGGATCCGATCAAGTGGACGGTAAATCCATTGTTTAAAATTTTTCCTAGGTCATGTATTTCAAACATACCAGAAGTCTTGAATAAATTGTTTTTGTTGCAGAAATTGAAGATTGTTCCTTTTTTTACAAATTCACTTACTGTTTTAGGTTATTAACAATTTAACACTCCAAAAAAAATATGTTTGGCCGTTACTTATTTAAATTATGTAGACAGAAGTTTATTGACTATTGATGTCGTTGATCTGGGATCGAAAATACACTTGTTTAAATCTGGTTGACTCCAGTCCCTGGCTCGAATGGTAATTTTTCAGGACTGTTCGAACTTGTAATAAAATTTTCACCATCGTCACAACTGTCGTCAGCCTCTTTGCATCAGTCCAGTCCAGTATAATCACCTCCTTTGTCAGTATTGGATTGCCTACCTCTCCTTTACCACTCGCTAACCAATCTTCAACGTTGTGTGTTATTCCATGGCATCAACATATTGGTATAAATGTTTTTTCCACTATATAATATATTTTTAACGTTCTTCTGAAACACAATAGACCCAAGTTTTTTTGAAATATCTCTTATATTCATCGAAATAATAGAAGTGGAAAAATTCTGCGTTCACTTAAAATATTTGGAGATTTCTCGAAATTTACAGTCGGGTGTGGATTTGTGGAATACAGTGGTGGACATATAAATAGGCCACTTTACCGCAAGACACTTTAAACCTACAAATATAGCCCTGATACAATTCTATCAAAAGTATGCAAGTTGGCATTTAGTCGTTAAATTCCTGGAATTTTACTGTAATGTTCCAGTGCTCTTGAAACAGATTCGTTTATTCGCAGTTAGCAATAGTTTAAGAGTAGAGCTATTTGCAGTTGGACAATTAAATAGGCCAGTGCAATTATTTTAGTTAATATCAATTTGTTATTACACAATTGGTTTGGTATATTTATTTAAATGGAATTTAGTAAGGAATTGTAAAATAATTTTGATTTTAGCCTTTAAAAAGATGACAAGAAGCGCACACTGTTCTAAATCTGAACGAGCAAAAATTGTGGAGATGAAAACGATTGTTTTAATATTTGCATCGCGAGGCATTTAAATTGTTCCAGGCATATGGAAAGGAATACATTTGAGCTTCACAAAAAAGAAGGAACCGTAGAAGACAAGGCAAGAGCTCCAAGGCTTCAAAAAACATCTCAATGTGAAAATAAAATCACTATGCGTCTAAGCAAAAAGGAGCCAATTTCATCCTCTAGGGATATCCAACGGAAATTAAAAGAAGATTACAAAATTGAAGTATCCTCCAGAACAATGAGACGTAGATTACAAAATGCTGGACTACATGGTTGTGTCGTGGGAAAGGGACCTTTAGTAATTGCAAAGAACAGAAGACGTCGGTTGCAGTTTGCCAGAACTCACCTTAACAAACCGCTCCATTTTTGGGAAAAAATCGACTGGAGCGATGAGAGCGAATTTAACAGAGTCGGATCAGATGGCAAAATTTATGTCAGACGTCCGAAAGGTGAAACAAACAATCACATTTACACTATTAAAACAATTAAGAACGACGGAGGGTCTTTAATGGTGTGGGGCGCTATGTCCTGGCATGGCGTTGGACTTTTAGTAAAGATCAATGGGATAAAGGATAGTATTTTAGAAAATCACCTTGAACGTTATTCTGATGAATTTTTGCCGGTCACATGGATCTTTATGCAAGATAATGATCCAAAGTATAAATCCCGCTTAGTAATGCAATGGATAAAAATCCAAAAAATAAATATTTTGGATTGGCCAGTGTAAAGCCCAAATTTAAATCCTTTAGAGAATTTGTGGCAAATAGTAAAAAAGCAAGTTGAAAAGAAAAACCATAGAAAATTCAACGATTTGTGGCAAACGATTAAAGAAGCATGGCAAATGAAAATATATCTCCTAATGCGTTTAAGGGTTGCGGACAGCTTACGGATTAACCTAATTACTATGCTCGCGTTTTAACAATTTCAACAACCAGGTAGAGCCGTTACCTGAATCGGTGTTCAGCAGGTCTTCTCTTCTGCGTTTGAAAATTTCCACACTTTCGGCCATGTCGAGCTTCCTATTGTCCGCGGTCATTCTGACGATGTCCACATCCGCTGTCGTAATTTTATGGTCCTCTTGCACCATGTGCTCTGCTACTCTTGACCTGAAATGATTTGTTCCACCCTTTCTTCTCACGTTCCTTGCTTCCTTTATGTGCTCACTGAAACGAACTCCCAGAGATCTTTTCGTCTGTCCGATGTAGCTCTTATCGCATTGAGAGCATGATATTTCGTAGATTTCGCTTTTGCCCATCTTATCTAAAGTATTTTTTGTTGAACCTAAGAAATTTTCAAATTTTGTTCTGCTCGTGTAAATCAGATCGATGTTGTGCTTCTTCATCACGTTTCTCAATTTCCCCGTTATTTGTGAGTCGTAGTTTACCACTAAACGTTTGTTGGGGGGTTCTTCCGCTACCAGGTTTGATAGATTTCGTCGTGTTTTTTCTCGAGCTCTCTTCTTATTTTGATTTGATTAATGTAGTTTTGGTGAAACAACATTGACTTAAATTTAGCGAAAGTGGCCTATTTATGTGCCCAACACTGTATATCATTGCATTTATTTAAATTGCCATTAGTCGGAATAGTAAGGATCTCATCATTTTACGAACCAGCGAACTGATAAAGTGACGTTCAGTAATCATTTGAATCAGGTTCAAACCTTGTAATCTACTGAGGTAGTCTAACGCACTGATCGAAAATTTATGGTAAAAATTTCTGTGAAAAAACCATTAATTCTATTTAGCTCATAAGTCCGCAAAAAATATATTGTTTCTAGGATTTATTTGACCAAATATTTAAAGATGTAAAATAATTGAAAACCGTACAGAATAATGCAAATGTATTTCGTCCGCTTTCAGAACAGAGTGTGGCAGCGTGATTTTCGTGATCGAAATGCCTTACAGCCGGAAAGCATATACGTTCCTGAATTGATGCCGCCGCCCAGTTACTTAGATAATCCCAGCAACGCTGTGACTACGAAATTTGTTAAGACTGCCACGAACAAAATGCGATGTCCCATATTCACGTTGGCATGGACGCCAGAAGGACGACGTCTCGTGACTGGTGCAAGTTCTGGCGAATTCACACTTTGGAATGGGCTGACATTTAATTTCGAAACTATTCTGCAGGTACACATAGCTGTTAACTAATACGATGAATGCAAGCCTTATTTATGTCAAGTGGTCATCATTGATAGAATAGCTTTGATCCATGTCGGAAGATGGTGATCGTCATGACTGCTTCAGAATCATTTTCTCATGCAATCAAGAATTGTGATTCAATGAAATGTCCACTCTTATTACAAAATGTGAATCCTTTCCCATTTACAGCAATTTCAACACAAGTTTTTTCCCTTCCAGTTATAAAATACTTCCAATTTTTTGATGCACCACTGGACATAAGAATACAGAAACTCTTTCAACGGTTAATTCACAAAATCAAATGTTTTATTGTCCATTTCAGGCGCATGACGTCCCTGTACGAACAATGGTTTGGTCTCACAACGATATCTGGATGGTAACGGGCGACCACTCGGGCTGTGTTAAGTATTGGCAATCGAATATGAATAACGTGAAGATGTTCCAGGCGCACAAGGAGCCGATTCGAGGAATAAGGTACAGCAAAATTCATCATTTTAAGACTTTTACCTATTTATGAAATAAATATATTTTTGATTTTATTGAGAACGAATAAAGATGAACTGTAGGGAAATATTTAGGGATATTCTTGTATGAAACAAAAATGTATGAATAAAATAAAGAATGAACTCATTAAGTCCCTTGATCAGTCCAGCCCCCTTACACTGTGACCATTTGGTTTGTCATCAAAAAATTGACTGAATTTGTTCAAATGTCTGCCCTTGCACTCTGCAACTCGACTTGTAAATGTGTTTGTTGATTAAATAAAAATAAAAACTGACCGACCTAGTCTGTGATGTAATTAAATGGTCATTCTTACCTTTATATGATAATTTTTAAAAGAAATTAATAAAGGAAACACAAATGCTGTGATATTTTAGATTTAACATTTTTTACAAAACAATTGTGATATTGTGACAATTCCTCATTTTTTGAAAATATACTTAAAATATTGCAAACGAAAACTTACAATTTTATTTGAAGCATATTGGAAGACAACAAGTCATGGTGAATCGCAGTTTGAGGTGTTGCAACTAATCTTAATAAGCAATTGCGTTTGTAGTGTTTGCCTTAACGCATATTTGATAAAAAGGACTAGTGTCCAGCTTTCAACAAATCTGCTTCATAAAAACCGGGTGTGTAATAATTGAATGCTCGTGGTACTCCACAAGCGCTGTTATTTGTTAACTGTATGTTTGCATCAAGATATGATTGTTGAGTTTTCTTAATCGCCTGATGATGTCCGTTTATTTAATATTATTCAGCTCATCAAAATTTATTCAAGGAATTCTTGCTAATAGTCTTCAACCAAAAGCGTTTTCATCTGATTAAGTATAGCAACCGCTAACGGCGTTTAAACAATTTATAATGGATTTGTATCTGTGTTTTGGTTGATTTTTAAACGACGCATCGTTAAATGCATCATCTGGTGACTTCCGAAGTTTGATCGATTTTTATGATAATGTATTACAAATATGACCCGGAATTTTGTTTTAATTTTTAAAACTTTTATTTATTCTTCTAAATCAATTTCGTCCCCTTCGGCTCCAATGCACTTATGCCAACGGATTTTCCATTCATCAAAATACTTGAAAAAGTCTCCCTTCGGTATGGTCGTCAATACCTTCTCCGATTCTTTTCTATCGTGTCAAAACAGTGTCCCCGGAGCGGTCCTTAAGCTTAGCAAATAGCCAGAAGTCACACGGCTCTAAATTGGGCGAATACGGTAGTTGCGGAACGATATGGATGAAATTTTTGGCGAAATGGTCACGAAGAACGAGCGCAGTGTGCGATGGTGCATTATCATGGTGGAAAAACCAAGAATTGTCTCTCCATAAATCCGGTCTTATGAGACGCACAACTTCACGCAAACGACGCATGACACTCAAATAGTATTCCTTGTTGACAGTTTGGCCGGTTGGAAGGAATTCATAATACACCAAACCACGATAATCGAAGAAAACTGTCAACATGACCTTGATTTTGAGCGACTTTGGCGCGATTTTTTCGGTCTTGTCTCACCTTTGGCACGATATTCGCTTGATTGATCGGTTGTTTCCGGGTCGTAAGCATAGATCCAAGTCTCATCTCCTGTAATCATGCATTTCAGCTTATTCTGATAGTCAGAAAGCATCATTTCACACACTTCAACACGACGCTGTTTTTCCATGAAATTGAGCATTTTTGGCACCAATCGCGATTTGACTCTTCTGAGACGCAAAACATCTTTTAAAATGGTGTTGACTGACCCATTTGAAATTCGAACAGCAATCGACGATTTTGCAGCACTAATTCTTTGATTTGCGTGACGTGATGTTCATCAGTTGATGTTCTTGGTCGTCTTTGATGTGGTTCGTCTTCAACGCCTTCACGATCCTCTTTGAACATTTTATGCCATTTATACACTTGTGTTCTAGACATGGCCTGTTCACCGAAGGCCTTATGCAACATTCTTATTGTTTCAGCAGCAGAATTTTCATTCCGAACACAAAATTGGATCGAACTTCTTTGTTGAATATTTTCGGACATGGTAAAAATCGAAAAAATCACTTTTGGCTGTTTACGAAAATGAGCGTCACTGCTCAACTAATGAAGATATTGCCGTGAAATTTGACACAGATGCCAGTGACAGTCCTTCCAACTTCAAAATAAAAAGATTTGTCCCTATCAAACACTCCGCAAAATTTAAATTGAAAATTCCGGGTCATATTTGTACACAGTAGTAAATATATTAAGGGGTTAGGCCATCTTGTGAGCAAAAAAAGGGTGAATTTCGTGAATTTTTTTCAAGCATATAATAAAAGAAGTTGATTATTTACTATAGAGTACTTTATTCTACATGTATTAAAGAGTAAAAAAAAATTTATATTTTTTGGGTGAAAAATGGCAGCACTTGTGTCCAATCTCCGAGGGGCAATTTTTGCAACACGTAAAATGAGCGTACTCGCTGCTCCCCCAGATTTGGACCAGGAACAAAAAAAAAACGTTTTTTTAAGTATATACTAAAACTAATAGACTACATAGGGAAATTAAAAAATACAGTTGTTTTTTTAAATAGTGAGCGATTAAAAAAAATGTTTTTTTTGTTTTCGCATAAAAATCACATGATAAATTGTTTATAACAATAAAAGTATATAACTTATCGCAAAATCCTTATGTAGTCTACTCGGTTATACAGTATCCCACCATTGAATTATGACCGATCAGCAAATTTTGGAAAATTTAGTTTTCCTTTAATAAAGCAGAAGAAATTCAATTGTTTTTATTTTGCAATAACATATATTGATTGGTACATACATGGTTGCTTAAATAATGAAAAATAAATTTTGATTGAATTTTAATATTTTGTGCTTCTTCCTTTGACCTGTATTGCTGCTCGTATTCTATTAGGAATGCTTTCTACACATTTGTTTATCATTTGTCGTATTCCATCGTCGTTTTTCCACACTTCTTCGATATTTTTCTTCAATGCTGCGATTGTTTTGTTTCTCCGGCTATACACCTTTGATTTTAAATAGGCCCGGCAATTTTCAATGGGATTGAAATCAGGCGAATTGCCAGGCCAATGTAAAACCCCCAATTCTAGGGAACTTAAACAATCCATGCTAGCTCTCGATGTATGGCATGGAGCACCCGTCTTGCATGAAGATGTATTCCTCCTTGGGATGATCTAAGGTATCCAAATATGGCAGAAGAATATCCCTCAGCACGTTTATATACTGATTAGACCGCATTGTTCTCTCAACGTAATAGATTGGGCCCGGACCTTCAGCTGTAATGCAGCTCCGAATCATCACTGAGAGCGGATGTTTAACTGTCCGAATCACACAATCTTTTAGATATCTCTCGTGGGGCCTCCTTCGAACGAATTTTTTACTTACCGTAACCGATTCCAACCTGCATTCGTCACTAAAGATAACCTAGGAGAAAATTAGTTTTAGAAAAGTTAAATGCTTCGTGGGGCTGTCTCATCCTATGAGATATGCTAAACAAAGGAATTTACCTTATTCCAGTATTCACTCCCGTAGCTGCTGTGCATTTTCGCCCAATATAGTCTTCGTTTGCACATAACTTTGGTTAATTTTTTTTGCGGGCCGGCTACATGGAAGGTTGTTTTCCTTGAATCGCTGTTCCAAAGTTCTCAGCGATATTCTGACGCCAGCTTCGTTCAGATCCCTCAAAATAGCCCTAGCTGGTGTGTTGCGCTCCAGCTGAGCATTCTGCATGATTCTTCTATCCGTTCTCGGTGTTGTTCTTCTTTGTCCGCGGCAATTTCCTTGTTTCTTCCCAAGGGACCGTTGTTGAATCGGTTACGCACAGTTTTGGTAATATTGACCACGGAGGATTTCGAAATTTCTACAATTTCGACATAGCTTGACTTCTTTTCATTCAATAAAGCAACAACTTGCGCTTTTTTTCTGACGAAATATCAGCCTTTTTACCCATACTGTCTAAATTATACCACTGACTTAGTATTAATAGTAACTTCACTTCTCAATTTTCCTAAACTTCCAAAGTCATTTACTTGAATTTCACTCACTCACAGATTTCTACATGTTTTTTTCACTCTTTCAAACTTAAAATGATAAGGTTTCGCACTTATTTATAATTGCTGTTTTGTTTGAACATCTGTGAATTTCGGATTACCCATTTTATAACTTACAGGTATAGATAATACCCAACAGATACATAGCTACGCTTTTACCGGGAAAAAATAGCAAAAATGACACTCAGTGTTCATAAAATTATCATAAAATTCTTCAGAATGCAATTGGTCATAATTCAATGACGGGGTACTGAACATGGCAAAGGATGCTATAAAAATTTCAAGGGATTCGATAAACATTTGTAGTCGCTAGCTAGTTCCGAGAAAACAGCTCTTTAAGTTTAAGTAACGTAGTATATTTTTAATCTGCAATGCCTGATCCGTAAATTTGACCTTCCACGTTTATGTTCGCTCCTTTTCTTGTCAGGCCGATTTTAAGGCAATACGAGCTTCCTTTGTAGCCTCAGACAGCGATCGGTCCGATAAATTAATGCGGAGTTCATCTGCCTCGACACAGAAATTGTCACAGTTTGTTTTCACAGTCATGTCCAAAGCTTTCATTACATTTATTATGCCGCTACTGCCGTCAATATATGTACATACGACAAGATTCCCTGCAATATCCAATACAATTTATCTACGTGATCTAGATTTTGGAGCCATCGATGCGCGTAGCATTGAAAATTTTGTGCTGTTTTGAGTAAAACCTCCAAGGCATCGATTTAGAAGGTCGTCACTACTTAACGCATCATAGATGGGCTTAATAGCTTTGAAAACTATATCTGGAAGAGCTGTCTCGTGAGAAAAAATTATCTAATGTGTTTGAGGCTTTTGATTTTTGCCATAAACACCATGAATTCTCGCCAACCGGAATTTAGGCGCGCCGCGGGGTGCTTCGGGAGATTGCTGAAAACGACCGGTTTGAGAATTTTTATAGTTATGGCATATTTTTTTCATGTTCTTTAGGGTTTAAGAAACATTTAAGCTAATCAGAAAAATCGATTTTTTTTAAATAATCAAGGTGGCCTAACCTCTTAAAGTTGCAAGGTACATGTTTAATAGTGTTGTGTGTATTCTTGAGGTGAACTTTCCAACAGCTCCACACTGTTAATTTGTTTTGCAAGTTTATTTACTAAAAAATTAATCATCTACATAAAAATTAAGGTATATTTTATAGTTATTTCAATGCTGTCCAGAATACTTGAAACCCTTAATCGAAATACGAATTTCTTGTTGATCTGATAATATAAAAAAATTGCATAGAAGTTGAAGTCACTAAACTCAAAACTTCATTTTCATTAAATGCGAGTAATTAAGACCATGTAAGTGAATTTTTTTCATTTTGTCTTGCTGTTTTAAAATTGCAGTCCTTTTCGGATCTTGCTTCTCAGTTAAGATTCGTTCACTATCCATGGTTAGTTTGGTGCATGCTGCTGATTGGGAATTCAAGCAGGCCTTCCGGGTCTCCGATATGTACTATTGTAAGGAATTATTGATGTATACGTTACACACGGCAGACACTCTACTGTTTTTCAACTTTAATTAATTGTTCATTGTTGTCTTGTTCACCATCGGTCTCAATCTCTTATCGTTTCAAAAGATTTCTCTGAAATCTTTAATCTACAAACTGGTCGGTTTCGTTATGGGGGACTTTGCACAGGTGCATCTGAAGAGCTATGTTTTCTTGAGTATGCAACCGAACCTTAATATCGCCTGGAGTATGTGCAAGTGGGGACTTACTTCCTCTCATTTCTTAATTTGCATTCTTCCAAAATATGTGAAGAGAGCTATATTTTCAAAATTACAACTGTTGTGTGGATATTTTGCGCCCTTTTCCATATTTATGTCAAGCATTTCATCATAAATGGCGTTTCAGCCCAAATTGAGCCGACTAAACCTCTCACCTCACTCCATCACTCATTGCTTGCACTGTCCGTGTGCAGTGTATTTCCCAGACGATGTACATCAGTATAAGTGATAGTACCAGTATCTCAACATTTTATATTCAGAGTTCAATATATAAAATTTTGTTTCACATTTGTAGAATAAATCTAAGCGTTCTTAATTAATGAATTAAGTTTTCAGTAAATGTTCACGTAGCATGATTTTAAACGGTATTATGTTACGCGCTTCTCTTATTGTGTGAGGTAGCTCATTGTAAAAAATTGGATGCGACGTTAATCGGATCCATCCTCAGGCGCTCTGTCCTAGCAAATTTTATTAAAATACCATTTGCGTTTCTCATATTGTAGTCGTTTTTCGCCCCATTTATCATAAATTAATGTCTCTTCATTTGAAAATGCAACCCATATCTTTTGCAAAACCCATTGCATATAAACGGAACTATCATAATCCAACACAAAGTTCAAATTATAATAATTAAACTTTCAGCTTTTTACATCATTGTCATGCTCTGTGTAGGATCTTTATGACTCTCCTCTGGAAACACATGGTAGATTCTTGTAAAGGGAAGCAAGCATAAGTATGTGTGTATGTTTCATTTAAAAAAAATATTCGAGCTGCTGCCTGGAAACCATTTCGGAACATTACTGCCTGTCGACTGGAAAAAAATCTCCACTTCGAATTTTGTGGAAAGGTAAATCATGTCGGATGTAATGTTAAGAGTCACCTCTTTGAATCAGACATAGTTAAGAACGGCTATTTGAGCGAAATGAACACTATTACTATCTCTTCACACATGTTTCTTCCTTCGTCTTCATCCATTAGCATCTTTAAGATTTCATCGTCTTCTCCTGCGGCTCATCGTTAGATGGTCTTTCTGTTACATACTTTCCGCAACTGTTGGTAGGGTGTTAGTAATTTTTTCTGTGAAAAAACAATGATCGCTAAACAAATATGGGCCGCCTACTTTAATTGCGCCGAAACTGTTCGTAACTCTTCCTAAAACAAGACCAACTTGCTTGTTTGGGGTTCAGGTCCAGCCGAGCAGGCAGAAGCTCCAAGCTGGTGTTTGAAATAGGCGCTTGTTAAACACATCTAACATTGTGAGTTCCTCAAGCAGTCACCAGGATCATAAAATACGCAACTCCTGAATCTGATCTGGGCTTTAGATCGCCCCCAAAAGTTCTTTATTCGACTGAACTGATTTTCAAGTTTATTCAGACTATTTTTCAACTTTCTTTTCATCCATATTGCTGCACGGGATGGATGAAGTAGCTTCCAGCTTTCTACCGCGGCTGCTACAGTTTTTTTCTTGAGCATCTCACACGCATCACTTGTATATAGACTTTCTATCATAACCGTGAAAAGTGGAGGCCGCTCAACTATTTCGGAAGTTATCGAAGACTTTTTGCCGCTTATGAAATAAATACGAGTTAATCGAAAATCGCACAAGAATCATTTCAATGGTTCCAATTTATAGTTAATGCTTTAACATGTTGCCGTCCAATTTCCGTCGATACGTATATTACATGCTCTGGTCAATGAAAATTGTAGCGATAATCATAATAAAAACCCGCGAACAAATGTAATAATTTTCAGATCCTTACAATTAAAAAAAAAAAACAATACTATATAAAATGCGTTTCTGGGCAAGCTTTCAAGATTAAAAGTGTGCGGCGGGAACGTGTTAGATAAATATTTAAAATCTATATTATAATAAAACTGAAGAAAGATTACAGTTTGTACATTGAATTTAATGGAGAAAAATATTTTTAAAAACAGTAGGAAACATAGCATTTTCCACCTGTTTGTCTGTGACCGCATCACATGAAACAACTGAATGGGTTTTGATAAAACCTCGCATAGTAAGAGCTTATATCCTGGTTCAACATTCAGGATAATTTTTGCCCCGGAAAATGAGAGGATTCCTACATAAGTCAAGCGTCTACAGATTTGAATTTCGCGAGCAACGTCGAACACAATGCGAGAAATGTAGCAGTGGCGACAAAATTGAACCCGGGGGTCCTAAAGGTAGCTGATTCCATTTGAAGATCGTGTCCTTCAGTTTTTGAACATCAATAAATTATACATTCAGAAAAATAACTTATTTTCGATCATTTTATGTCGAGCTTCTATTTTTTGATACAAAGTTCAACTGAATGTTTAATCTCCTTTGATAGCTAACATTGAGGTTCCTTGTGTCTACCTACTACTACCGATATAAAGTCAAGTCGTTTCGATAATAAGGTTGCGATATGGTTTATAAACTTGTAATATATGTTCTACTATAAAGTGCTAAATGATTAAACTGCCAACGAGACGCTTTATATCTTGCATATAGTGAACAAGAATATAAAAGTAACCAAAACAGTATTAAGTCCCAGCTCTTGAGTGAAAAATTATAAATATAATAATTAAACACGCGCTGAACAGTCTAACATCATTGGGGACTAAACTTCAAGAACCTGAATAATATATAGTAGTAAGGAGAGCATTTTAAATTGATGCTCTGTGTTTATATGCAAACTCGGCTTCGCCCGGCTGTCTACATCATAATTGATGACGAAACTTGCTGACTTCCCGAACGCATCCGATGTCGCCAAAAATAAAATAAATATTCATACTGAAAACAATTGTTTCATTCAATATCCCTACAAATATTCCCCGTCGTGAATTTACCGAACACGTTCTTGTAAATAAAACTGAATTTACTTGAAAATGTGCACGTCTTTTATTACTTCTACTATTTTTTTTCTTTTGTTTTAAACTTACAGTTTCAGTCCTTCGGATAGCAAATTTGTTAGCTGCAGCGATGATGGTACGTTACGCGTTTGGGATTTTTATCGATGCCAAGAAGAAAGGGTGCTCAGGGGTAAGTAGCTTTGCTTTTCTGATCGTAAACAAGGAATGGATGTTGTTTTCGTTTATATGTTAAAAACACACAAATTCATTAAATTCTCTATGTCTCAATGAGCGCATGGTCTATTTCTGCTTATCTGCAAATAAATTTTTCATATTAATATTTTCAAATTCTTACATTACAAGAGATATAATTAATGAGGAATATAATTGAGAGAATATTATTAAAAATGGAGATTCTTAAGAATAACTGATTAATTTAAAGAGCCATGAATTAACATTGCCTTCATCATGATTCATGATACGGGGTTTTTTCCCTATAAATGGCTAAGCTTTCTAAGGCATCTAGTTCCCGTACGTCTCTCGCTTCCCTTATTGGTGCTACGTCATCCATAGTTATATCGTGTCCTGTAGTCACGATGTGCTCCGCCACAGCTGATTTAAAACTGCCTATCATGCCTCTCTTCTTTGCAGCTTTCGCTTCACCTAAGTGTTCCTTCATCCTAGTATTGATAAGTCTCCTTGTCTGACCGATATATACCTCTTGGCAGGTGGGGCATTCAACCCTATAGATGCCCGATTTCTCGTGTGGTTGTCGCTTATCTTTAGTCGATCCAAAGATGTTTTTGAGCTGGTTTCTGCCACTCGTTTCTACCAGCTGTATTGATTCATGGCCGTTTAGGTTCCTTTTTATTAGGTTAGTGACACCTTCTTGGTAGGTGATGGCCTTCCAAATCGTCCTTTCTGAGTCAGGGTTTAGTAAACTTGACCGTTCTTTCGTACGTCGGGTTCTTTTGATTTTTTCCGCCATTCTTCTGATTGTTGCTGGTTTAAAGCCATTTAAAATTGCAATTCGATTACGAATCCAAATAAAGATACACAAAATTAAAAGGAAGTTTTTCTTTTATAAAAAAATTTTTCATGTTTTGCGTCGAAGAGAGTTTTCAAACACGAAACTTTATATCGTGTCTTCGAAGAATTTGAAAGCTTTAAACACACTGCTTACTCCAATAACTTTATTCATACACTTCGACTATCAGCAATAGTCAAGCCCCAAAAACTGTGCTTACAATTATGGTTGGCCAGTTGTAAAATCTGGCAATACAGAAAAAACTGCTCTAATTTTGCAATGTTTGCTCAGATCTTTCATTTATCTGAGAAATAGTAAACGGAAATCTTTCGAAATTTAGACAGTAATCCGCAATTCTATTACAATCCATTTAATTAGTATTTAATCAAGCAGTCAAGAAGACTATAACAACAAATACCATAGTAGAAAAAAAAATTTCCACTTATTTTACTCCAAAACTTGCTAAAGACTCTTCGAAAAGTGTAATATTTAAAACATAACAGTTTATTTCGGAAATCTCAATTTCACGCCCCGTTCAACACTTGGAAACAACTACAATATTGATTTGTAGGTCATGGTGCTGATGTAAAGTGCGTACATTGGCATCCACAAAAAGCACTGATAGTATCGGGTAGTAAGGACAACCAGCAACCGATCAAGCTGTGGGATCCGAAAAGCGGCCAAGCATTGGCCACCCTGTAAGTTATTAATGTGGGAATATCTCACATGTTTGTAATTATGATTTGTTTCAATTTGATAGGCACGCCCACAAGTCGACGGTGATGGATTTGAAGTGGAATGATAATGGCAATTGGCTTGTCACTGCGTCCCGAGATCACTTGCTGAAACTGTTCGATTTGAGGAATCTTCGCGAAGAAGTTCAAGTGTTTCGGGGCCACAAAAAAGAAGCCAGTGCCGTTTCGTGGCATCCAATCCATGAAGGTCTGTTTTGCTCGGGCGGATCGGACGGGTCGATTCTGTTTTGGAATGTTGGGTATGAGTTGGAAAGCATTTTCACAATCTTGTTTTGATTTTTAATTCGATTTAAAGTACTGATAAGGAAGTAGGCGCAATTGACCAGGCGCACGACAGCATCGTATGGACGTTAGCGTGGCATCCACTTGGCCACATTTTGTGCTCGGGATCTAATGACCATACTATAAAATTTTGGACGCGAAATCGTCCTGGTGATCAGATGAGAGACAAGTATAATCTTAATACGTTGCCAGCGAGTTGGGCGGGAATGGATGAGTGTGATATTGGTGAGAAGATACCAACCGGCGCATGTTATAATTTTTTTTAAATGTGCAATTTTGGTTTTGTAGAAGACCATCATATTATTCCTGGCATGGGTCCCGAAGATAAGGTGGACTTTACGGAAAGCTTGACTGCCGACAAAGGGTTTATTCCTGGTCTTGATCTAGATCAGAAGAATATTGGCGACGACAAACGCGATAAAGAGAAAAAAGTTCCGTACAGCAAGCCAATCCCACGCAACTTCCAAGCACAGTGGAATGACACCGGAAGAGCAGAAGATGGCGAAGAATCTACCTCGAAAGAAATTAAGGAAGTTATTACACAAATAGCAGAAAAGACCCCCGGCGCCGTTCCTCTGCAGAAAATAGCACCATCTGCCATCATTGTGTATGGCAAAGTGGTCGAAGTTAATCGTTAGTGTCACCTGTTATTTATCATGCGCCAACTAAGATATACAAATGATGTTTTCTGTTTCAGCCGGCAGCAAATTGGAAGCGGCTATCCTCGCTGGGCCTGATGCATTAAACAAATACATTAGTACCGGGGAAATCGAAGAACTTGCTGATGTTATGCCGTTCGATGATAATAGTCAAAGCAGCCCGACACCAAGTGGGCGTAGCTCACCAGCGGACCGAAGCAGATCACCGACGCGCCGTAAAAAGTCCCGATTTGACTCGATTCATGACCACAACGCTCAAATGATCTACTCGAACGACGTGGACACGCGGTTACAAATTCAACCCCAAGCGCCACCATCGGGGGCTCTTCCCTTCATACCTCCACTACTAGCTTTGAATGTGTCGCAGCCAGACAGCTTTGCCGGCGACTCCACCCAAAAGACCAATGACCAGGACTATCGAAGCTTCAGCAACAGTGATTTCAGCAACAGCAGCGAGAACGTGCGACCAAATCCGTGGTCAGACGCTTCTCCAATCAATCAGCCGAATTCATTGCCCACCTTTGGTTCCGCCGGTGCCGATGGCGCCAACATCGGGAATAGTACAATATCAAATATACCACTTAACAACGCCCAGAGTAGTAGCGGCAACTTCAGCAGTAACAACTTTAATAATAACTTATTTCATGGAGCTCCAGTACCCTTCGACGGGCCGTTTAATAATAGTAACGGTCCGCCATTCGGAAATAGCAATGGCCCACCGAATTTCGGAGGGAATGGGCCAAATGGAGGAAGTTTTGCTAACAAGGATAATTGGTCGCACAATCATCCCGGTAATAACTCGCGCAATAATGACAGCGGAAACTATGGTAGAAATAATGACAATTACAACAGAAACGATGGTCGAAACAATCGAGATGGCGGTCGTCGGAACGACCGGAACCGATCAAGTAACCGCAGGAATCGCAATCGATTTTAACGTGGTGTACAATCAAATTAGAAGATTATGTTAGAAATTAGACCTTATTTCTAGTTCATGTCTCATTTAATCATGAAAACAAACGCATTTCGTTTGTATTGTTGATTCAAATTTGTTTTTAAACAACATTATACATTATAATATTGAGCTAAAGGGAGATTCAGATGAATATTAAATAAGATCAAACCGCCAGAATTACGAAGGCAAATATGTATGTATTTTGTGTTCAGGAGAACTCACGTAAACTTAAACGTTTTGTTTAATGCGTTGGCTCAACGATTGTATAGAAAAGAATTTACTAGTTCAAGTCGCATTTTCCAGAAAGTTGATAGGAAATAATTACATGGACAACACTTTGTTATTATGTTCAAGTTTAAATTCATACAAAAAGGCGCGCAGATATAATTTATACATATTTTTCACAGTGGAAAAATACTGCCTTCGATGGTTTAACTTGCTTCAGTTTGTTGCGAAATTTTATTATTTCTGAGCTACTTTTTTCCACACAAAAATAATATTGTCTCGTACCACTAGATGAAATATATTTTAAACCACACGAACAGTGATCAGCGATAAGTAAATCGATGTGAAAGTATGATGGAGAGATATTGTTGTACATAGATTCTCTGAAATCAATTTAGTATTTATAAATTATTTTCGCATATGATATGATAGAATTGTAATGTATGAAATAAAATAGAGATAAGGATTCAATGGCAATGGAACTATTTTTAGGTATATATTTTCTTCAATTCGCGAAGAATTACTGTATTTGGTGAAGTTCCAGACTGTAAGAATATGCTACATCAGTGAACGATAATACAGAAAGCCTCTTCTGAAATCGATCAAAATTTCGTAAGTATACTGGGATTTGAGCTCTCCTGATTATACTTCATAAAAAAATATGAAGTTAGGAAAGCACTAAGAAATTTTAAGGTAGATTTTCTATTTATGTTTTAACAAACACTTCGAAACACGACTACGAGCGGGTGATTCCATCTTGTTGTTAATCGTATTTATATATAACTGGGAAATTCGAGTTTTTATGTCGTAAGGAATCCTTTCTTGAATATTTGATGTTCTCACCAAAAGTGGTAGTAAAAATCTACTTTATCAGACGTTCTCACGTTGGGACAAGTGTTTCGAAAACTAAAAACATGATTGTTTTTGAATTCAGAAAATAATGTGGTAGAAATTTTGGATTTGTACATTTATTTTATGTCATTAGTCCAGCGATTCTTAACCTCGAGTCGCGAGCCGTATTGGGTTGGGTCGCGGAAATCCCCCAAACGACTTTAAAAAAGTGGTAAAACTTCACGCGCCCGCCGGTCGATCGGTCTCGTCTCAGTCAGTTTGCTAGCGAGTTTTTTTACGATTGCACGCTCATTCTTCTTCGACTGTAATACACTCTTTGTTGGCAACTACAGATAAACAGTACTAAAAATTGTGTTAACCAATTGTGCAACTCGCGATTGCTGTTATCAAAAGAAGGTAAAATATTTTTTTCCAATAAATGACATTGTTAGCCTACAATTCGCCGATGAACGAATAGAATAGTATATTTAATATTCGAGGTGTTGTAATAATTATAGTTTACTATAATTTGTCGTTTTGTTTCAGTAAGTAAGTCTTTCGAATGGTGAACAGTCATGGCGAAACGGATGTTAACATGCAAACAATAATTTTTAGCCTTAGGATTTATTGAAATAAAAAATCGCTCTGGTGTGCCAAGTCCACAATGCATGATTTGTATGCAACTTTTTTCAAATGAATCGCTAAAAATAAACAAGCCGCGAGGTGCGACCCTTGAGGTCCACACGGTCAACTTCCCAGTAATATCTACATGAATATTAAAAATATTAAACACAAAAATATTTATGAAAATAATACTACTTTAAATAATAATAATGAGAGGTACTCGTAATCGTAATTGAAATGAGCTAGTATCAATCATATCATCTACTGTAGCGTTCATTGATTACGTAATGCTTTTGTTGGATGCGGGGTGGATTGGTTTGATTGACTACTCACGCGGATAAATCGGAGGGGGCGGGCTATAAAGCCTTTTTTACGTTATTTGTTATTTTTACATTGATGCTTGAAGGAGAAAAGAGCGCTAGCAAATGCATTTTTGTTATTACGCCCACTGAAGAGGTTTTCTCGCGAGGTGTCCATTTTAAATAATTTTGTTCAAAATTGCCATGACTTCGGCATAATCAATGAATTTGTGTTTTCTCACGAGCCGTGTTTTAGGTTTTTTTGGATCATACAAAATAATTTGGCTAGTTTATCTTCGAAAACTATTAGGAATGTATAAATTATATAAACATTTATTACTCAGCTGTGCAAATCAGGTTAAAAGTTTATTTTTTATGAAAAAAACTCTAATTTTCCCATTTTCTTTTATTAAATGGAAAAACGGCGGAAAGGACTTTTATAAAGTTAAAAACATGAAAAAAACTAATACACGTCGAATGACACCTCAATGATGCAAACATCATATATGGTTCGTGAGATATAGTTGATGATAAAAATGGCCTTGAAAATCATGATGACTTTCAATGATTTTTTATTTTTAATTTCATTTTTTACGTAATCATGAAAAAAAGTTTTGCTGATTTTCTTACAAAAACTGTTAGGAGTATTCAAATTTTGTATACATTTATTACTGCGTGCTGCAAAACAGGTTAAAAATTTATTGTTTATAAAAAAAACCTAATTTTTATCACTTTTTTTCAATAAATTAAAAAACGGTTCCAATGATTTTTTTAAAAACTTAATAGAATCACACAATTATTAATACGCGTCGATTGACACCTTAATTTTGCAAATCGTAAGTGTCGTTCCGGAGATATAACGCATGACACAAATCACCTTCAAACGGGCAAAACAGCAAACCCCCCCGACCGAAGTTTCCCAAAAACTAATCAGCTCTTAAGTTTGCAAAGACGCTTCGGTTGACACCTCAACGAAGTCGATACGACTTTGTTTACGTGAGTTATGCTCGTAGAAAAAACTGTCCACGAACGCACGTACGTACGTACACACACACACATACTTCTTTCTAAAAACACTTAAAATATACTCGTAAGACCTCAAAACGTAAAGATATGTCGAAAATTTCAATTTCGATTTTCGAGGCGATTACAAGAACTTCCCATATACTGGGAAGTTAACAAATTGAAGCAGTATTGCTGTATTGTATTGCTGAGCAGTTGATTAAACCAGCTGCAATAGCCATGGCAAAAACTGTCTGTGGAGATGAAATTGCGAAGAAGCTGGAAATGGTGCCAATTTCAAACGATACTGTGAAAAAGAGAATAGATTTAATGTCATGAGATATTTTAGAACAATTAATAACGGATCTCAAAAAAAGCCATCAAATTTTCAATCCAATTCGACGAATCAGTTGATATTGAAGATTTCCCACAGCTGTTGGTGTACGTAAGATACAGAACTCCACAAAATTTCAATGAAGAGTTCCTGCTTTATGAAAAGCTCTCTGAAACTACAACTGGGGCTGATATATTTCTTTTAATAGACAAGTTCTTTGTGGAACACCAATTACTGTGGGTCAATTGCCTCGCAGTCTGTACAGATGGAACACCGGCAATGATAAGGAGTCGCATCGGGTTTTGTGCCAAAGTCAAAGAACGAAATCCAGAGGTTGTTTTAATACACTGCTTTTTACATCGAGAAAACTTGGCTACACGTGATATGCAGCCAGATCTACATCAGGTGTTAAAGGACGTAATACAAATTTTAAATTTCATAAAGGCGCGCGCTATGAACTCTCGGATATTTCGACTGATGTGCGCAGAAATGGGTTCAGAACACCAGAATTTATTATACCATTCGGATATCCGCTGGCTATCCCGCGGAAAGATTCTAGCTAGAGTTCTTTCTCTTAAAACAAAAATAGAAATATTTTTGACAGATAAAAGACACGAATGTGCCGATCGCTTCAGTGACAACAAATGGATGGCTAAATTGGCATATTTGGGTGATATTTTCCACCACTTGAATCAGTTGAACACAGAAATGCAAGGTCAAAATCGCACTGTAGTAGACATTTATGAAAAAATTACTGTTTTTAAAAACAAAACAAATCTTTGCTCAATGTCAATTGGCAGCGTTCCCAACATTAAACTTGTTTTTGGAAGATCTTAATCTTAATGGCAACCATATTTTCGTGGATACCATGCCTATTTTTTTAGAACATATGAGAAAACTTGAAAATGAAATGGAAAGATATATTCCACAAAATGTTCATATCGAGAAATACAGTTGGGTAAGAAATCCATTTGAAGTAGATGTAATGGACGTTGAAAACGATTCAGCTGGATTACAAGAAGAATTGCTCGAAATGCAAGGTGATGCGGTTTTAAAAGAGAGATTTCCCAGAACGAGTCTCACAAAATAAAAAATAAGATTAGGGTCACGTACTTCAAATATATTCGTACTTTGGGTCGCCAGTCAAAAGGGTTCAGAACCACTGCATTAGTCACACAATATATTATTGGATTAACGGTATTTCGTCAATATCCCAGTCGGACTTTTTGGAATCAATTCTTTGATAATGCATGATTTCATCGATGCTTATGTCGGAAAATGGAATTGATTCCAAAGGAAGGCATAGGGAATCTGAAAAGTAATCATTGAATGATTGAAAACTTCTATACATTACCTAGTAATGCAAAAATGAAGCGATGGTAACATATTGTGTGGAATGGATGCCTTCCAGAACCGATTACCAAGTAAGCATTACGGAACACATTGTGAGGCATTGATTCCAGCATCGCTTCCTGGTAATGCGAAATGGAGTTAGCACGGATCCTGCCAATGACATCGCCATGTTAAAGTAATCGATGCGGTATTGCGAAAACGACCCGTATTAGCTTCCGAAGAATGATTACGGAATCGATGCAGTAAGCATTACTGGTCCTACTGGGATATGACATTCTTATCTTAAATGAAATACATAACTCCGTGACTCTGACCGCGCGACAAGTTGCAGTTTAATTTCGATAAGCAAAGTTTAGACACATAAATTCAAGTGAAAATTAAATTTTAATGTTAATTTAGTGTTTTTCAATGGACTTTTGCTATTTTTTGTGTAATTGGGATAATTTTTGAATATTTTAATAAAAATTAAACAGTGTAAAACATGGGTAAGCAAAGTGATCTACCACCGCCCAAGATGGCTCAGATTGAAGCCCTTATAACAACGAAAATTTACTAAAACCGAGAAATTTCGAGGAAGACTGGCGTCTCAGAAAATAGCGTCAGTCAGACGCATTAAAAAGAAAATTGATTTAGGGCAACAATTGAGCCCCAAAAGGAAGGGGCACTGTGGAAGAAACCCGTTATTTATGCCGAGTTCGGAACGTTATCTCAAGAATATCTGCTTGAATAACAGGTTTGCGACCATAAAGCAAAAAAAAATATGCCGGAAACTCTGATTTGAACTTCAGGACCTGCAGATCGGCTAAAAAACCAAAGTTGACGGAGGCTATGAAATCGAAGCGCCTCAAATGGGCTAGAGGACACAAAGACAAAGATTTAATGTTTTGGAAATCGGTATTTTTTAAAATAACTATACGTATCTTAAATGATCATCTCTAAACCTATTACAGGTGTGCTTTAGTGACGAAAGCATTTTTGAGATATTATCAAATAAAGCTCAATATGTTCGTTGACGTCCTGGGGAGAAATTTCTACTGTTCTTTTTTATTTAAATAAATGGCAAAATTGATATTCATCGAAAAATTAATAAAAGAACCAAAGTGTTCAATGTTAATAAAGATTATAATCTGATAACTTGAAAAAATTCAGGTGCGCCTAATAATTTGGCCAGAGACTGTATGTAAGTCTCAGTTGCGCAGTGTATCATCACGTTAGCGCAGCAAAAGAGGCAATCAATGTGTTGGCGTTGGAGCTGAAAAGTCTAGTTTGGCGCAGCGAGCAACGTTATTCCAGAACACTGATACGCAGCGCTATGCATGTACACGCCAGGGTTGTTACGGATGCAAAAATTTTGACATCTGCGGGTGCGAATACGGATGCAGATGCGAATTATTATAGGTTCACATCCGCGGATGCGAATGCGGAGTTAAGCATTTCTTTAAAGATATTTCAATTTTAAGTACATAAATAAATGAAAATCGATTTAATTTTAATATGTTTTATTTGGTCATATTTTGAGAACAAATTTAACACAGCTTTTAGACTTATTAGTATTTTAAGTCTAGAGTTTCATAATGAAAAACTTTGTTTAGTTGTTAAAATAAAAAATTGATGAATTTTATTTAATAAATAGTAGACCTGCTTCTTACTGGATCATATTTTAACCCAGTTCCACTAAATAGTTGTTCACTTGGAACACTGGCTGATGGAGGTGATAAATATTTGCGCACGAATCTGGAGAGTTTTAAGTTGACCATAATTAACTTTCCACCAATTAAGTGGACTTTCATCCAAATCCAGTATTTTTTTATTGCGATAAATAACTAACTCCTTTCGGAGAAGAGCGCCAGGGCTACTGTTATCAAGTTTTCCTTAATTTTCATCTTCACTCGATGAATCTAACATCATGGCAAGATCGCTTTCTAAACAACTCCTGTTACCCATACCGAACGTTCCTGGGTCCGGGACGAACGAATCTTCTATTCTCCTTTTTGTTTTTTCCAAACTTGGCGGCGATATAGGAGAACCAGTGACGACAGAATCATTTACCATCATTAATATTTCATCTTTTATTTTTTCTTCGGTGATTGGTTTGAACAATTTATGCTTATAGTCTAAGTACGTTGAAATTGCATATAAATTATTATCCTCCAAAGAAGAAAATTTCGCTGAAAATTGTGTTTTCAGATTTGAGACTGTCAACCGAATAGCATCAGTATCCAGTGGTTTTGTTAAATAGTCGTCAAGTTTTTTCATAAGCATGTGAATGATAGGAATCACAGATGATATGAGTGCCTGAGAGCTACTCATTTCACGAGTAGCTGCTTCAAAAGGTTTCAATAGTTCAAGAGAACATTCTATTATTTTCCACTCTTTTGGCAAAATTGATTCAATGTTATTGTCCTTGACATGAAGACTTAACGCATCTTTTATCTTCGAAAAACGCTCATGTAAAATGTGCTATTTCAGCGCGTCACACAGTGCTGAACTACCGTAAGATGCGGTTGATTGTCTGAGCCATAAACAGAGTAAACAAACACTGCAATTGATTCGAAAAGGGAATCACGTCGATAACTAAGACAAAACATACAAAAGTGTAGGATCTTGTCACCAATGTGTGCCTTCCTATTGATAAGATAGCAAGCAACTAGCAAACAGGCACGAGGCACGCGCCATACTGGTCCCGCCAACTTTCCTTGCATTTCATTACTTGTTGCAGATATGAATCCGCATCCGTAAAAGCCCCGCATTTATTGATGCGGATGAAGATGTCTGAATTAAAGCAAATATTCCGCATTTGCGGATGTGAATATCTGTAACGACCCTAGTACACACGTCTAGTTTAATCTCTGCTGTCCTACCTTCATACGCGCCACTCTATTCGCAATGTAAATGGCTAAAAAAAATCATGTGTCTCCTGTCCGTTCGGGACGCAATAATTCTTGCCAATGTGAGTGATTCTAACAAACGATACCTCACGACTCGTGACAAAATGTTCTTAAAGGAAATTTTGAATATTTTTGCCAAAGAAGATAAAATAAAAAAGTTGTGATCACGAAAATATTCTTTTTTAACGTCGCTATAGTTCTTTTCTTCTGTCGCTTCGCTGTCACGCGAAATTAATCTATGCACAAGTTGTAAAATAAATTCAACAGCAGTTTGAGATACACAAAATTTTTGTGGGAATCATGATTACCGCGCTGAGATCTAATTTTTCGCTTCTTTTCGTTATGGGTGGCAAATAGAAGTCTATGACCCCAAAACCTTGAGCTTAAACGCACTTTCGTACACTTTATGCGCTACAAAAAATTGTCTGCTTATCCTAAATGCACTGTTGACGGCATATTCACGACCATTTTACTGGGTTAGTACGTGCTTATTGCGAATGCGTCATAATCAACACATCATTGCGAGGCACCCACCACACATGAAAAGGACTGCTTCATTGAAACCTTAGACTTATCAGCAAAACAACTTCAACTCTATTCAGTTTAGTAGTATTTACTTTATCATTAAAAATTTTCATCAAAAGTATAAAAGTACATATATGTACAGCCTTGAAAAATATTTTACACGAAACAAAAAATGTGAACAGTGGCGCGCAAGCCATCCTGCAGCTGCATGTGCAGCAGAAGCATAGTACCACTTCACTTCACAAACAATTCCAAGAACAAAATTGATTCGCGTAAAAAATAAGTTGAGAACAACTGGCCTGGTTGCACGCCCAGCTGCATCGCGTTCATTTGTTTTCCGTGAAAATTTGTTTTCTTTCCGTGGTCAATCAATGTACAGACATCGGCACGGGCTGGAATTAGTTCAGTTGGTTATTTCGTTTCGGGGAAACTGGCGAATTGTTAATTCTGGTGAATTCTGTTGCGTGTTTTTTAATAGTAGCACGTTTTTCTGGCCGACCTAATGTATCAATGCGCACATTGTGATCGGCAGTACACAAGCCAAGCTTTCACATAAAGAATGACCAAAAACGAAACGTAAATACAAAACCATGCATTTATGATTCCACGACATACTAAATTCACGAAAGAAACATCTGCAAGTAAGAACACCTCTGCGTCTCAAGGCTACGAAAATATATAAAAATCTGTTTCCTTAAAGATAAATTCGAAGTGCAAATCACAAATTCAAAATTAAAGTATGTAGTCTGACATCAATTGAACTCTTACAAATTACACTTATATACACAATACATGGGACACTATATTATATATAAAAATTCCATCTTCTTTATCATCTAATTCAATTGTTTGGTTTGATCGAAACCAGATTGAAACTAGAAACATAAAACCAAGTTGACAGTAACTATCGACACTAGACTTTAAAAGAGAGCCCGATCATAATATGATTGCACTTTGTGGCTAGGACATGCATGAGTATTAAACAATAGAGTTTGTACAGGAACGGCAATTGTTCTCAGTGTTACAGTATAAGACCAAATAAAAGCTTCACGCATTCTTTTCATAAACTTGAAACGTATTACCCTATAATTGGAATATTGCAAATCGAAAATGCGAATAACGTTAATGCGTACGCTTGACAAAGACTTGCAGGGTCAATTCGATTTCCCGTTATCTTACATAGTTCCTTAAACATTCATTATCTAAATTGTAAGTGATCAATTGCGCACAGCTTCACCTTCTTGCTGCCGCGCGTTGTTCGGATATTCATCTGGAAATTGTATTTGTTAGTTAAATAATATCGGCAAATAGAAAAACCACGTACCATCGTCTCCATCTTCCTCATTCTGCTCGTCATGCACATCGTGCCGGATCGGAATTTCTTTGCCCTCATCTCCGTCCACCTCATTCTTCAGCTTATCATCTTCGTTGTGCCGCATAACCGAGTTCTTATTTTCGACAATATCTATATCGTCATTGGCACCGTTCCCATCTTTCTTCGCGTCGTCCACCAGGTTTTGGTTGGGCGCAACGAGCACGCCGTCGCCTAACACATGCCCGCCATCGCCTTGTTTCGCATCAATATTATTCGTATCTTCTTCGGCTGCGTTGTTCACGTTGTCCAGCACTTCCAGGAGGTGATCCTTCGCATCGTTCTTCTCGTCCGCCAAATTGAAGTCGTTGTCTTTCACTTCGTGGGCGCCATTCTCCTGTTCAGCATCCTCATTCTTCCCAGACAAGCCGTCAATAACGTTTGCATAGCGATTGTTATTGTTGCCACTGTCGTTTTTGTCTTCGTTCTTTACCAAGTCATCGAAGTTATCGGGGACTGGGGCTACGCCTAGCGGAAGCTCTTTCGATTTCATGCGATGTCCATTGTTTGCATGTGTGCTTGATCGCTTGGCCTTCTCGGATGTGGAACTCGCAGCGGGCACAGCTTGCCTGTTGTTGTCAGACATCTTTTGATCACTGTGCGAAGTGGACGACTTGAATGGAAGCTTCAAGGGCGGCGGTTGTTGAATCGTATCTTTGTTCGGCTCTTCCTGCTGATTTTGTTTCTCTTCGCTGGCTAGCGTTTTCGGGAAGATCTGAAAGTTTTCAACAGAATTAATGATTTGCCCGTTACCCGATCGCAGGTTGCCGTGGTTAGTCAACGATTTCATCCTATCGTCCGTTGTTTGGTTGTTAGTACCATGCAATGGATTTGCAACATGTCTTACATTAATCGGAATTTTATACAAATGTTCACTCACGGCAATCTGCTCTTTGAAATCTTTCACAACAGATGCTGATTTTAGCGGATTCGGCCTCGGCAGCATGCTGTTCTCTGTCGATTCGACATGCGGCGGCCGATACGCACAGTTCAGTTTGTAATCTTCAATTTGCTTCATGAGCTTATTGCGGATCTGATCATCCGACGATTGCAGATATGCGTTCAGCCTTTCATTTTCGCCCTCTAGTTTCTTGTACTTCAGCTAAAAGTACATGCAAATTACATTCGTGGATGCTCCCAATAAAAAAGGACTTCTTACCGCCCAGTGCTCCACATCCTTGTTGTGTTCCGACTTGGCTTGCGCGAGAAGAGTGCCTAGCGATTTGAGCTTCCTTTCGAGGCCGTTCACTTGCATCAGTTGTGATTTTTTCGTCTTGGCGCAGTCCTCGACGAGGTCTGCATGCTCGCTTTGCTGCAGTTTGTAGTGTTGTTGGAGCGACTCGAAACGAATGTTCGAGTCCTGTGAAGCTTTATTGTGGATGTCGCGCTCTTCCTTCAATTTCTGCTCATAGTTGTATTTAGTCCCGATGTGCTCTTTGCGTTCGCTTTCTAACGACTTTTCCAGGCGAAATTTGTGCTCTACGACAGCTAAAAGTAATTGGGGTAGATTTACGATCTGGACCACAATTTACAACATGCCGCACTATGACCAAGGCATTAGCCCTCCGCCCCGCCCCCTTACCTTGCATTCGAGCATTCAGGGCTTCCTGCTGTTGCTCACAGCGTACAGTCAACTCCCGGCTTTTGTCCAGCTGTTGCTGGGAACTGTGGAAAATCGCCACGAAGCCCACCATCAACAGGAGCGCTACAAAGCCAACGAAAAATCGGCTTCTGGCAGCTCGCGCGAGTCGGGGAGCAGTCATTTTGACGAATAGCAACCAACACTCAAAGAATTTCTTGCTACAAGTGGTAATGTGGCTTTACATCTATTCGATATTAAGATTAGATCACATGCAGGAAGTCAATTGGGTCAATTCATTCGAAGAAAAAAAATACTCGACTCGAAAAATTCCAGTGGGAACGAGAACGTCAACAAGAAACCCTTTGAATTTTTGACTTTTGACATTTCAAAACAAACCAGAAGGGGAACAATGAACTTTATTATCGACACTTGGCGCAGGAGCTGTCACCGTGCAAAATGCGCGATTAATCTTTAAACTTAGTTGCTTGCTTCTCAACATTCCCAAGAAACGTTTAGTACGATTGTTCAATGTTCTCAGTTGAACATGAAAAAATTAACACCGTGTTTATCATCATGGAAATCATCTCAGAAAAGACTCCACAAGGTACATTTTTGGAGAAAACCCCATTCAAAATAGTTATATATTGATTTTAAGGTTGCTTGCGCTCAATTGTTCGTGATGGACATAGTGCTGTTATTTTTAAAAGGTTTTTCATTACTATACCCAAACTTACAAAATCTTTTTGAATCAAACCGTATACTATACTAACTAATAAACTGTCGCACGCAAGTGAAACAAATTCTACAAATTATTTGGCAGTCTAAAAATTTGCGACGATTGTTTTTAATACAAAAAGGATAAAATGTTCATGACCGTGAGTCAATTGCTATAGTGGCACAAAACGCCACCCAGCCTGGATGCAAAATGTACCAACGTTCACTCTTCGTCTATGCTTTGCCTTTTGTGCAGTGCAGTTGTAACATTTTTCCGGTGGAACATGATAAAATTGGAAATTAATAACTGTGACCTGAAATCATAAATATTGCTACAATTTTTGTTTAAATCAAATCTTAACATGTTTCCTAAATGTTTAAATATATACTACCACTGCGAGTAGCACAAGGACATTAGAGTTCCATTTCTATATTACGGAAAATACAATTTTGTGTTTATTTTTTCTGGCGTTCTGCATCTGTATTCTATGTCGAATATCTTACCTTCACGTACACCAAAATCGTTTGCTTTAACCTACATACAGAGCTTCGGATGTTTTTATCCGAAGCTCGACATGTTAAAACGTCGTTTCTTGAAATGGACATGGGGAGAACACTACCTGCAAGTGATTAACTATCCCGCACCCACGGAGGCGATAAAGAGATCATTTCGGTCCGTAGCAATAGGTTTTTATTTTAAAATATCTGTCTCCATTGCCGAAAGATCTTCCACAACTCATTGGTTGCAACGACTAAGCGAGAATATATCAACCAAATTGATTTCTTCTTTAAAATATCAGCGCGACTTAACATTTATTATATCTAAACACATTTCGTCTCAACAAAAACATTTTCTTTAAATAATTGGACGTTAAAAGCTACTAGTTAGAGTGAAATTTATCAACTACGAACATATAATCAATTAAAAGTTTATAAGTCAGTCACTAAGCACGCCCCGGTTTAATGTTACCGCGGATGCAACAGCTGCTTAGGCTGTGTGAGCTACGATCCACGGATGGGTCATAACTTGTTCTAACGGCATCCTCTGCTCGGGGTTCGATTTCAACAGTTTGCCAATCAAGTGCCCTGCTGCAAACGTGACAAATGCCGGCAGCTTGTAGTCTACTTTGACTATCTTACGGTACGTGTCGTCGTAGCCCTGCGATACGAACGGCGCTTGGCCGACGAGAAGTTCGTAGCACAATACTCCCAGGCTCCACAGATCAACCGTCTTCGTGTGCGGTCTGCCTTGCACCATTTCGGGAGGTAAGTAATCCAATGTGCCACACAACGTAGTCCGTTGCGAGTTCGGCTCGTGCACCGACCAGCCAAAGTCGGCAATTTTCAGTTCGCCGTTGAAACCCAGTAATAGGTTTTCTGGTTTGATGTCGCGATGAATAACATCACGTTCGTGCAGATACATTAGGGCTGACGCGAGCGACTTTACATAATGGGCCGTCTTGTGCTCATCGAGTCTTTTGTTGGGCTGCTCCTGTAGCGCCTTATACATCGTTCCCTTCGGTGCGTACTCGAGTATGAGATAAATTCGGGCGTCATCGTGGAAATACCCGTAAAGCCGTAAAATATTTGGGTGGCGCAGATGCGATTGAATTTCTATTTCTCGACGCACTTGATGCTCCACGCCAGTCGAGTATATTTGCTTCTTAAATAAGACTTTTAGCGCCACGACGAACTTTGTCTCCTTCTCCCTGGCTAAGTATACATTTCCGAACTTTCCTCTACCCAATGGCTTTCCTATGTCGAAGTTTGTAAGGGTCCACGTTTTCTTCTCTTGAACATCTAAGAAAATAGGATAGGAAAACATCACCAAGACTATTTATTCAATATCAAATTGATTGCATACTTGAAATAGTCTTTTCTGATTCGGGCGCAATCGCGTTGTTATTCACGATTTCGCTTTTTGCTTCTTTGATGGGTTTCGATGCTGCTTCGTCAGTCTTTTTAATATCCAGTTCATTTTTCTCGACAGTCTTTGTTATATCTTCCTTCGCTTTTGTTTCAGTTGTCTTTTCTTCGTCCGTTTTGTTTATTACTTGGGGTTGATTGTTTGAATCAGTCGAATCAGCCTTAGCAACAAGAACTGCTTTCTTCACCTCCCCGGCACGAAAATTTGACCGCAGCCCGGCTACGGCGACCCCATCCTGTAAAGATGAATTGATAGTTTCTTAAAAATAACCACAATTAAACATTTTCATAACGTTTAGGAAAAGTTTTGGGAGTACCTCTTGTGTTTTAGATCATATAAAATAAATTTGAATTTTATAGACTCGTTCGTCGACGGGAACGTTAATCTGAAGAGTTGTAATAAACTCTGGTAAACATTTGTTTTGTTTCGAGCAAATTCCAAAATTGTAACATCGATGTTTTACCTTTCATTTTATTTTTAAATTTACATTTTGCCTACAACTTGCAGAGCTTGAACTCTGTTACGGCCTACCAGTTATGCTCAAAAAAGCAATCGTCGGTCTTTTCAACAACTGTTGCAAACCTTGAAAACCCCACTCTTCGAATTGAGGTTCATTTTGCAGCCTCCCGCGAGCATTTTAATGAATGATGTCCTCTAGTTTGGTTTGCACTCGAGTATTATCAATTCGAACTGCTTAGATACGCCTCTAAATAAATCGGTAAAGCAACGCTAATATAATGGGCGCAATTTGCATAGGTCAGCGGTCATAATCCGCAAGTGCCGTCCCTTCCTTACCTTTGCTTGGTGCAGTTTTTGCCCGGGTCGACTTTCCGCCTGTTTTTGCACGCCGCATTTCATAGCTGCTGCCACGTTTTCCTTGCCCACTGCTGGTCCGTTCGGCCGACGCATCATTTTCCTGTTTTCTTCGCACTTTTATACATGAATTCAAAGATATATCACTCGTTCTAGCGGAAGACTGGACAGTTAACTCGGTCCCGGACGATTCCCTTAAGCCGTTTCGAATTTGAATGGAAGCAACCACAAAACCGAAACGACAGGTCGTTCAATGCAGCTGTGCGGAGTACGTTCAAGGGTCAATGTCACCGGTAGCAGCTGGTGCGATTGATTTTAAAGTCATTTCATGCGGGACTCACTTATTCGAGAAGACCAGATGAAATGTGGAAGCTTGGTTTTTCAATTGTAAATAAGACGCGATCGTCAATGATCCCAATGATCGATCATTCCAAGTCGAAGGCGAGCTTCATAATCACATCGATCAGCTGACAGTTTTGATTGAACATATGATTTGAAAGGCACCGAAGCGAACGAGCACGCAGGCAGTTTGACGGGAGGCCGAAGATCTTTAACCTCGAATGTTGTAGATTCCAGTTGCACGTTTCGATTATAAAGTCTAGGCTGAAGTGGTAGCGACGTTTGGATTGCCTTCGACGTTTAAGTTTATATTTGACAGACAAGTCCATATCCCTAAGTCATGTCGTGGTTATTTGGTTCGCGAGCTAAGCCTGCAATGCCCCCCGAGGACAGTGGAAGCGATGGGATTCCGTCGACAGCCGGCCAGAGTTCAGGCGATCCAGGCCTCTCGAAAGCTGAACGCAAAGCCATGGAAGCGTACCGCTTCGACTCATCCGCTTTGGAAAGAGCGGCCGAGGCAGCGAAGACTCTGGAACGTTCAAGTATGTATTGGGCGGATGACGCCGGCCTGTTGCATAACATATCCGTGATATTACACTACGCGGGCGGATCTGCTCATCATGACTGTCTTCTGATGTTTTGCAGGACATGCTCGCGAGGCTCTGGAGCTATCCAAGATGCAGGAAAGTACGAGGCAACAAGAATATCTGGCCAAGGTGAAGGAGTACGAGGCCCACGTGGAGCAGGCCAAGGTCGAGCAGAAGCGAATCGATCACGAGGAACGGAGGAAAACACTAATTGTAAGAATTCATGCGAATCGAGCAGAGGAAGCATGTCGCGTATATGATCCGTATTTCGCTTGCAGGAAGAAACAAAACAGCAACAAGCTCGGGCCCAGTACCAAGACCAGTTGTCTCGGAAACGATATGAGGATCAGCTCGCCCAGCAACAGCGTGTACAGGAAGAAAATCTAAGAAAGTAAGCAAGGATGCTTCAATCATTCCGATCGCTTGCACAAAGTTTCTCTGGCCTAATTTTCCCTTTGGGATGAATCATTGCTTCTGAAGGAGTTCTCGCAGATTTCTGTGAAGAGTATCATCGCTTCTCGTTGCAGTGATTCTTCACACGAAATTTAAGCCGGTAGAAATGGGTGTAAACAATTCTTATCAATATCAATCGTGTGTGATACACGCAATCGATTTACAGGCAAGAAGAAAGTGTCGCCAAACAGGAAGCTATGCGCCGTCAAACGATCGAGCATGAAATCGAAATGAAGGAAAAAAATCGGCTAAAGCTGCTTGAGCATGAAATGCAAGTAAAGGCCAAGGTTGAACGTGAAAATCGGGACATCACGTTGGAGCAAATCAGATTGAAAGCACAGGAAAATCGAACAACCGTTCTGGAGGGTATCAAGTAAGGATTCGTAAAAGGAGTATTGTGTTGGCCTACAAACAAATGTTCTATGCTTGCAGAACTGCTGGAGCTGTTCTTGGCGCAGGGGCGGAGGCTATGTTAACCGATTGGGACAAGGTTCTGACAGCGGCTGGAGGTCTTTCTCTGTTAGCGCTCGGCATTTACTCAGCAAAAGGTGCTACGGGGGTTACTTCTCGATACGTTGAGGCACGTATAGGGAGACCAACACTCGTTGGCGAGACGTCTCGTTTCTCTCTTCTAGATACCCTTCGTCATCCCATCCAATATTTGAAAACGTTAAGATCACAACCAACAGAAGCTTTACAGGTAAATATACAGATTTCGATACTGTTGGCTATGGGATTAACCCGGGTGATTCGCAGGGCGTCATTCTTAGACCAAAACTTGAGGAGCGACTTCGTGACGTTGCCATTGCTACCAAAAATACAAAACAAAATCGTGGCTTCTACAGGAACATTTTGATGCATGGTCCGCCCGGCACAGGGAAGACAATGTTCGCGAAAAGACTTGCTCAACATTCCGGAATGGATTATGCCATCATGACAGGCGGCGACGTAGCGCCGATGGGCAAGGAAGGAGTAACAGCGATCCATAAAGTATTCGATTGGGCGCAGACGAGTCGACGCGGGCTGCTATTGTTCGTTGACGAAGCGGATGCGTTCTTGCGAAAGCGATCGTCCGAAAGAATCTCCGAAGATCTGCGAGCTGCCCTCAATGCGTTCTTGTATCGCACGAGTGAACAAAATCCTAAATTCATGTTGATATTAGCTAGTAACACGCCAGAGCAATTCGACTACGCCATCAACGATCGATTGGACGAAATGGTAGAGTTCACGCTGCCGGGGGTTGAGGAACGGGAGCGCATGCTTCGGCTGTACTTCGACAAGTTTGTTCTGCAGCCGGCTGCAGAGGGACAAAAGTATGTTGTGTAGTTAATATGGGCAGGAAGGTAAATGAAAATATTCGGTTGCAGGCGTTTCAAACTAGAAAACTTCGACTACGGCGCAGTTTGCTCTAAAATGGCGAAATTGTGCGAGGGTATGTCTGGCAGAGAAATCTCGAAATTGGGAGTATCGTGGCAAGCCGCTGTATATGCTTCGGAAGATGGGGTGCTTACTGAAAAAATGGTCTTGGATCGATGCGAAGCGGCTGTCTATCAACATAAACAAAAGGTAACCGCAAAGTATATCTTTACATGATCTCATCCTCGACCACTTTTCATATTTCAGATGGCTTGGCTGTCCGAACAAGAGCGAAGTGATCACAAAACAATTACGAGAGATCCAACCACGTAGAACGATGTGGCTTTCTAAATCCTCAACACGCCTAAAAATAAGGTTCAAGGAGACGACTAATGTATGACGGAAAATTTATTTATTTCTAAGTTCTTACATGCGAGAGTGAACATTAACCGAGTGCGTCTTACATCTCCCGCCGCGCCACCTAAATCAAACATTCTCATTCCGAAAGTCCAGTCAATATATTTTAGTTGCATTCATTTCGAAATATAATTGACTAAGTTGAAGAATACACCATAAATTGATTTTAACGCAAGGATATGTACGGACAAATGACATGTTCACTCTCAAAAGCATTGAGTTTATTTTAATGGCGATGCATTTTTATTATTCATATTCGCTCGTTAGAATAGCGTACAAACGATTAGATCAGTCTTGTAAATGTAAATTGTTATAGTGGGTGTTTACACATTAGATAATTCATAGACAGAATGTCGGAGTAGTCAACATGCATAGAGAAATTTATATTAAACTTCTCTTTGTTGACATGAAAATTCTGTGATTCCATACGTTATCGTAATGAATTTTGTAATTATACTTTGATATAATACGCAGATGATTCAATTATCTACCTAAGATGTTCAGTTTTGTTAAAGGAAATCAATTAAAGTGTTGGAAGAATAAAAACTGTTTGAATTTATAATGCGAGTGAAAACTAATATGATAATTTAGCAAAAATTGTAAACTTATATTCACGAACAAAAACACTGATAAGTTTCTACCAACAGTTAGAAAACGAATATGTAGCGAATGCATTTCCCATTCTATTATTGTTAGTGCCTTACCATCGTTTTCACCCGAAATGTCAAATGTTATCATAAATTCACCATTCAAAACAATTGTTTCAATGCTGGTCAACTATATCATAGACATGTGAAGTGTAGTGTATCAGTTTTTGCTACCGTTCAATGCTTCATCATTGATTTTCGTGTAAGCAAACCCTAGCAAGCGACTGCAAGTGAGGCGCGCATTACGCAATCATAGAAATACGATGAAATCTTCTATCAACGATATGCTCGTATATCGTTGATGAAACATTGAACGGTAGCAGAAAGCGCTACATTACACTACATCACATTTGAACGACATAGTGCAGCAACGTAAATGGTCGATTTGTGACGGGCAATCACGATTGTGCACTGCGAGGCTGTATGCTTGGCCGCTCATTTATATTTGCCGATAATAATGACGGAAACAGTAAAATGTGCTCGGGGTTGTTAAGTGATGAACATTGTCTAGGACAAGGGTGTTCAACCTTTTTGTTTCCCTGGGCCACATTGAAATAAGACATGGTGTTTTGGGCCACAAGTATATTACCATAGCTGAAAAGCGAAAAAAATGCAAAATATATTGTTTTCATGTTTTAGTAATTTAAAGTCTATTAGTTCATGAATTTCTTCATTATAAAAACAGAACATGAAATATAATCAACATTATTTTACATATTTTGAGTATAAAATTAATGTGACACTTGGCATTGAAGTTGAGAAACTAATGCATCAATATCTGGTTGAATTGACGTGGTTGCAACTCTCAGGCCTCAAGATTTTCATCCAACATGTTGGTTCTAATTTTACTGTAGTGGATCTACACGTATCTACACAATCAATCAGCATTTTACTATAAACTAAACCCACAAATCAATAATCAACGAGCAGTCGTAGAATATACAAATGCATAATTTACGATCACCTTGTAATGCTCACTTTGCATACTTGTTTTGCATTACACATAATCTACTCACATGAAAGTCCAATTCATGTTGTCGCTAAAAATAGACACATGAACAAATGTTTATACTAACCCATCGCGATCGCACCAGACTAAGCGGCGCCTAGCATTAGCAGGTGCAATGTACGATATACTGACACACAAAGTACGAAACCTGAGCAGTCATTACTCATGGACTATTATGAGTGTTGCATTTTAAATTGGGTCATATGGAAAAATGCTGATCGATATTTTGATTGGTAGAATGAATATACCATATTCAATTCTTCCAGTTTTAGAGTAGGGATTATGTATTAAGTAGAATAAAATATTAGAGTAGGGATTATATGTTAAGTTGTAAAAAGTGTATAAAAGGAAATTGTAGAAAAGAAAATATAGTCATAGTCATAGCGTACTTTTGACTCGTTTCAATGAACTCATTATTGCCGTAGTTTGGCAAAACGCTCGAGCCGTAACTTGGCTTTAGAAGCGCCTCATTTGTAGCGTAACCAGTCGCTAAACAAAAACTTAGTAAAAATATCGGCTAGCTTGGATCTTGAATCCTGCGCCAGACATGTGGCAATTAACTTGCCGGCAGGTACCCCAATTTAACCCTGTTCCCTCACTAAAAGTGCGCTTTACTTATACAACGCTAAATCACGGATCTCCCTTGAAAAATACAAGATCCGGCGTTCGGCGTCCAACACCGAGAAGGCATCTCCTGCAACGAGCTATCTTTTACATGGCGATCCTGCCTATCTTTTACATGGCGATCCTGCCTATCTTTTACATGGCGATCCTGCCTATCATTTACATTACACTTAGTATGTTTCTTTCTTGAAAATAGTTGTTTACATATATACGTGCTTGCAAACAATGATGACATGAATAACGCATGACTGTTCAGTGCGGGATATTTGTCTCTGGGCAGGTATGATTTATAAAAGTCCAACAAAGAGACTTGATCGAATTTTTCTTTAAGTTGGATATCAGATTGCAACTCTATGCATTCCATTTGAAAATTTCCTGGCAGCATAACTATATCGACTGTAAATGGAGTTGCAAACATACAAAAATTTTGATTATATGTCCGAAAATCCTGAAATCTATTTACGAATTCTTGTATCAAATCAAAAAGGTCTGCATATTTTCCCCCATTTTTATGAATATGCTTAGACAACGTGCAAATGCAAAAAGTAGTTTGGCATTTAGTTGGGTCCAGTGCCGGATTAAGCCTACGTGGGGCCTGGGGCTAAAAGTAAAATGGCGCCCTATGATTACGCAACAGCATCCCAAGAACATTAAGTAGCCCACGTAACCTATCATAACCCAAGTAGTCCAGTAGGAAAGAGAGCTTGAAAGCAGATAAATATCCTAAGTAAATCAGTAGAATAGAGGAACGAAACTAAAAAAAATAAAACAATTTTTACGTTGCATAAATAGAGCAAATAATTTTTATTAAAACAAATTAACAATTAAAAATACTTTTTCCTTGATTTCGATTCAGCGAATTCACTTATAACATCATCAAAATTGAGTGATCGAAGAATTTCGCTTCCAATACTAAGTCTGGCTAATGACGACAATCTATAATCAGTCATTGTAGATCTATACATATTCTTAACGCGTTTTAAGACAGAAAACGATCTCTCCGTTTCGCAGTTAGCAATCGGAATCGTTAATAATAATCTAAAGGCTACGAAAACATTTGGAAAAATTTGTTGCATATCAAAATTAACAATCCAATCTAATACCTTTAATGGATCGAGAATATTTCTATTAATTTTAGAGGACTCTGAGCTGGTGAATTTATTTTCCGGTTGATATTTCAGTAAAGGAATGACCTGACGAAATTCATCCAATAAATTTCCATCTAAATCCCCATCGTAAATTTGGGTTGTGGAATCGGTTCGATATTTTCCTGGGGATACTGAATCGAAAATATCCCTATATTTTTTAAAGTTATAATTATTATGACACTAGCAAAACAAGGGCTTGAAAAACAAGTGAATAGGCGTCGGCTGTACCCCGGTGCTGCAACAGCCTGGACGAAGACTACATTTTTCTCACTGATTCAGTTTCTTACGATAGTTTATCCGAAGTCTAATTAGTTAATTGAGTTCGGTCGATTAGCTTACTTCCAAAGCATGCTCAATGACCCAAACAATTGATTCAAATTTGGGTCAATTTGTTTACTTGGGTTTGTAGATTAAAAGTTGTAAAAAATTGCTTTAGCTGGTTCGCTTGAAGTTACTTGAGTTACTTGGGTTATTCCAAAGGCGTGTGGGGCCCCTGGAGTAAGTGGGGCCCGGGGCTGTAGCCCCCTTAGTCCCCCCCTTAATCCGCCACTGGTTGGGTCTGCCATAATTTTAGTTTTACCTGAAAAGCGTTTATTGTTTGAAACATTGTACTGATAAGTTGATTTTTGCCATGAAGACGCGTATTTAAGTCATTTAAATGACCAGTCAAACCTACCAAAAATGCTAAGTGTGTCAGCCAGTCGGCATCATCAAGCTCTGGCACAGATTTGGATTTTGATGTCATAAAAGATTTGATTTCATTAAGTACGTCATAAAATCTTTTTAGCATTTGTCCTCGGCTGAGCCACCGTACTTATGTAAAATATACGATATCGCCATACTCAACATCAACATTTTTGAGAAATTCTCTGAATTGGCGATGATTCAATCCCCGGGCTCTTATAAAATTTACAGTCTTGGCAACGGTTTGCATAACATGATCCATTTTTAAAGCTTTTCCGCATAAATTTTCTTGGTGTACTATTCAATAGTACTTCATCAAACGCGAATTTTCGACAGCGATGACATCATCTTCTATTAATTTTACAAGTCCCTCTTTTTTACCGACCATAGCAGGGGCACCGTCCGTGACTACCCCAGATATATTGGAAAGTGACAAAGAAAATCGCGTTAGGTTTTTTTTCACTGCTTCATATAAATCTATTGATTTTGACGTGTCTTTTAATGGCACTAAAGCAGCCATTTCTTCAGTTACACTATAATCGTCATTAATACCTCTAATAAAAATGGCAAATTGAGCCGTATCAGTAGCATCAGTACTAGGGTTGCCAGATTTTTTTTGATCCTATAAGGGACAAATGGTCATTTTGCACAAAATAAACGGGATTTTGAATTTTTCCCCGGGACAAATGAAAAACATGTGCGTTGTTTTTATTGCTAGTTATTAGTTATATTTTAAAGAAGATCGTGTAAGTTTTAGCATATCTTTGTTTGATTGTACATATTTGTAAAATTCAATGCAGCTATAATCATAGTTGGAAACGGTCATTAATTCGCTCTTTATCAAATCCGGAGTACATTTGTTGCGCACATCAGTCCATTTTAATGCCATCTGCGAAAAAGCTCTCTCTACAAAGCAGTTTGAACTAGGGATACTAAAGACAAACGATATAATTAGAAAAATATTAGGGATTTCACTCCTGGTAAATCCTTCCATTATTTTCTTCCACTTTTCAATAGCACCCATGCTTTTGTCATCAAAAGACGTTGCAATTTCCAGATTTTTTTAATAATTTGAAATTCTTCGTATAACGAGTCCTCCATATTTAATTGATCGATCCTTAAAAGTTCTGCAGCTTTTTGAAAATGTTCATAGTTTATTGGTGATTTCAAATTTAATAATAGTATTTTGGAAAGGATGTTGCTTTCTGAGAAATCATATCGCGGTGTCAAATATTCTATGAAATTTGTGTAGAACTGTCGAAAATCGTTTTCGATAGATTCGTTGGCATAAGTAGACAATCCGCTTGCTATTTGTCTTGCTCGGCTTCCAAAAAAGTTGTCTTTTAATCTTCGCTCCATTTTTCGCGAATCCCGTGCATTTCAACAATTGATAGAGAATCTGATTCAATCTTTTTTATTGTTGTTTCTATCGAAAACATTACATTATGAAGGAATGCTAAATACGCCAAAGTTTTCGTCTCCTCTTCTTCGGATGTAATTATGCTCTCTAATAGACGAGGACACTCGTCGCGGGATTCTAGAAAATATGATTTTAATGCTGGCCATATTTTTATGATTCTTTCTACTGCAGGACCAAGAGATAAAAATCTCGTAGCAACATGTTTCACGATTTCTTCCCATTGCATCTCATTTGCTTCAAATTGGAGTTGTTAGTTTGCCCTTCGTTTCGCAGATTTACTGTAGTGAATGGATATTTTCAAAATCAAACTTTCAACGTCTGCTTCCAATTTATAAGTACTGTGTTTTGCAGCATTGTGGAGAATGTGAACAGAGCAACCAGCTTTAATAATTTTATCATTTTTAATTAACAAAAGTGTATAAATCGAATGGTTTCTGCCGAAGTTTACATTAGTGTTGTCAGTGGAAAATGCCGAAATTTTTTGTAAAGAAAGTCCATTTTTTTCCAAAGTGTCTGTTAACAACTTCGATACTTGATTAGCACATTCGTCATTTTGTTCTACAAAGTCAAGTAGACGGTTTTCAATACCGGAATGGTTATCAAAGAGTCGTATTCCAATTGGAAACATTTTTCGGTTTTTTTTATTACTTGCATCAGTTGATATCGAGAAGTGTAGATTTTTTTCTTGAACGGTCTTTAAAATATTTTTAACGGACTCTTTGGCTAATACTTGACATACTATAGCTTCCGCTTTTGTTCTTCCGCAACTAAAACCTTGAGCGATTTTTGAATCACTGCATATATATGGTGACAACTTGTGTGAACAATTCAAGCTACTGTAACTAAGAGAATGCTTTACCGTGTGATAAATTGGTGCAACTTCTCCAGCAGTAATTTTGTCTTCCATCTCCGAGGTAGATGTCCTAGGTTTCGAAAAATATTTATGAAGGCTACTTGATGCTCTATTGCTAACAACAATTAAGAGAGATTTTGTGGGTGCATGTTGCTTTACATCAGTAACTCCACCAGGAGCACAAGAGAAATCTTTATCACATAGACGACAAGAAGCCTTGTATGAGTTTTCTTTTACCGGTCTCAACCAGGAATAATTACTTTCCAACTGTGTATTATACCCAATAAGTACTGTGAAACAATGAATGAATGTATCAAACATTCGGTAGGGTAGGTGCTAGGCTAGAAATCATGAGATAAGTGAGTGAGGGAGGTAGATGATACGCGGAATTGTGTATGTAAGACAAACAGAGACAAATATATGTACTTTGTTTGTGCCGCGTTTCGATAGCGGTCTATCGATCGACATCGGATGCATTGGGCTTTAATCGGATGGACACTGACACACACCTGACACCTCATGCTCTTGTGCGCTATCCGCCGGAGTCATGCGCGACGCGTATTTTAATCGAATAATGTTGAAATACGGGACAGAGTCTGTCCCTGCGGGACGTTAAAAATTATGCCTGACATACGGGACGTCCCGGGAAATACGTCTGGCAACGCTAATCAGTACTTTCATCCATGGCCAAAGAATAAAATTTAAAACCACGTGCTTTACTTTTCAAATCCTTTACAATAGACTTCCCAAGATCGTCAATTCTCCTGGCAATAGTTTGATAAGACAAACTGACTTTAGAAATATCACTTTTCTTGTCTGGTCAAATTATATCTGCCACGCTTTCCACGCATTCCTTAATAAATTCGCCATCGGAAAATGGTTTCGATTTTTTGGCGATTAAATTTGCGACTACATAACTAGCCGTCACAAACGATTCTGTCGGAGTTGTAATGTTGTTAAAAAACCTTTGTTGAGATGTAAGACGTTTTTTAGTAGCATTATTTGGTCTCTGGGACACATTCCTTGATATGCATCGAATTTGAAAGCATGTTTTTGTGCATAATGTCTTTGCAAATTACACGCTTTGAAGACAGGTATTGAAACATGACAAATTAAGCAGAGTGCCTCGTCTTTCACCTGAAGGAAAAAGTAGTCCTCTGTCCATTTTTCATTAAATAACTTTTTTTCATCGATATATTTCCTTGTTGGCAAGATGTAGAGGCCATGCTGAAGGGAAAAATGTTCAAAATGTTAATTTAGTACAGGTAATGACTAAGATGATAACAGAAATTAATGATTTTTATGTTTACTAATGAACAGGAAGAATATAGAAGGGGTTATAATGAAGTAATCAAGAATATATACTTACTTTTCTTAAAATAGAACACTTATCTTACAACGGCAGATAAAAACCGATATGTGTATCAGTAACCACTTTGTTTTGTTCACTCAACTCACTTTCAAATTAACTGTTTTACCGTAGCCGACAGGTGTATGACCAACTGTCATCCACAAAAAATAACGAAGTAAGAAGTTAGTAACGTGTAAGAAAAATATCACTTAGCCACCAAGTGACAAACAACAGAACAGTGTAGCGAAGGGACCAACACAAACAGAAAGTGATTTTACTAGATAGCAAAAGAGCTTTCTGTTCCTGTAGTTTGGCACTTGGCAGCTTTACCACGAAAGCGCACACAACACACAAATCATTCCTCAGAAAAATGGACTTACTTCAGAAACTTAAAATATTGTCGGGCTACATTGATGGCTGCCTTGGGCCGCGAGTTGGACAGCCTTGGTCTAGGACATCCAATCAAATGTACGTCATGCATGAACCAATGCGTTCAAGAAATGTTTTCAATTAAATACTTTTATTTCTGTCCTTAGCTACTAGTAATTTCAATGAGTGCTGACACACCCAGCATTCGGAATACTTAGTTCTGTTGTAATGTGGGCTGCGCCTCTGATTGATATGCTATTGCAGGTATGGTAAGGTACTCAATTTGGGCAGGCACTATATTAATTAAATTACAATCCCTTATATTATCCACACTGGCGGCTATAATACTACTTGCAAACATTGCATTGTCTGAACTGTTGTCCGTCGTTGGCAGCTTAAAGTTGCTAGTCCTTCCAACTGGTTTAATTTCAACAGGCTCGACTGGCTCCTGTCGCGGCAAACCAATCCGGTCGACACGGTTTTGCGAGTTGAAGCGATTGGGATTGTTCAGACTCATGCTGGCGAACGGAGCGTCACTTTCCGGTCCCTCGAAATGACCCTATAGCAGTAGCGCATTTTTGAACCAGGCACGCAGAAAGCCAAATAGAAATCAATACCTTCATTCGTCGGTGAGCTTGGAGAGCTGTTCCCTGTATGAAGCGGTCACCGCACACTCCGCACACATACGGTTTGTCGCCGGTGTGACGACGAATGTGCAAGGTCAGATCATTCGATTGGGTGAAGGCGCGATCGCAGTAAGTGCACTTGTATGGCCTGGCTCCAGTATGGATGCGAAGGTGCCGAACCAATTTGTTGGATCTGGAGAATCCTGAAGAAACACATAGATCTCATACAGGTTTACTGACTTAATCAATTGAACTGAAAAACTATATTGCTGAAGAATCGTGAGCTTAAACAAGTTTATAAGAAATCTTACTGTGCTACAATCTTAATAATATAAATAGGTTCCATACTTTTACCGCACACGGTGCACAAATGGGGCTTTTCTCCTGTATGTGTCCTACGATGGCATGCTAAGTCTGATGATCTGGGAAAGCCTTTGCTGCAAAGATCGCACTTGTACGGTTTTTCTCCGGTGTGACGTCGCATATGAACGATTAAGTTTGACGAGTTCGTAAAGCCGCGGCCGCAGTACACGCACAGATGCCTGTTATCCACATCACATTTCTCCTTGTCCTCGCTGCGTCGACTGCTACGGTTTCCGCTTTCGTGTACTCGCATATGCGAACGCATATTGTCCTTGCGATTGAATTTCTTATGACAAACCTCACACTCGAATCTTTTCAGGTCGGCCGGCAAATGTACGCTTTTGTGTCTGTAGAGATGTTCATTCCGCAGGAATACTTTGTCACAATCGTCGCATGCAAACTTCTTGTCCTGCGAGCAATCCAATTCCGAGATCTCAGCCTTTCTGTTTTTTCTTCGATCAACTCTGGTTTTTCTCGGCCTCCTTTAATAAATAAACGAACAAGTGGTATTTTGAACCATTTATAGGTTGATTGGCACGTTTAAAAATGTGCGAACCGTTTCAAAAATAACAAAGAATTAAACGTATGTCATAGAGCCGATAAAGTCATCCAAAAGATAATATCGAGATCGGTATCTTTTGAAGATTTCAAACTCCCGACGTTAAAAATCAATCAAATTTCATTACTAAGCAGATGACTCAGCGAATGCAACATAAACTTACAGTTTCGTGTGCATCCTTCGGTGAATTTTCACTGTTTCTTCATTGTCGAACGATTCGCCGCAGACATAGCAGTTAAATGCTCTCACATGGACCTCGAGTTGATCTCCTCTGGTGTACCCTGAAATGTATTACAAACGCAAGTCGTCCCCATAATCAAGCATTCAAAGATGATTCCGTTTTCAACTTACCTTTCTTGGATATTTTGCAACGATTCGACATATTTGCACCGTGAACTTTATTTACGTGGCGAATCAATGATTTCTTGTGATTATAAGTACTTGTACACATCTCGCATCCGAACTTTTTCCTTTCGTTCGGGACTGTTTCGTCTGAAAACGCTATGTCTGCCAGTGATTCACTTTCCTCGCTTTCTATCGCTTCTGCTTTTGCCAAAGTAGTCTCCGTGTCACTCTCTGGTTTTTGGTTTTCATCCGAATCGACGGATCGATGCTGCGAGTTCGACAACTCGACGGAATCCACTTCGATTTTAACATCGATCGGATCCTGCGAAATCTCATCGCAGGACTCATTGCAAATTGAATTGGTCGGACTGCTTTTCAAGTCGGTCAAATAGTTTGCAAGGATTTTGTCGCTCTCCTCACATTTCAGTTTGAAATTGTAAGCGTTGATCAACTGATTGGTGCACTCCAGGCAAAGCAGGTTCGGTAGGTTTTTTGCGTTTTTTAACTGTAAGTAGACAATGTGTAAATTAAACACAGTAATCAACCATTTCGGAAAGCTATTGTATAATTATGAACTGGAGAAATTTATGAGGTTTGCAAATTCTTGAATTTAGATAAGATTATTGAGATATTAAAATTAATAAAATCATAATGTTATCCTTCACCACGATGTATATTCCCTGGTAACTACACGGACGTTAGAAGCAGTCATGGGAGGATTTGGAGGCTGGGAAGATGGTATAATCTTTACCATGGATTCATAATCGAATTACTGCTGTCCAATTCATTGGCTTCAGTTCAAAAAAAAAATACCTGAGAACAGCATGCCGACAATAAATCGCCCAGCGACATTTGAACATTTTCCACGATTCCACTCAAGTCATTCATGTTGTCGTTGTGAGCCAAACACGCTCTACAAATCTGAGTCAAGCTTAAAGAACATGCTGTAGACATTTTCCTAGCAATTTACAGGAAACACATGAAACTTGCCTCGAAAGGTAAATAATCATTGACGCGAACGAGCGGAAACGTCAACAAGCAACGAACACAAGTAGATAAACAGAGCAGATAAACCCTTTAGAAAATCGTCATCCTATTTCGCTCGCACATTTCACGCTCGGAACGTCATGAATGAATTCAATCAAATTAGGGCTGCCAAAGTAACAAATCAGAGACGGCTAGAGATGGCTAGACAAAATATAACGAACTGTCACATTTGAATTAGTCGTTTGGAAAACGCCACATGTTAAAATTTAGAAAATTGTCAGGCAAAGAAAATGAATGTGGACTGTAATCAATATTAAAGGTTAGGGAACAAATAAATATTCTCTTAAGAATATTCAAAAGGTCGTAGTGTCCCAAAAACAAAAAAGCTCTCAAAAAGCCATCACACGTGACTTGTGGTATTGTTGACGAATTTCGACGTATGTAATAAAAACACAACAGCTCAATAACAAATTGTACTTTGAATCTATAAATACAATAAAATTCAGTAAAATAAATCGTCCCCAGCTTATTCTGGAAAACTCATGTCCTCAGTACAGGAAACACGCATGTGGGTATTTTTAATAAACACGATAATAATAACGCTTTGTCGAGCAGAGTATGAAATATGTGCATCTTTAACAGACAACATTTATGAACACATAAAAACCGAAAAAAAGGTTAATTAAACGATATAATGGCAAAATTTCACTTGAGAAGAAAAGTAAGAAAATACTGCATCCTTCGAAAGTTTAGAAAAACCAGCAGCTGGCATTCGTGGAAATGTAACAGTTTTACAAATATTTCTTTCCTGTTACAAATATTTCGATGTAAGATGCATAACGGGCTATTCGAAGTAATGGTCTTAAACTGGGAATTCTTGGTTCTGCGTCACCACGTGAATGAACTACAGGATGCCTATATGCCTATATGTGTTTTGTGTCCATATGCAATTTTCGAAATTATGTGTGGTTTAGTGATTTATTTGTATTTTATTGTATTTAGGGAAGTATCTGAAACGATGTAGCATACAAACAAAAGCTGCGAGTTTTTTCTCAGTTCATTAGTATGTGCTGTCCATGAAAGTTTTTCGTCTATTGTAAGACCCAGGTATTTCGTTTGCTCAACTTTTTTCAAGATATTACAGTTAACTTTTATCAAAGGTTTCAATATCCGTTTTTGTTTGTTTAAAGATAATGTATTTTGTTTTTCCGTGTTCAAGGTTAATCTGCCAATAATTGTCTGGGTCTCTGTTTGTTATATGTTCTCGGTCAAATTCTGTCTTGCCGGAGTAAATCAGAACTGTATCGTGCGCGTTCATCACTACTTCCGCAGTTACCCCTGAGTTAGATAAGGCGTTCGTATATAGCAAGAAGAAAATAGAACCGAGGATAGATCCGTGAGGAACTCCAACGCACGGATTGGCTGTACTTTTTTCCGATTCCTGTTTTTTGTTACCGTTCAGATAGGGTTTATTAACGATTCCTACTTCCTCCAATATTGCAACTAATGTGTGATGATTGTATCAAAAGCTTTTATTTAGATCACCGAACATTGCTGAATTGAATTGAAATTAATTCAATGCGATATGTTCAACAATGAAATTAATGTTGCTTACAATATTTAAGAATATGTGATTGATATTTAGATTTTTGCCGAATATTCAAATATTTTCAATTTTTTGAATCTGGAATGTCTGAATCCCATACTCAAACCTTTTTTAAAATTAATAACTTTTGCATAGCGACGTATCGCGACGGTCTCAAGCGTTCGGAATAAGTTGTCCAAATTGACATTATTACACTCGCTGTCTCGCTCTTGCACTCGGGCAGGCTTACGCTGATCTCTCGCTTGGTCTCGTTTCTCCAGCAATCCAGCAGGCTAGAAGTCGTTTTGCGGGTAGAATTCGATGGAAGTGGTGGATTGGATTTCCGTGTTTCCCTGTTTTCTTCATTCGGTTGCAATTTTGCTAGTCTAAAGCTGTCGAATTTCGTTCTTAAACTCGGCCACAGTGCAGCAATTAGTGTCCCGTAAAGTTTCGCCGCTAATTTGTCCGAAAAGTGTCGAAAATGTAAGTGAAAAGGGAGTGAGTTCATGGCTGTCAAAGAACGACCGAGTCCTGTTCGCTGTTTGGAAGTGATTGCCGTGTTTTCGATGTAATTGATCAAACGTCCGTAAAGAAGTTTTCTGTGCCCTAAACGCCAATTGTACTGTGTTGCGCCTCTTGTGTACCCATTGGCCCCGCAAAAACCGCATTTTCGCATCGCTGGATACAATCCATTAGAAGCCAGTGGCCAATCACCCCAATTTTTTGCCCGGATGTAAACGAGAATTTGGCCATGATTTCACATCCAAAAGTAAGTTCTAAAATGCTTCTTCGATTCCATATGTAAGTGTGCACAGCCCAGGCTCCTGAAGGATTGAAGTAAGACGACTCCTTGTCTGGAGAGCTAAGCGAAGCTGAGTTGCAGCATGGAAAAGTTACGAACCGATACATGGACTACGTGAAATCCAATCCCAAACAAATCTGTTTCATCATTCTTTGCAGAAGCGCAACAATCAGCGACAAAAGCAAAAGTCTCGCTGGCACATTTGACATGCGAACTGGGGGCAGGCGCGACACAAGACCCCGCGAGATTGGAGAAGAAGATGGGTAGGAAAGATCAGCGCCGAAAGCTTGTCCATGCCGCGGAAAGAACGAAATGTAAGCTAACCGCCGTTCAGTGAAGAATTCAATACGAAAAGCCTACGCAGCGGCAAGCTGCGATCGCAGAGCCGTGACAAACAGTCAGAGTTGGGCAAACTCTGTCCAAAACGGAGCACACAACATGAAACGATTCAGTGGGACCGATTAAAAAGAGCTCCTTCTGGAATCCATTTACTGTCTCGATAACATCCATATTTTTACCTTTTTATTGACTAGAAGACTAGAATTCCTAAATCAGACGATACTATGTCTACTTGTTTAGCATTGAGCTTGAGTAAATTGTTGCTAAATTGGTCCTTCATTAATTCCTAGCATTCCCGTATTCAAGCTGTAATGGGAGAAACATTTTTGTCACTCACAACGACCATCAGCGAGAATTACAAATTTATTATTCGAATCCTAAGTATGTAAAGTATAGAAACATGAAAACAGGAGCTATGAAACGAGAGCATAGACTATAGAGCGAAATAACTATAAAACACTTTGAACCCATGAAGAACTAAACAAGGTCAAACAATGATCAACATTCAAGCCGAACTCGTTCACTGAGAGCTTCTTACTAACCCTAAAAAGAATATACATAGTAAGAAGTTTTAGTCATGATTAAAAACTATCTCAACGGTCACTAGAATAAGAATTATTTATTTTAAAGGTAAGCTTCTGAATAGAAAATACCAAATCAGGCTTCCACTGCTTTGGAAAAAATAGACATGGCTTCTGTTCAGGATATTAATACGATTCGCGATACATGCACACACGATTATTTAAATTCATGTTATTTATTTAACTATCACTTAATTTTAATTAAGTGATAGTTAAATAAATAACATGAATTTGAATAATCGTTGAAAAATTACTTAGAACTTTCTTCTATTTGATAATAAACTATTTTTCGTAATTATTCGTGGTTTAAATGCAAAATATGATTACAAGTGTACTGTCCTTCAGGTTCTCACGTAAAGCGCGGAATTTGTGGTAGATCTGTAATAAAATACACTTACTAGAAAAAGTCTGCGTTCACCTGGTGTCAATCAGTTTGTAACTATAAAAAATCAAAAACAAACAAATATTTTCCAGATTTTGTTTCACGTATTTATTAAGTATTTCTTACGTATTCGACACAAGTAAGTTCATTTATTTCGCTTCTACATTTTTTGAGATAACGGCCCTTTTCTGAAAAAACATACAAAAGCGAGGCAGAAAAAGTCTGCGTTCACTTGATGAATTATGAGATTCCTCGGAATAAGTCGTTTCAAATACACTATTCTAGTGTTTTATTGTATTTATTGTTTATTGGTAGCTATTCTGGCAATTGATGAAATAACAGGTCATTCAACAAGTCCGTAGGATAAGTAAGAAAAAGGCAAAATTTTGACAAAACTCGACTTTATTATTCAACATGATTGCCTTCGAAGGCGATACAACGAGTATAGCGATTTTCCAACTTTTCGATACCACTTTTATAGTACGATTTCTCTTTCTCATCAAAATAGGCCTCAGTTTCAGCGATTAGGACTTAAATTTCTTTCCAAAAAGAGGAAAAAGTCGCTAGGGGCTGAATCTGAAGAATACGGTGAGTGGGTAAGCAATTCAAAGCCCAATTCATTCAATTTTGCCATCGTTTTCATCGATTTGTGACACGGTGCATTGTCTTGGTGAAACAACACTTTTTTCTTTTGCAAATACGGCCGTTTCTTTGCGATTTCAGCTGTCAATCGATCCAAAAGTGCACAGTAATAGTCGCTGTTGGTGGTGGCTCCTTTTTGGAGATAGTCGATGAATATTATTCCGTTCGCATCCCGAAATACAGACGCCATCACCTTACCGGACGACTGTTGCGTCTTTGCTCGCTTTGGATTCGGTTCGTCGACTGCTGTCCACTCAGCTGACTGTCTTTTGAATTATGGTGTGTAACAGTGAAGCCATGTTTCATCCATTGTCACATATCGACGATAGAATTCGATTTTATTGCGGTTTAACAGCGCCAAACACTCCTCTGAAGCATCAATGCGTTGTTTTTTTGGTCGACTGTGAGCTCACGCGGCACCCACTTTGCACAGAGCTTTCGCATACCCAAATGTTCGTGTAAAATGGTAAAAACACTACCATCTGATATCTTTACAATGTCAGCTAGCTCGTGCACCTTCAATTTGCGATCGTTCATAACCAATTTGTGGATTTTTTTGATGTTTTCTGGAATAACAGCCTCATTTAGGTGTCCACTGCACTCTGCATCATTTGTGCTGGTACGACCACGTTTAAATTGAGCAATCCACGTCTATAACATTTGTCTCGATGGAACAGAGTCCGAATAATGTTTATCAAGCCATTGTTTGGTTTTCACTGTATTTTTTTCATCAAAAAGCAATGCTTTATCAAAACTCGAAATTCATTTTTTTCCAATCTTTTCAATAACAAAAGTTGCTTCACACAAAATGCTATAACTCACGAATTAATAGTCTGATTGCTGTAAAATTTGTACACGTATCGTTTGAAGGTTAGTACTAATAAAAAATCAAATGGAAAAAAATTTAGTAACGCCATCTATGTGTCATCCTACGGACTTATTGAATGGACTATTACATTCCTGCAGAGTTTGTGTTGTGAATAATTTTTATTTTCGCAATGGCTACAATCTTATCTCTGTGACCGAACTCAGATGGTCAAATTCCAAGGTCACTTATCTAAAAGAGTTTTTGCATCCTCCGGAGTACCACAAGGCAGTCATTTAGACCCTCTGCTGTTTAATATATTCATTTCTGATCTATCTGCGACACTGTCTAACATACCTCACCTATTCTATGCTGACGACTTAAAAATTTACTACAGCATCAAAACGCAATCGGATGCAGCCTTCCTCCAGTCCAAGTTTCAAGCACTTGCACACTGGTGTAGTCAGAATAAGCTCTATCTCAATGTCAGCAAATGCCACGTGTTGGGCTTTTCCCGTAAGAATGCAGTTACTACCTATTCTTATTACCTTAACGACATCGTATTAAGCAGGGCTGATCATGTCGTCGACCTCGGCGTAGTCTTAGACAACCAATTGCGGTTCAATCTGCAATATGACAAAGTCCTATCAAAGGCTAATAAACAGCTCGGCTTCATTAAGAGACGAGCCAAGGAATTCAAAAACGTTTGGGTTACCAAGTCCTTATACACGACCTTCGTGCGGCCTCTGATCGAATATGCTTGCATAATTTGGAACCCCGTTTTTGTGCTCCACAGCGACAGACTTGAATCTATCCAGAAACAATTCTTGATTTTTGCCTTGAGGGACCTCTACAACCCGAGTGTTTTTCATAGTCTTCCTTCCTACAAATATAGACTAGACCTTCTAAACTTAATGCCTCTTTCATCTAGAAGAACACTAATTAGTGCCAGTTTCACCTTCGACGTTATCAGCGGCGCAGTAAATATAGTAGCCCTCGCTGATAGGATAAAATTTAATGACCAACAACGACGTACTCGACACACAACCCTGCTTAAAGAATATCGGCATCACACGGCCTATGGTCATAATGAACCGATAAGTAGATGTTGCAGAATATTCAACACTATTAGTAACCACTATTCTCCGGGTATCTCTAAATCGTCCTTTAAACGTAACTTGACAAAGTCCCTATTGTCATCATAACCACGCACTCCCCAACTAAGCCTGATTAAGTTATAATTAGACTAATTTACTTTACTTTAACTTATTAATTATTTATGTATTTTGCATTGTTTACTTGATGCCTTGTTTGGTGTAAATTAATAAATAAATGAATGATAAAAGGAACGAAATCAGTGTGAGTGAAAGAAAAATCATCATAAAAGAAATGAAAAGAAGAGAACAGCTCCAGACATACAGCAAAAATAGTGTGAAGGTAATATTCGTCAGTCCAAAGGGTTATAAATAATTTCAAATCGAAGGAAAACTCACATCCAAACCTCGTTCCGGTCGTCCATCAAAGTTGTCCTGCAGGGGAAAACGACATATCGTGTCACTAGTAAAAAAATCCACGGCAGACCGTACAGGTGAACGCAGACTTTTTCTAGCAAGAGTATGTCTAAAAATAATGATTGTGTCCAAAAAAAATTATGCCCCACCGAGTTGTAAATTTCTCTTCAACGAATTTAAATTCTTATTCGCACCCCCCATATTTGTGGCCTCTAAAAAATGATTTACAATAATTTAGTTTTTTTTTCAATTTTGGACTAATGTTTTCAATGAAATGTGTGACTTTCGGGTCAATATTTTATTTCGTTTAGAAGTTAAAAGCCTGTGACAGACAGACGGGAAAAGTTGCCATAACACTAGGGTTCCGCCAGAATCTACGGTACAGAAAGGAAACCCTAAAAACGACGAAGCGCTATCGGCTGTCAAGCCTAACACAGCGAGAGGAGACAGAAACGATGCAAACAATGCGATACGCATGGAAGATTGAAATGATGACTGGACAACTTTTTGAGAGTAGCCAAGCGACAACGATAACAGCTGCTTGTTTTAACTCGGAGTAACTTTCAATTGAAGAGTTACTATTGCAAATTTAAGCCTATTTAAGTTCAATCGTCGACAAAACTCCGAAAGAACACCGCCAGAAATCATCTAGTGTTTGTTAAAATATGCATAGTTTATTTGGCGAAAGAGTTTATCCCCCAAAGGCACCCGCAAATCAGTTAGAGAAGCAAATTAAAGTATATTAATTTGCAGTCCTTCGAGCCTAGCAACTGGTTGTCACTTTTAAAATTCCAGTAAATTAGACTCTTGGATGAGCTCAAAATGAATGTACGTACAGGAGTTTCTACTACTTGGCTGCTAAACACGAGAAAATATGCGAAAATGACTACATTTTTTTGAACAATCTCCCAAACGTTGAGCAATAACACAAAAAATGTAGGTATGATCTCGCAGTCACCCGAAAGCACATTGGAGTATGTACTATCCAAATGATTTCAGCAATTCCGAGACAGCATTATTAACTAAGCGATGTATGTCTAAATGCCTTGATCTGAACCCAAGATAAGCCGAGATAACTTTCAAGTGGAAATATTAATTTCAACCGCTACGAGAAAAAAAACCCGAATGTATTCCAATGTTCAAATAAATGAAGTAATTTAGAGTCACTTTAGATCAGCAACATAATTAGGGCAAGCATATGGATGTGATGTTCAAATAACTTTGTTTCGAATTAAATTCCTTGGCAGAAAATTTTCCACATAGAACGTTTTCTGCCATGGATCGTATCGGAAGTAGTTGCACTAACTCTAACGCGTTGTAAAATGCAGAAATAAGCAATTGAAATTGTGAATCAATGAATTTGGAACGTTATTGTTTTTATAATGAGTAACGCCTTAATTGTCACGAAATATTACCTTATTCTTATTCAATCTGGCATCACATGTGTAGAGGGCCGAAGAAGAAGCTTCCTCTAGGTTTGGTGAGGACCGTATTGAGTAACGGAACGTGGGGATTGTGATTTGATACCTAAAGAATGTCTCGAAAAAAATTGACCTTTATAATTATTTCTCTAATTGCTTCATCGAACTAATTTTTGCCCCTCTTATTATTATATTATATTAACTAACATTTATATAAAAATTCAATTAATTTTCATTTCAAGAAAAACAATTTCGGACCTTTCGGTTAACTCAACGCATAAGGTTCCGTACAACGGTGTCATCGACCACCTTATATGGGTTTCTCCACTTATTTTGAAAATCCTTTTCTGTTTTAGCAAGTTTGCTTGTTAATTTAATGTTTTCTTCATTTCAGCCCAATATCTTTCGATTGGTCTAAATTCTGGACAGTATGGAAGGTTACCTGCTTACGGTACCACGGAGATGTTGTTGTCCTTATACCACTTCATTATTGAGCGAGCATAATGACTTGTCGCTAAATTTCTCCAAAATGCTACAGAGGCGTCATGTTTCTCTATAAATGGTGTTAGTCGCTTCTCTAAACACTCGCTACAAGTTGCTCTGATCTGAGACCACATCGAGATATTGCCTGTCAAATCATATACCGCATGGGAAATTTGGTGCTTTTTTGGTTTTATGTTTTGAGCTAACACCACCCTTTGACCCTGCTGTATAGAACCAGGCAAATGTGCGAAATCGGCCATCATGTGTGTTTCATCGTCCAACACAACACAATTGAATTTGGTCAGGTAATGCTTGTATAGCTTTCGAGCCCGATTTTCGCTTCTTTCGCCTTTTCCGCGGATCGATCGAGTACTTTTTTGACTTTATATGATCTAATATTATAATGCTTCTTAATCCTCTGAATCATTGCGTTCTATGTTTGCACTTTTTGAGCCATATCTCGAATGGTTGTGTTAGGACTCTGCAAAAATTTCCTCTTTACCTTTCGGCTCAAATTTGTATCGGATGGATAGCAACAGGTAGATCCTTTTTGTACTTTATAATCGTACGTTTCACTGTTACAATCGACGAATTGGTCTCCTTTGCTAGTATCAAATATTTACGAAGGAGATTTTCCAGGTATTTGCACACAATTAAACTACGCACTTTTTCTTGATTTGATCAAACATGATTATACAATACGTATGTATTATACGTTCTTTTTTGTCGCATTTTATAGCGTATTTTGCATAACTGATGAGGACTTAAACTTATCACAAACCGGTAGCTATGCAGGAAAAACTAAGGGTCAATTCTTTCCGATACAGTCCTTATATGACAGGATGGCATTCTTAAATTCCCATCAATATCGTAATACAATTAGTACGGCGATGTCCAATAAGCCCGTGGTTTGCTCAATGAGCTGCCATAAATGAGCGTTAGAGCCGTGAACCAAACATCGGAAGAGGTTTACGTTTAAGGGCCCTTTTTATCATTTTCAAAAAATCGATTTTTTATTACATTTTCGGAAAGTATATATATGCAGAAATATGATATTAAAATTTTATAAAGATCGGAGTAGTCTAACTGTATTTTTGGGCAACTTTCATTTTGTCACCCGAGCGCGATTCTTCCTTAAAAACAGCTTTAACCGCGTTTTTCGACGCCGCGCTGATGAATCGGGAACTATTCAACCGATTCTCACCAAATTTTTAGCAGGCATTCTTTATGACAACAGCTATAGCGCGAATTGGTTTTTTTCTTCAAAATTTTGATTTAAAGTATTTTTTGGCCAAAAACAATGAAAAAAGCATGTTTTTACGTATTTTTTCGAAAAATGTCCACCATTTTGTCAATTTTTCAAAAATCAAAAATCGCCCTATTCACGCTATAGCTTTTAACATACTGAACCTAAGACTATTTGATTTTTTTGTTTCAGACCAACCATCTCGAAAATCATCAACAGCGCACACCCTTTTTGTTTTTTCGACATTGTTTCAACCAGCATTTTCATTGATAAAAACTCACATAAACGAATAAAAAATATTTTTTGGGGTATTTCGGGAATGTATTTATTTAGTATAACCCCTTTTTTATCAATATTTATAATTTAAATCTATCTAAAAAATTATCAAAAACAACCCGTTTTTACACTGCTAGACCCCTTATCACTCTCATTTGAATGCCAACAAATCTGAAAAGCAAAATAAATGGAAGAGCCCATATTCTTACTAAAAACGAAGTTAAGTATAAATAATACACTTATTCAGAATTTATATTAAATTCTACTCAGTTATGTTCCATAGTAAGACGAAAATGTAATAGGATTAAAAAAAGTTGTGTTTTATGAAATATTTCTGCTCAAAAAAAAATCCGCAGCGGTAAACAGTACGACAAAAGATGATCGGTCCTAGCATGATGTCCAGAAATACGATAAACTAATTGGTTGGTTGGTTGGTTGGTTGTAGTGGCAGCCCCCTTCTTCCAAAGATGGCTCACTTAGGCCACGATAGGCCCATTGTGATACCACAGAAGATCAGGGCGGCACTAGAACTTACGGTACGACGAGAACGTTTAGATTCTCGTTTGAAGCCGGCTATGCAGCTAATATTTCAATCAGTAACTTCCGTGAGGCTGTCCAGGAAGGGTTAGCAAATCATACAGTATCCTGTCAGTACGGATATGATAGAACTTAAGGTTTCACCGCTCGTGGTGAGGAGCTGCTTGGTGCGTTTGGAGCATAGTGCGTGCCACGCTTGCCTGGTTGTCCTACAGGTTTCTTCGAGTAGCCCGGCAATATTTGCAGCCTCCATGTAATATTGCTTGGATCCTATACTCCTGGAGCTCAGTGTCAGCTCTGGCCAGCGCATCTGCTTCGTAATTTCCCCGTATATCACTATGCCACGGTACCCAGCAAAAAATCACTTCTCAGTGAAGTGACATCACGTTCAATTGTGAGCTGCATTCCGTTACAATTTTGGATAAGGTATGCACGCTAGATAATGATTGGATGGCAGCTTGACTATCGGAGAAAAAGTTTAAATTTCTTATGGAAATTTTCTGGTTTTCCAGCCAGACCACTGCCTTTTATATCGCAATAGCCTCTGCCTGAAAAAAACCGCAGTGGTCTGGTAACCGGAAGGGTAGTTTCAGGCCTAGCTTGTCTGAGAACACGTCACAGCCAACTCTTCCATCTATTTTTGATCCATCAGACCAATTCCTGTGTCTTACTTCTTTCCATGATCTAGTCATCTCTGCTAGGGATAACTGACTTAAAACCGTGCGGGAAGCAGAGAATCGGAGAAGTGAGGGCAACTTTCCCTGGCGTTGGTCCATCCCTCCGTAATATGGTGAAGTGGCCGGTGTTCCCCTCATGCCAGAAATTTAGAGCTTTCAATCGAATCACAGAACACTTAGCCTGCTGTCTCGTAAGGAGCTCCGTCGGGAGCCAATCTAATAGCATAAACAATGCCTTTATCGGGGTAGTGCGTATGGCCCCGGTGATTGCAATAGCTGCAATCCTTCTGAACTTGTTTAGCAGGTTTGCATTGGATGTTTTTGCCATCGCTGGCCATCAGATAACCGCGCCATACAGAAGGATTGGTTCCACTATCGCCGTATAGAGCCAGAGCCAGAGCAGTACATAGATTGCGCATGCAGCTTTGCCCGCTCTTTCTTCTATGTTCGCTTTCCACGCGAATTTGGAGTCCAGAATTAGACCTAAATATTTGACTTGATGTGACGGTTTGAGACTTATCTCATCAAGTTTAGGTGGGACAAAGCGTGAAATTTTGTACCTTCTTGTCAAGAGCATAAATTCCGTTTTCTGCGGATTAATCTTCAAACCGCACTCTTTGCTTCACTTGGAAAAAACATCTAGGGCAAAGTTTAGCGTTTCAGATAGGGTGTTACCGAATTTTTCTGATATTGCTATTGCAACATCATCATAGGCATAGGCTACGACTTTGCAGCCCGTCGCTTCTATTTCTGACAGGAGCTTGTCCACCACTAAGTTCCATAGAAGGGGTGATAGCAGAAAAGAGGTGAGGCTGATAGGTCTATAGCCCTTAGGTGAGGGGTGAGATGTCTTGACCGCTTTAGGCATGAAGACTATTTAAGCTTCTTTCCACCGCTGTGGTATGTAAGCCATCCGTAGACATGCTTTGAAAATGGCGTTTAGCCATGGCAGTGCAATATTGATTCCCTGCTGGATCTCAACAGGTGAGGTGTTGCCCATGCCAGGTTAGCTAGTTAGTTTAGTTAGTTTGAAGCCGGAACAGTAAACATTCATCTGAGAGGAGTTTGCGGGATTTCAAAGTAGGAATTTAAAGTCGCTCTACGTAAGGTCGGTGTGGAAGCCTAAATTTGAAGAGTAGGAAACGAATAAAATAATACTGCGCATATTCAATCAAAAGTTTAAATGCTGATCACATGCGAAAATCAGACCTGCGGACAGTATTTGCGGATGATACTGAATTGATTAAGACCTTGGGCAACCTATTTGGACCAGCACATACTTCTGTACAATAGAATCAATTAAAGCTAGAATTTCAGTGGGGTTGGTAGAAATGGAATTAAGAGTATGTGACAACTAAAAAAGGAATATTTGAAAAGTTTTGATGTGCAAAGAGAGATTCTATAGAAGAAAAGAAATCGGGAAACTGTTCGCAGGTCTGTTCAGGAGGCGGAACAATTACTTGCGGGGCTACAGAAAATTATTCATCAACTATGCGAGAAATTTCTGCCGTGATATTCAAAAAAAAATTTAACTTGATTTTTTAGTTCATCTCTAGACTTCACTTGCACGCATACTTTGCTGGTTTGATAGCTTTCTTAAGTATCGTGTACAATTTTAATCTTCAACGCTAAAGTGATCATACAAGGTCGTTTAAATTAATTCAATTACAAAAAATTCAAGCTATTTCTCAGCAAATGGATTCAATCAAGTGGAATCTGAAATTAATCATAAACAAAAGTAAACATCGGAAATAAACTGAACAGGGTGGATTTGATCAATGAGATCACTAATTTTGGCGGTGAAAAATATGCTATTAGTTTTTAATTTCTCAATGTGCATAGTTGTTGAAAAACAACCCTCACTGTGAAATAGATAATATTTTTCATGAAATCCCTCACCAATCGTGAACCAATAATGTATCGTTAAAAATCAACATTACTTCTTTTTAACACTAATTGAAGCCTACGGTTGACGAAGCAAAGAAACTCTTCCTTTGGAAAAGAATTTCTCCCGGCTACCGCATTCCATTATTCAATAACCCATGAATAAATAAGTTATTGCTCCCACATCTCATTTGTGATTCTTGTCATGCTGCTGTTGCTGCTCTCGTTGTTAATATAATATTACAATGGACTGCTCGATCACAATGTTCACGTAAGCATTTGAGCACTGTGGCACAGATACGCTTCTTTATGGACTGTAATGAGTGGTGAGTGGCGCACAGCTAGATTTGATCCACAGCACGGAACTTTCATAGAAACCCAGAATTCAAATGCGATGATGATCAACTAATCTGTGATGTCGACACATTCGGGAAGGGTAGACGCAACCGATTGGAATAGAGATTTTATTGTTGATATGCTTACACATGCCAGCACTTGCTCGTGGCTAGTTTGAACATCGATTCAATTCATAATTTCATCAATAAGCGCGCTCTGACTTCAAACAAGGCTGGTGTGCTGTCTGTTTATCTTTCACATTTGTTCGATGCTGATGGCCAAAGTTCCAGTGAGAAATTCTGCCTTCACATTCAACGCCGCTACATTCTTAAAATAGCGATCACAGCAATCATTAGTTGCTATTTCGCGTAGAAACGCGTGTCGAAAGTCAAATGTTCTTTTTATAGACGTTTGATCCGATCGCTTCCGCACCTGGCTAGCTTCTCGTTCAAACATAGCATTCAAATGATTTTGTATACATCTGCGAAGAGCTGACCATGTATGCTTATCGCTATTGCACTTTGTGTTACTGCATTCCCAAAAAATCGTTTGATTATTATCGGACAAAAAGTGATTTCAAAAACCATTATATTGTAGAATCCTTACTTTTGCGCTATTATACAATATACTCTGTCGAAAAGGACACTGAAATACAACCAAATACAAACAAAGGTCACCACAAAACATAATTGAATACTACTTTGACTTCATTTTGTTAATAATGTCGTAGTGTTAATGGTAATTTCTATTGCAGGTGAATAGTTGATGTACTTCAGCAAACAATTTGGATATGTAGTCTATGAGGATATCAAAAACAGACGAATAAAAAATGGAAAGTTACGGTGGCGATGGAGATCGCATGCTTCCACCTTTGCAAAACAGTTCGTCTACGTCCCAAATGCGCCCGTCAATATTGATCGGACCGGAGAAGGAGCCGGTCCACTTCAACGTCAACCTAGTCGGAGCACCACCTGAAGTTGAACAACTTGTTGAACATATCAAAAATGTAGCTGAACTGTTTTTGTATCATTGGAAAACGTTCCCAATTGGTAAGCTTATAAAAGGGAAACGGACAACATCAAATCCCATAAGGTCGTTTGAAAATCGGGGAAATCGACCACTTACTTTAAATTATACTTTTTGTCAAAGATCTGCGAAAATACAGTTGTATCGAAAAGTTATTTTCAACAAAACTCCGCTGTAGTGGCGACACAACCTAGGTTTTACTGTAATTCACTTCCGCACCTTCTGTCTATTGTAGTATCAGTAAATGACAGGACTTCTAGGTTGGAGAATGAATTATTTAAGTTTTATCATGGGTTAGAACCTCCTGGTCTAGTCGACAACTTTCGTCTCCTAGTGCGCTTTTGGTTAACGACTTGCTTACACTATTGTTGCACAAGTTGTCGACTAGACCAGGAGGTTCTAACCCATGATAAAACTTAAATAATGAAAAAGCTACGCAGGCATACATACGAAACAAATTGACGGTCGTTATAATTCGCAGATGTAAATTATAAAATAGTTGAAATATAGCGAGCTTGATCCATCAACAAGCCAGCGGTGGTCGTGCTGTCTCGTAACGGATGGCTAATGGCAGCACCTGAAGAGCAGCTATCCGTTACGCCGAAACCACACTTCCCATGGAGAATGAACTCGTTTTAACCCTTTGAATCGACTGACATGAAAAATATCTCACACAGTGTCAACATGGTGTCATTTTCGCTAAATAAGGTCTTCAAGCGATTAAGATCTAACATTCATCGTCTAATGATTATAGATCTAAAGCTTTAACTCTTTCCTCCTGAAAATACCTTCTAGCTTCCATAAAGAAAACAGCACCACATACAGTGGTGGACACATAAATAGACCACTTTAACGCACGACACTTTAAACCCCCAATTACAGCCCGGATACAATTCTATCAAAAGTATGCAAGTTGCCATTTATTCGTTGAATTCCTGGAATTTTACTGTAATATTCCAGTGCTCTTGAAACAGCTTTGTTTATTCGCAGTTAGCAATAGTTTAAGAGTAGAGCTATTTGCAGTTGGCCAATTAAATAGTAATTTATTATTACACAATTGGTTTGGTAAATTTATTTAAATGGAATTTAATACCGAATTGTAAAATAATCTTGATTCTAGCCTTTTGAAAACATGGGAAGATGCGCACACTGTTCTAAATCTGTACGAGCAAAAATTGTGGGGAGGAAAAACGATGGTTTTAATATTTCAGGCATCGCGAAGCATTTAAATTGTTCCAGGCATATGGCAAGGAATGCATTTGAGCTTTACAAAAAAGAAGGAACCGTAGAAGACAAGGCAAGAGCTCCTAGGCTTCAAAAAACATCTCAATGTGAAAATAAAATCACTATGCGTCTAAGCAAAAACAAGCCATATTTATCCTCTTGGGATATCCAACGGAAATTAAAAGAAGATTACAAAATTGAAGTATCCTCCAGAACAATGAGACGTAGATTACAAAATGCTGGAGTACATGTTTGTGTCGCGGAAAAGCGACTTTTAGTAACTGCAAAGAACAGAAGACGTCGGTTGCAGTTTGCCAGAACTCACCTTAACACACCGCTCCATTTTTGAAAATAAATCGTCTGGAGCGATGAGAGCGAATTTAACAGAGTCAGATTAGATGGCAAAATTTATGTCAGACGTCCGAAAGGTGAAGCAAACAATCACCTTTCCACTATTAAAACAATTAAGCACGGCGGAAGGTCTTTAATGGTACGGGGCGCTATGTCCTGGCATGGTGTTGGACCTTTAGTAAGGCTCAATGGGATAAAAGACAGTGCAATGTACAAAATTATTATAGAAAATCACCTTGAACGTTATTCTGATGAATTTTTTCCGGTCACATGGATGTTTATGCAGGATAATGATCCAAAGCATAAATTCCGCTTATTAATGCAATGAATAAAAATCTAAAAAATAAATATTTTGAATTGGCCAGCGTAAAGCCCAGATTTAAATCCTTTAGAGAATATGTGGCAAAAAGTAAAAAAGGAAGTTGGAAAGAAAAACCATAGAAATTTGAACGATTTGCCAAAATATTCCGAATGTGCAAGAAGCTTGTGGAAAGTATGCTAAGACGTTGCGCTGCTGTAATCAAGAGCAAGGGATACCCAACAAAATATTGACAGGTCTTTTATTTTAAGTAAAGTTTTTTCCCTTTTTTATATGGAAATATGAAGTGTCCTATTTATGTGACCATGTTGTTTTCGACTTTATTACTTGAATTACTATTTTATTGAATTTATGTTTATATTGAAAAGAAGAATTTTATGTTTTTGTTTTTAAAATGCTAAAGAGCTTAAAAAATGAAAGTAGTTATTTTAATTTGATCAATGTAGTTTTGGTAAAACAACATTAACTTAAATTAAGCGAAAGCGGTCTATTTATGTGTCCATAACTCTATAAGCTGCGAATAGGTCCTGGCTACTTAAAGAAATCGGCTGGACCACTATTCAAACTTCGAAGAAACAATCCAGAGTTTTCAGTGTAATTGCTCAGAACTTTCCAAAGAAGAATGCAAACGTTAGGCTCACCTCCTGGAAATCCTCGCGAAAATATCTAACATTAAGGTCAGCATCATAGCCATCTTCATAAGGAAATCTCAACAGTGCTCAGCATCCGAAAGTTAGGATTTTTAGTTCTATCCTTCGTTGTGGTATCGCAATGAGCCTAATGAGGTCTAAGTGAGCCACTACAACCTACCTACCTAGCCTTTATGAGATAGTTCCCGGCGCTCATTCTTTCGTCGTATATCGCACATGCACATTATTTGAAACCCAAAACACATCACAGAACAACTCTTGAAGAGTTGAAAAAAAATTACTATGATCTAGGAATAAATACCTACTTATTGATAGTTTTATCCATATTAACGAATATTATCACTTTCACAGCTCTTCCAACGCCACTGGCTTCAAATACAACGAACAATCGCAAATCACGTCCTATTAATTTACGGGATCTATTTGTTGCTCCGCCTTTTGATGAATTGGATGCTGTTGCCGCGGACGGGAATGGGGAACCAAGACGCCTTACAAATAATCAATTAAAATCGCTCAGAGAAAGAGGGTAAATATTTTTGTACGCTAATTTTGAGTTGACGATCAGTTTGCTTCTTAACTTCATACAATTGGAAAATTTGATATTGTGAATGTTGCTTTCACGTAGAACACATTATAATTTGCCGCATTTTAATCTATTTACTAGTACACATTTTGTTGATGATTTATTTTAAAAATAAATGAATTCGGTGATATTTAAACACTAACGAGCTGCCTTAAATGCAAATTACAAGTGCAGGGAATCTTTAAACAAAGACATTTGGAAGGTAGGAGTTCTTCTAGGACTATTCGTCAATTTGTTTCTTTTTGACCATGTTGAAATGAAGGTATACTAAAGAATCAACTGATTTGCGCCACAAACGCATCTGAGCAAACTTATTTCAAAATCAATTAGCTTTAAAAATGACCCACCATCATTCCAGACACGCTGGTAAAATAGTTTCCATAAAATCTGTCGTCAAGTTGATACTTGAAAAATATCTTCATAATTGAATTGTCCTTTTATTGTTGTTCGGGAATTTGGCTTTATGGCAAGCGTGAAGATAGGAATGAGTTCTTATTAGGAAATTGACGTGGATCCACCACAGACAATAAGTTCATTGAAATTCAACTTAATTTTGTTGGATTTGGTTTTATGTTACGCCTAATTCGCGGACTAAATCGATGAAATACATTTTGTGTTGACAATCATTTGTACACATTTATTTTGATTGCACTTTCGGCTTCAGCTAGTTTTAAGATTCACGCCAAATATCTTCGATTGGCTTTTATCTTTATCTTACATCAGAGCAGGATTAGCACGGTTACCTATAGATCAAATCTTTGATCTTGTTTATTGAAAGATTTCTGTTAGTATTGAATAAACCGTTTCATGTATTTGTAATTGAACCGTTGTCTAAATTTATGACTCCAAGAATGTAAGAAAATATTGTTAAATGGTTATATTTAAAAGTTAATCATTAAGGATTCTCATCGGCTGCTGATCAGTAGCTACACCAGTGCAGATCGTTATCAAAGAGCCGAACAACATTTCCAAACTATCTTTCAATCATTGCAAGACGTAAACAATTGAAAGTCTCATATCTTGTAAATTAAATTGATAAATTTATATGAACTCATAAAATTCTTTGCTAACGATTGATATTAAATAAAAAATCAAATATTCCCATAAAGCTTGCAAAAGGATAAGTGTGGAAAACCGAAGAAGTTGACTTTGGATCAATTGGAAAGTATTCGACGAAATGGGTAAATAGATGAAATTCAATATATGAACATCAATATATATTTACAACAATGTGTATAATCTACTCCCTCCCAAACAATTTCTTTTGTGCTTTGTTTTCCTTGTATACCACTCTCATTATTTTATTCTGTACATTTATTGCCTTTGAACCTCTCGAAACATAAATGAGAATGCGTTAGCGGCATGATATATTTAAGAGACTGTGGGAAACGAAAGCCATGTATTTAAATTTCCATACTCAGATACAATTTGTAAGTAATGCACCGTGAAAATGTTGTACGTCGAATTTCAGCCATTGTTTGCTGTCGTTTTGTTAAGATTGTATGTGATTGTTGTCGAGATTGTGTTGTTTGTAAAAAAGAAATGTGAAAACGAGTTGGTGACGGTATTGTCTGTGCTAAGGGACACCCATGTATAGTTTTAATTTTCAATATAAGAACACTTATAAAATACATTTGAGTTTATTTATGGTAAACGGAAAAAAACAAACAAAAATAATACACGTCTAGTTGTCCGTATGGAGTACGGATTAATAAAATAAATATTCCTATTTTCGGATGCAGCACAAAACCCCTACACTCCAAACTTATTACTAACAGGCAAAGCCGCAAACTTGTATTTAAAATTAATTTGCTGGAGCGCCGACACAAATCAGCCACTGCGTTTATTAGTTTCGCTTGGTTTTCATTCACATAAATCTGCTTTTCTGCCATGCAAGCTGTTGCTTTGATCTGTGTTGCCAGTGGTTACTCGAGTGTCGATTGGGGAAATGCCATGCTCATTATCATTGTTGCTCGTAAATTTAAGTTTATTAGTCGGAAAATCGTAAATCTGTAATTATTGCAAAATTAATTAGTGGGTCTTGATTCAATATTTGAATGGGGTTGAATTGATTGATCTGTTTGTGTTTTGTAATTGAGAACTATTGAAATGAATAATGAACATAAATCAGGTTTTTTTATTGATACAATTGAATTGAATATTTCTGAAATACTATTAGATAATGAGCTAAATTTTCTCAAAAAATCGATTTCGCATTAATCTTCCAGAAATTTATACAGAATGGCAATGATTTTTTTATTTTATTTAGGGAATTTGATGTTCCAAGCTTGAACTTTCCGGGCCAAGTGCATAAATGGCGATTGTCGCAGTTTCTTCAGAAAGGTACACTTCGAGCGCAGGACTCTTTTCTAAGCGACTTGGCGTTAGCTGCAAGATTTATAGTTGTAACAGCTCGCTCTAGAATCTTCTCACATTTCTTTTCGGTTGCCAGTGCTTTGAGAGCTCTTCTTACTGGGCTGGCAAAATTGACGGACATGTTAGTAGGTTCGTGAAATTTAGTTAGAAAAAATAACATCCATTCAAAATAGACTGACTTAATATGCATTGATATTTTTCAGGCATACCTTCGCTCCTGGCGCACAATTTAGATTATAAAATCAAGGAGGAACGTTGTCGATATTTGGTTGCTGAACTAGTATGTCGGGTAAGATAATTCCCACGTATATTGTGGTATTACAACCGTACAGAAAACACTGATCGTTCAACACCAATTTAATCGTCCTTCAGCCTGAATATGAAGATTGTCTCGATGCACTTTGCGCGTACGTGAGGAAACAATTGCGCCGTGCTGCTATGGAAAAATTCGATGTCGAATGTGAAACAGCCCAACCGATACCCTATCTTTTCCTAACGCCCAAAGGACAAGAAATCGATTTGCGTTTATTCAACCGTGATATAATGCGTAAAGCCTTACCTACATTGATAGGGATACTAGAACGCGAGACAAGAGGGTGGTTTTTACATTTTCGCGAGCGCCTTATAGCCGAATTACGAGAGAAGAAGTTGACTGACAAAGAAATTGAAGAAGAAGTGAACGAGGCCGTGATGCGTGAATATTTACAACGTGTCTATTCGTCAATACTGTCGAACTCAGAGCTAGCCGACTTGGGTGGCGGAATGGCGCAGCTTTTAGTGCAACAAGCACAATCGGTTGTTATCATGCACAAGGCCGTAGAAAAAATAGAGAAGGAATTGAAAAGATCGCGAGATGACCATCAAAAATGTTTGGCAAACGACCACTCCGTGCTTTCGAGAATAGCACCGTGGCTGCGGTCGAAATTGCGTACCGCGGAGGTTTCCAAACTAAACACTTCCACGTGGGCTGCACATGAGGAAGCGATTTTGATGTGCAATCGACATCATCTTCAACAAACGGCATATTTCTTGAATAGGGATATGACATTCATGAAAGAGGTAAGTGTTTGACGGACATGTAGAGACAAGTTCGCTAAATTAAATATTCATGCAGCGCGAGCCAGTATTAAAGAAGGAGCTTTGCAACGCAAAGACGCCCACGCGTAGTTTCCAATGGGCATGTCGAATATGGTCGCCGAAGTCATGGGTGATCCGACGTAATTTTCAGGGCCAGTCGGAAATAATACCCACCGTGATTTGTCAGCAAGTAACCTCGATTGTAACTCCTAGATCAGACCCAAGTCAACCAGTATTTCTCGTCGAGAAGGAGACAGTACGAACAACGAGTACTCGTTGGCCGTTGTGGCGACTGTTGAATCTCATGCAACGGACTTGGTGCTGGGTGTGGAACATGATGTTTCTGTTGGGCATTTTAGTGCCGTGGTGCAGTCCGATCGGATTGCGGGCCCTCTGCTGTGTGAAGCCGTTTATGCCAGATCTGGAGCTGTCGCAGGTGAATGGTACGCTATTCCCACGGAAAACCAGTATAACACAGACGATGGCATCGCGGCTGATTGAATTGTGGCGGCACATATCGAAATCTCGCACGCATTTCGAATCAGAACCGGATACTGGTAAGGAAGTTGCCGGATGATAATGCACTATACTCAACTACACATGTTTCTTAGTAAATACTTACTAAAAATGGATTTTTTCTCGTTGCAGGCTTCATTGGAAAAGGATTTACGCGTAATATGAATAGAATGTGGAATTACTTCATAAAAGGCTTCCTGGGGACCGCAGTAATATTATTTATATTTCCTATAGTCTGTCTTACTGCCAGTTTATCGAGTATAATATTAGCACTATTTGCGCCCGTGTGGGTGCCTGCCTTTACAATACTATTGCATTTGTATATAATGCTCGTTTATGACTTGGATTGCCCCGACTCGTTGCGGAATCGATATGGAGTATTTTTTGAAGCCTTAGTATGGAATATCCTAGTACAAGGATGCGTGCAACCGTTCGTCGCCGTTACTGTTGCTACTTTTGTATGTCCCTTGGCGTCAGTTATAGTTCTTATAGGTAAGATATTGCATATTGATACATTGAATTGCCGATATTTTTGTTTTCCATCAAAAGTCGGTGCCGCGAGGTACTCGCTTCGATTGTTGTGGGATTCGCTGGCGTTTCATCTGTTTATTAAAAAATGCGGCCGCATTCCGGCAAGTGACAGTTTGGCGGTGAAGCGCATAGCAGGTCCGGGTTTGGCGTTGGACTATTATTTCGTGATCAAGCCTGAACAGGCGTTGGCGGCCTTTGAAGCGAAAATGGAATTGGATGAGCTGCAAGCCTACCAACATTCGATGGAGCGTGTAATCTTGCAGCCGCAAAAGGATTTCAGTCAGTTCGTGGAGGCGTGTTTTGGACCGTTCTCAGCGCAACTTTCTAAATCAGGGCCCTACCACGCACTGGATCGCGAGGCTCAAGATCTCATGATATCGCTGCATGAAAAGTTAGAAAAGCGTCGACGAGACTTGCAGACTGGATTGACGACTGCAGTGAAAACAAGAGTGAAATTGAATACAATAGATCTGAAGGTTAGTAACTGCTTCCAAGTAGAAAAAATTATCCTGAATAAATATTTATTTATTATTGAAATAGATCGCTATTCAATTGGCCGCACACATGCTTGAGAAATTTTACCCATCACATGTGCTAGGTCGGCTATCCTTAAGCGAAGATGAATTTTGGGATAACAAGGTAATGTACATGTAAAATGTTCAATGTCATATTGAAGCTGAACGGAAATCATCTCTAGGGATTGTCGGTTGGCGATTGGCCGGGGTTGGCCGCCCTTATCTACACGGAAATATTTAGTTTAGACTTCTTGACACCTCTTAGTGATACGGATACACATTTTAAGCTTGAACCACATTCCCAACTTGACTTAATACGTTACACTGAAATGGTACAAAACGCCACCGATGTTATAGGCTCGAATGGCCCTGATTTACTGGGCAACGTGTACGCACCTCGGGGAAATGTTCAAGTACACTTGCCGTTTTTAGAGGTGTCGGCATTTAATCCCAGGTCGAGGGTAACAATGAACTTTCGCAAACCGGAAAAAAGGTAAAGCTCACTGGCGGTCTTTCTTCCTGTTTAATAATTTACTCAATAGTTGTTCCGATAGGGACACAACAACCGGCTTGACGACTCCGCGGGTCCGTGCACATCGTGCGCAACAAGCAAGCGATCAGAATAAGCATTGGCGTCCATGGAAGCGAAAAACAAATGAGCGATGTGTGGCCGAAAAGCTGTTGATTCCGCTGCCTATTCCTCATCCTGTACATATCGCAATTTCGATTCACAATCGCGATTCTGAGCAACCAATACCTCTAGATTCGGAGCTGTGCTGGGAGATCTTACGCGCTATTGAAGATTGTCATGGAGATATACAGGTAAATGCCACTTTTGGCTCCAGTTGTTTGTTGCAGGAGTGTAAATATTGATCAATATTTTCAATACGCCAGGCAATGAATGCTGTTTCTCGTTATCGCGGAGGCGCTGGAGACTCAAGTATCGACTCGCTAGATTCAGATAGCAGTGCTGGTACCAGAGAGTCTGTAGCTGCTGCGGGCGGCACGGAAACTTTGCCATGTGGCAATCGAGAGGTATGTTGTATTTTTAAATTGCCTATTCTATCATTTCAGTTTTTAGTGATGCGATATGTTATTATGTTGTTCATCCAAAAATGTTCCAAAACTTAACTATAGATTAACATAGAGAGATGGGGAGTGACTCTCAATATTGAAAATATGAAAACATTTTGGGATAAGTTGGTGTAATGAACATACAATAAATATGTTTTACGCTTCTCTCGGATGATTACAATAGGTGCTTAGTTTTTGGCTTTAGATTACGCCACTAGGCCAGTTAGACGCTAGCATCATATAGTTTTCGTCTAGACTAGCTTGTATCTTACAAGTCAATAGCTTGGTTAGTTTTAGAACGACAGCATTTTTAACAAGACGATTTTAGAGTTTTCACGAAAATGGAGGATTTGGAAAAACGAGCAGTGATTAAATACTTCCATTTGAAAGGCTTAACACCTAAACAAATCAAGGACAGTACATTAGAAGACTCTGCCCCTTGATATTTAATGATTAAAAGGTGGGTTGCAGAGTTTAAAATGAGACGTACGAGCACTAGTGACGAGCCTCGCTCTGGACACCCTGTGGAGGTGACAACTTCAGAGATCATTGAAAAAATTCATCGCTTTGTACTGGAAGAGCTCAGATTAAAGTTGTTTGAGATAGCAGAGACTGTAAACATATCAAAATAATGCGCAGGTAATATTTTAAGTAATGTTTTGGGCTGTCACAAGGTCTGTGCGAGGTGGGTGCCGCGTTTGTTGATACCTGATCAAACGTTGCATAGAAAAACTGTTTGTGTTAAGAATTTGGAGCTCTACCGTAAAAACCCCAGTGAATTTTTGAGACTGCTTGTTACCATGGATGAAACTTGGGTATATCACTACACTCCAGAAAGTAAATTACAGTGAAAACAGTGGATTGCGCCAGGTGAACCAACTCCAAAGAAGGCAAAGTCAATTTTGTCAGCTAACATGGTTATGGCGAGTGTTTTCTGGGACGCACAGGGAATTGTTTTTATTGACTATTTGGAAAAGGGTAAAAGTATCACTGGTGACTACTTCGCAAGCTTACTGCAACTTTTGAGTGATGTGGTGAAAAGAAAAGGACCTCATTTGGCAAAAAAATCTTGTTTCATCACGAAAATGCTCCGGCTCATCGTTTAGTAATTGCAATGGGTTGGTTGTAGTGGCAGCTCCTTCTATCCAAAGGTGGCTCACTTAGGCCACGATAGGCTCATTGTGGTACCACAGAAGATAAGAACCTGCGGGATGACGAGAACCATCCAGATTCTCGTATGAAGTTGGCTATGCAGCCCATGTCTAAATCAGCTACTTCCGTGAGGTTGTCCAGGAAAGACGTGCCCAAGGTTTGCATGCGCTTCCTGGACAGTGCTGGGCATTCGCACAGAAAGATTGTTTCTATCCTCTTCCTCTGATCTGCAACTTCGGCAGATTCACAGTAAAGAGACATCACGTTCAGTTGTGAGCGGCATTCCATAGCAATTTTAGATGAGGTATGCACGCTGGATAGTGATTGGATAGCAGCTTGATTGCCAGAAAAGATGTTTAAATTTCGTATGGAAATTTTTTGATTTCTCAGCCAGCCTACTGCCTTATAAATCGCAATGACCTCTGCCTGAAAGACGCTGCAGTGGTCTCTTAATCAGAAGGATAATTTCAGGCCTAGCTGTTCTGAAAATACGCCACAGCCAACTCTTCCATCCATTTTTGATCCATCAGTGTAGATGTCGATCGATTCCTGTATCCCAACTCTTTCTGTAGTCCAGTCCTCCCTAATCGGGATGACTGATCTGAAACCATGGTGAAAACAGGGAATCAGAGAAGCAAGGTCCATTTTCCCTGACGTTGGTACATCCCTCCGTAGTATTGTGGAGTGACCAATGTTCTCCTCTTGCCAGAGTCGCAGAGCTTTCAATCGAACAGCAGTGCACTTGGCCTACTGTCTCGTAAGTAGCTCTGTCGGAAGCCAATTTAATAGCATAAATAATGCCTTTGTTGGGGTAGTCCGTAGAGCCCCGGTGATTGCAATAGCTGCAATCCTTCTGGCCTTGTTTGGCAGGTTTATATTTGATGATTTCGTCATAGCAGGCCACCAAATAACTGCGTCATACAGAAGCATTGGTTCCACTATCGCCGTGTAGAGCCATGATACAATTTTGGGATTCAATCCCCACCTTTTCCCAATAGCTCTTGTGCAGCAGTAGATTGCGCATGCCGTTTTGCGTGCTCTTTCTGCTATGCTCGCTTTCCATGCGAGTTTAGAGTCCAGAATTAGACCTAAATATTTGACCTTATGAGACGGGTTGAGACTTATCTCATCAAGTTTAGGTGGGACAAAGCGTGGAATTTTGTACCTTCTTGTCAAGAGCATAGATTCCGTCTTCTGCGGATTAATCTTTAGACCGCACTCTTTGCTTCACTTGGTAAAAACATCTAGGGCAAAGTTTAGCGTTTCAGATAGGGTGTTAACGAATTTGTCCGATATTGATATTGCATCATCATCGGCATAAGCAACGACTTTGCAGCCCGTCGCTTCTTTTTTTGACAGAAGCTTGTCCACCACTAGTTTCCGTAGAAGGAGTGATAGCACCTGGGGGGGGGGGACACCTTGTGGGGTGCCTCTGCAAGTTCTCGTTCTTAAGGTACTGTTTCCTAGCATGGAGTTAATGTTCCTGCTGCTTAGCAGTTGTCCGATGAACCCCGAGTGCTTTGCCAATAGCCTTATGGCTGATATTGTTGAAAGCCCTTCAATGTCTAGAAAAACCACTTGCGTGTATTCTTTGACACTTAGCGATTTTTCGATATAGCTGGTGAGCGAATGAAGGACTGTTTCAACCGATCTCCCATTTGTGTATGCGTGCTGCGCATTGTAGAGTGGTTTCAGTACAGCTCTCAGATGGATCTCTATCAGTCGCTCCAGAGTTTTCAGCAGAAAAGCAATGAGACTAATAGGTCTGTAATCCTTAGGTGAAGAGTGAGATGTCTTGGCCGCTTTAGGTATGAAGACTATTTTAGCTTCTTTCCACCGCTGTGGAATATAAGCCATCCGTAGACACGCCTTAAAGATGGCTTTTAGCCATGGTAGCGCTATATTGATTCCCTGCTGGATCTCAACAGGTGAGATGTTATCCATTCCAGGGGATTTGAATGGTTGAAATGAGCTGATTGCCCAGCGTAGGAGCCTGTCGTCTACAGGCACAGCGGTTGACAGGCAGTTCGGGGGCGTATGTGGATCAGCTTTGTCAGCCACATCCTCACTGCCCGGGAAGTGCGTGTCCATGAGAATTGCTAGCGTCTCGGAGCTGGATTTGGCCCAGGTCCCATTCGCGTCCTTGATAGACCCCAAAAATAAGGGGGTGGTCGTCATAACTTTTCGCAAACGACTGACATCCTTGAAGTTTTCCATTTCTGCACAGAAACTTCTCCAAGAGGTGCGTTTGGCCTTTCTGATAGAGAATTTGAACTCCTTCAGTTTTATTTTATAAGAATTGCAATGGGAAAAATTTATGAATTAAATTTCGAATTCCTTGAACATCCATCTTATTCGCCAGATATATCACCTAGTGACTAACACCTGTTCCCTTGCCTTGGCGGACGAGAATTTCACAGCAATGAGGATACATTGATGCGATAAGTAGCTGGTTTGAGGATCTTAATAAATCTCACTACAGAGATGGTTCAATTAAATAAGAACACCGACATGACACATGTATTAGCCTTTCTGGAGATTATGTTAAGGTATAAATAAAAAAAAAATTTAATTGAGAGGCCCGGAACTTTTCAGCCGACCTTCGTATGCTAGACTAAGTTTTGATGATGTAATTGAAATTTAATCAAATATCTAGCATTTAATTCCTCACAAACATGTTAATTAAATACAAAATTTTGCTTGGATACAGGTCAGTACCACTATTAAAATGGAACAAGAGCAACCGCAATCAAATGGCTTCCACTGGACGCTGAGTAATTGGGGAGCCGTACAGTCAGCCCGTCGCCGCAATAACTCCAGTATTGTCCGCGTCGATTTGGCAAGTCCAGAAGATATATCGCTAGACACCGACAGCTCACGAGTGGTTTTTAGTGCATACGGCACAACGGTTTAGTATGTAGGCACATGTGAAAAATCGCAGCAATGAACAAATAACTATTTGAGAGGAATCAATGTGAGTCGATGTTGGCTTTCGAATAGATTTTAATATTAAGTTTTTCTACTTTGATAGAACGTCGTAGAAGTTTGCCAACTAGAGCAAATTAAAATACATTTAATCTAGTCAAGATTATTATAAATACCATAATTACTATAAAACTGATAATATTAAATATTATGAATACTTAAGCCTATAAACGATGAAACAATAACGATTCAAACTTTTCGCTACACGAAATACAAAATATCTAACTGATGAACAATGAACAAAATACGAAACTAAATACACCAAATAATAAAAACTGTGTTACTATTAGCAAAACTATGATGTGTGACTCTTTCGTATCGTAAGCTGATTGGATTATACTTATATACAATTTTAAGCTGCTCTCTACTATGTTGACGAGCTTTCAGATGTTTGCCAATTATTTGCTTCTTGCTTTCCTATTTCCATGTTTGCATATTTCCATAAGAGTACATACGTATATTATATTTATACGAACACAAAAAACACAATAGGAGTCTGTACGGAAGATTCCGAAGTATGAGTGTTAATGGCAATCCAATTATTGATTCTGGTTCTTTTTTTCCAAGTAAATCGCACCGGACTTACACTGATATAATTTACATTTGATTATTGTTTTAACTCGTCCTTGATACGCTGAACATAGTTATTGTTGAAGTATGGCCGCTGTAGAGTCAAATCAAAAATATTTGTAATGCTTTCAAGTAAAACTCGGTCTTTTATGTAAGCATATCTCAAAGAAGTACGTTCGCGAAGCATGTGGACAACACAAATCTGTTTACTGCACGAACCACTTAAATTCATCAGCTATGTTCAAAATTATAAATTTATTTGAAATATTCTGTTCTTATTTTTCCATTGCAAATTTAAATCGTCCGCTAATCAGATAATCGAAAAGAGCCTGTTGAAATTCAGTTATAATATATATTGAGACCAGAGTATGCGAATAATATAGGTAGCTAATATTTCAACTGGGCACAGGTTCATAGTAAATTTTAGGAAAATTTTACCAAAAATGAAGCAGATTAGAGCTAGATCATCAAAATCGTAGCCGATTCCAACAATTGTAGCCGTTTGAGTCTACCAGTTATGATTAGCATAATGATACATTGAATTTATGAAAAACTGTTTAAGGCTTTCATGAATTTTACAGCCAGCAATAAAATAAATGCTGGTTATGATTATTTGTTAGTTGCTACGCGATCAGAGCTATTAAGTAGTTAAAGTTTATCGCTAATAAAACTAATATAATTGAAAAATATATGATGACGATACATGAAAATGAACTCCATATCTGAACAGTTTCGAACAATTCGATTGTATTGTATAATGTGTATTTGTATGTGTTGTGTTTCCGGATATTCCAAGCAGACAAATCCTAAGTTAAAGAGGAATACTAAATTAAATTGAATTGATTGAAACATATTTGTATTTCTTCCTACTTGTTATCGAAATATACATAATGTAATGTCACAAAAAATATTATTTTATATAGTTGTCCTGCACAATATCTTGACAAATGGCCAAATGACCTTTCGGCCCTCAATAACTCTCGTTCCCCTATAATATAAATGGTTTCTTTTGAACCTTATTTGAACAATTAACAGCAGGTGACTTAGTCACTTTTAAAGTGGCCATCATTGCGAGAATACTCATCTTTTCAAAATATCAGTCAAGAAGCGAAGGGTTAAATTGGATCCAACTTACTCAATCAAAGTACTCAATACAAACACCTATTACATTTTCTTCTATTTTAAAAGTTTATTTTTATTTTATTATTGTCACAAATTAATAAAAATGCATATTGCTTCCTAGAAGCCGACGGAATAAATGTATACCTATCTGTACATGACGTAAACGGTCAACTGATACATCTGATTCATAAATTGATAACTTATAAGCTTTCACTACTTAAGCTAAAAAAAAGTAAAACGTTTGCACTTATTTTTATTGATTTATGCAAAAGGAATGTAAACGGTTGTGTTACATGAGTAATTTTTCGGGCACGAAAAAACATGTTATTCGCATTGTCGCGCGAAATTATTTCGTTTGATAATAATTGATACGTGCAATTCGAATGAGCACTGATTACACGTAGAGTTACCTATCGGTTCTTAATAGTTTATTATTCTTGTTTGCGATTGGTTTCAGAGCAAGCTTTTCTATTTTCAATGTTTTATAATTGTAAATCAATACTGTTTGGTAATTGATACTGACATTAACACATCAATAAAATTACGAAAGATAGACGGAGATAGACGTGGACGAACCTAATACTTCTATAACTTATGCATCTTGCGAAACTTGCATAATGGAATCATTCAACCACTTAAATCTAGTTTACAACTAAGAGTAGAATGTCAAAACAGGAGTATGATTTCCTCGAACGAGAATCACTGGACATGCCATATCCTTTGTTAGCATCTCCAGCCAAGACATGTACATGGGGGCCGACACTGCTTCCTGTAATATTGAATTTAAAGATTGAGAGCCATGTTTCCAATGCGTCACAATGAGTATCCTCCTACCTGTCTTGGCATTGGCAACGACATGATAACCAAGGAAGCATCCTGAGAATGTTGGTGGAGCATCTCGTGAAGTCGCAATTGTCTGTAGGTCTTACTTTTCAACGAATGCTTCTCCATTTCGGGAACAAAGATGTCGTGGTTGACCCCTTCTTGGAATCGAGATAAAATTTGCGCATGCTCGTCGATTGTTGATTGTTTGGGCTTGTCTGTAATTCCTTGCAACATTGTAAGTGATGTGTACTGGATTCGTAGCTTGTGAAGGAGACTCGCCACGCTGGAGAGAAACAAATTGAATTATAGGTCAATTTCAATGCCGTAGTGAAAAATATTGTGGCATCCAAAAGCATGCATGTTGCACTTTACATACTTCTTCTCTTCCAGGTCCAACTCCAGTTTCGGATTGGCCAAGGCAAATACCCGAAGCTTGCTGTTCGCCCAATTCGACCGAGTTGATATCACGTATGGGAGCAGCATGGTCAGACCTAATTAACATTCGTTCACCATGATTGCGCAATAAAAAGGTCAAATCAATGTTACCTCCATCATCATACAGCCACCAAATATCAATGAATCCTTTTGGCTGTTTCCTAGTAAAGAAAGTCAAGGCATGGAGAATTGACGCAGGTACTTCGGATCCTTCCTCAGTGGAGTAAACTATATCGGTTTCCGAGTTGGCATGTGATATATCCGATATATTAGATGATATATTATGGTCTAGGCTTTTTCTGCGACTGTTCGTCACGAACAAGCCATTGTGTGTAGGAGTGTCGGACCCAATGCTGGTCAACATATCGTTTGATGCCGTGTGATCCATTGCCGCCAAATTTAAATTCGAGTCAATGTGGAAGATTTCAGAGGTTTTCGGCACGCTCAAGGTAGGATTGCTGCTGATGTTGCCGTTGGCATAAACAGTTGATACTGTGTTGTTGTAGCTCTCGTCAGAAGCAACCTTGAATTCTTGATTGACGCCTGAGAAATCTAGGCCGTGTGGTAAGCGAAGCATGGCAACTGCCATTCGGCTTGCAAAAGACAAACTGAAGAGAACGAGGTATAAAAGTTTGCATTTGTGCAGGAGCCAAATAAGCTTACTGTAGAACGTTGAAGTAGGCTGTAAGATCCTCATTGCTGCTCGTTTGCCAGTCGTGCTTGTATCCCATGAGCACGATGTTGGGACTCATTTTACCTAGTCCAGAGGCTTTGATCAGGGCGTTAACACCTTCTAGGTACGAGAATCCGTCAACAATGTTGTAGAACGCTTTGATTTTCTTGGCACGTAAATACTCCTGTCCTTCTTGCAGCATGCTCATGCGAAATTTGTAGTTGATGCGATCCTACAAAACGAAAAGGACACATACGTCTGGTTACACTTCTTTTGCTTTAGTTAATTGTCTCAACTACTCACCTGCATCACTTTCCCTACGATCATAAGCGAGGTTCGTTTGGTAAGCAGAAACGCCAAATCAATGAGTGGGGAGTGCGCTTTTGGATCTCCTACCAGAACAAGAACTTGTGGGCGGTAGTTCTTCACATGATCTGATGTAATTTGCAGCTTTTGCGCGGAGTTGAGAGCTGTGCTATACGTTTGAGCTTGGGTTGAAGATCCCCAGTTCACGTCTGTAAGGAAACAAATTCAGCAATGGAGGCGGCAGTGGCGATTGCTCTACTTACCTGGTTTGCGGTACATTACTATCAAATACAAAGCGAATATAACAACAAAAGTGATTAACGAGGACTTCCATTCGATTAGGAACATGATAATCACGCACACGAAGAATCCTATTAAGCTCACCCAAGCGTTGTAGTACTGTGCGCAAGGAAACAATGAAACGATCAATTATTTCGATTGTCTACATTTGGTTTTGTGTTACTGTTGCTTAACTTACTTTGAACGTGGGTCTCCACCCCAATGGTTTGACGAAGGCCGCATGGAATGTGCAAAAGTTGATGAGGGCGTACGACGCCAGGTAAAAGTTAGAGATCAACGGTGCTATAACATTGAGTTCGGCAATTAACACGAATGCCGCGGATATGAAGAAGGTTAGCACGTATCCTCGATACGGTTCGCCATGCTTTCCATATGGTTTGGAGAAGAATATTAATCCTGGGTATATTCCATCGAAACCAAGCGCCTGAACTAATCGCGGAACGGACAACAAGTTGGTCAATGCTGTGCTCAAGGTGGCAGCAAAACATCCAGCATAAATAAGAGGCCCCCAAAGCGACATCAGTTGCATTACAGAATATGAGTTCTGAAGCCCGTACTCGCAGGACTAGATATTATAAATGACAATGCATTATACCGAAACGGTTGAATTTAAGAAACGTTTAAATAATTGCCGCTTTATTTGCATTTTTAATCTGCAGTAATACTTACATTTGTCTCGACACATGCCAGAGGCACTCCTAAAATGGTTCCATTAACAAGATCAGTTATATTGCCAGACGCATCTCTCACAGCAGCGCCGCCCGCAAACAGTACGAAAATCGCATAAGAAATCATTGAAAGCAAAAGCGCCAACAATGTGCCTTTGGGTATGGATTTCGCCGGATCCTTAAGATCGCCCGAGATGTTAGCGCCCGCCTGGATACCAGTCACACTTGGAAAGAATATTGCGAAAACACTGAAAAAGTCCTGGTATTGACCTTCACTGAATCGATAGTCCGGGCCAATGTTTTGCGAAAATGTTGCGCCTGAAATGATTCAATCGCTGAGTAGGGATATGACTGTAAATGCAGGCTTCTCATATTGTGATCTTACTTTTGAATCCAACGAAGCCTTTCGCTATTCTTTCTTCATCATCGCCAGGACCCACAATGCAGCCGATTAGAAAATTGAAAATGGCCAAGACAATGGTGACAACGAGGAAGTTTTGGGCTTTCGACTCCCATTCCATGCCTACACAGCAGACAAGGATTAGCACGAAAATTGTGATCACGCCCACGATGCGAATGTCGTTATTTCCTCCGTCGATAATTTTCAGACCGTGACTTGCTGGCAAGAAAAGAATACGCTATTAAAGTTTTTAGCCCGTGCGAAGAGAAAGTGAAATTTATCCAGGTAACTCGCAGTTTTAGATGAAAATTTATTTCAAGAAGCAGAAGCTTGTCGATATGTTTTTCTTTTTTCATACGAATTTGAAAGTGTGAGTCATTATTTAAATGCCAGCATAATATAATTGAAGCTCTTTCAGTAAATATAAATGTTCATTATTGAAGATTGAATTTGTAAAAACATAAGCGGCACTTCTGCTAGATCCTAGTACTTTTGATAGACGGCGATGTGAACTTACCTAAAAGATCATTCAGTGAAGAACAAAATCCTATTGTGTTCATTGATGCTGCCACAGCATTTGCAAACGCAAAAACTACCCCAACCGACGCCCCGAACTCGGGGCCCAACGATCTGGAGATTATGAAGTAGACGCCGCCACTCTTCACCTCGCCGTTCGTACTAATCGCCGACAAGGATAACGTAGTGATGACGCAAACCAGGGCCGATATTGCGATGATGACTAAACTGTAAATAATTCCGGATTGTGCGACGACCCAGCTGAGACGCAGAAATAGCATAACACCCCAGATGTTGAGCAACACTGGAATCATCACGCCGTTGATCCATCCTAGTTTGATTGATGAATGTGCAGCGGCAGGAGCTTCAGGATCTTGCTGAGGGGCCTGAATGGAAAAAATAAAACAATTTTGTTAGTATGAAACAAACAGAGCGTAGTGGGATGGTTTGATGAAATCATTATTTTCTCAAGAAAAGAATTCATTAGAATACCGACACACATACACACAACTGCTAAGTGAACTTCAGCTTAGCACATCTTATGCCATCAAGGAATCCGTGAACAAATGACAACTATATAACAGCAAAAATAAATATTACTTCTCTTTATTGACGAAATCTTCTTTCAAATCAGGTCTCATTTTGATATAACAGATGTAGTTAAATTTCAATTTTAGGCAAATTGTTTTTTTATTGATCTGACCACGTCTTGCTTGGCAAGTAAATAAATTGTCGTAGCAGAGAGCAAAAATCTACGACAAGAGTTTACAACTTAAAGGCGTGGTCATAATCTCAAAGTACTAAGAGATTCCTTTTGAAAATCAGCAACATTAAACATAATTGATGAAACTTACAACATTGGTTGCAATTTTAGAGTCTTACTCCCCTGTACACACATACAAAGATTTTTTTTATAACATGCAAAAACAAAAGGACCAACCTTGGCCTAATGACGGAAAAGCATTTCTCGTACTTGCTCGTTTAGTGTCATTCTTTTATTTGAAGTGATCAAGCGATTGAATTGTTCGCGTGGTGTGTCTTAAAAATAAGTTTTTTTTTCACTGAAAGACAAGGCGCGAATTGCGATGAGTTAGAAAGTGGTTATTCACTTAACTTTAAAATACGGCAGCAATAAATCAACATTCAGCAGTATAAAAAAAATCAATCTAAATCTTCAAAATTTGTGGCACAGGCGGAATTTACTTCGGATAAAAGAAAACGGTCAAAAAATATACCGATATCTGTAGAATTGTTAAGGGAAACGGCAAAACTTTTCTACGGCCAAATTAAAGAAAATTCTTGTGGATTTAATGCCAGCAACGAGTAATTAATCAAATTTAAAAGCGATAGGGAATCCGATTACTCAAAATTTGATTGAGTCACTTATAAGAAAGTTTGTCTATAAACTGGGGACTCCCCGATCTTTGTTTGAGTCTCGCTGTCTTGCTGTCTCGCTCACATCTGTCATAATTTCGTCATTTCATTGTAAGTGCTATTGAGACTACATCATAAAACAATACATATCTTTAATTTTATTTACTTTTACTACTTGTGTTAAATTGCTACTGAGTATAAGGATTGTTTAAAAGTTATTGAAAGTGATGTGTGCTACTTTCTTTGAATCTTTTTGTACTTATTTCATCTGGCTGAACCAACGAACGTAAGTAATGACATTTTACTAATTTTTCAACTGAATGAATGCCATTTATCATGTAAGAAATGATATAGATAATTAATAGGAATGCTCAGACCTAGATTAGATATTACACTCCATATAATTTAAGATTTTTTTGTCGAATATGGTCGGCATTAACAAAGGAGTAAAATCAAGAATATTAACTATTAATCCAAGAATATTCTTCACTCCTTGTGGTTGCCACAGTTAGAATCTCATTTTTGTCGACGCAGCCAATCATCATCATCCATCGCAAAAGTGTTCTTTGGTTCCATCCAAAAAAAATATGTCCTTTTTTCCAAATCTAGGAAGAGATGGGAACTATATAATATAATAATAAAAGCCTATATTCGCTGACCAAATACAGTACAGTTTTAACATATTTAAGAGTACTATGAGTTTTTACATTTAAATAGTCTTTACGGGTAAAATATGTACATTGGTATTCTTCAGCAACCAGTTTAGTAGTCAGGTTGTCCTTTGACATAGGCCTCCCTTTGTTTCTTCCACTCATCTCTGCCACGAACCATCCATCTCCATGCTTTTGGTAGGTCATCATCCCATCTTTTAATTTGTCGTCCTTTTTGTCTTTTCCCATTCCTAGGGTACTATTCCATTACATCTTTCGTCCATTTTTTTCTTATTTGTTCTCATGATGTGCCCAGACCAGTTCCATTTGAGTTTTTTGATTATCACGGATTTTTTAAAAGTAGGCTCGTTGCGTTCGCGCTCGACACTTACGGTACAACTCCTTGCCTCGCCTTGCGTATCGACATGACTAACCTGCCACGATCATCTTTGATGATCCAGGGACTAGCAACCCTCTTTCATCGTTTTTCGTCACATACATGCTACTTTCACACATTCATTTCACTTAACATTCCTATTCCATAATTTCATGCGATTCAAGGTTAGTATCCTACTTTCCTACTGATTGTTCTTTCTACTCGACCCTTTTCTGTTTACACAGATGGTCACCACTCATGCAAGATGTGTTCACAGCGCTGGTCCCTGTTTTTATTGCTATTTACCCATGAAGATACCGAGGCAAGGAGAAGAGAAAAGTCTTTGTTTGTAAATACGATTAAAGTTGCAAGCAAGGATTTCGCTTGGTTCGTAACATGATTTTTTGTAGAATGTCGTTTACTTTTGTCCTTTACCTTATTTTTGAAATTTTCCATCTATCCTTTAGCTCTACGTTTAGCATGCTACGTTCCATACTGCGTAGGTAGACTATCAGTTTCTGGTTGTTTTTGTTCGTAGCCGGTCAAGTTTGACATCCGTAAGTTAGACATGGGAGTATACATGTGTTGTACAGTTCGCTTTTAATTGACATTGTTACTGTATCATTTTTAATAATTTCTTTTAAAGACCAGTATCGTTTCCAAGTGCTACGTATTCTTGTCTCAATTTCTTTTGAATATGGGTCTTTTATTGATATAAGTTGTCCTAAATAAACTTATTTATCAAAATATTCGATTAACTCCTGTTATATTTCTATGTTCTCCTTAGTTGCATTTGTCATTACTTTTGTCTTAGTTGGATTCATCGATAGTCCTGCTTTTCTGCTTCCCTTATCTAGTTGCTGTAACATAATTTGTAACATGCCTGGTTTCTCTGCGAAAATCACAATGTCGTCAGCGAATCTTAGGTGGTTTAAGTTTAATCCATTTATATTTATTCCGAAATCTTGCCAGTGTATGTTGCGGAAGATATTTTCTAACACTGCTGTGAGAAATTTTGGGGAAATTGGATCTCCCTGCCTGACGCCTCTCTGGATTTTAAACTCTTCTCCTTGCTGTTCGAGTCGGACCTTTGGTGTGGAGTTGCTATAAATTTCTTTTATAATATTGATATATTTACATTCTACTCGTTTTTTTTTAGTGTTTTCCAGATATAATTGTGTTTCAGAGAGTTGAAGGGTTTGTTGTAGTCGACAAATGCCATGTAATAGTGTTGGCCGTATTCGTTCAGTTTTTCTAAGATCGTTTTGACCACATGGATATGGTCTATGGTAGAATATAATCCGGGCGAAATCCTGCTTGTTCTCTTGACTGGTTGTCTTCTAGGTTTTTATTTATTCGGCCGAGTATTATTTTTGAGAACACTTTGTAAACATTGGACATTAGACTTATATAGGTCTATAGTTCTTAATATAATTTTTGGCTCCCTTTTTATGTAGCAGGACGATAGTGGACTTTGTCCACTGAGTTGATATTTGCTCAGTCTTTAGTATTTCAATAAATAAATTTGTCATAGGTTTGGATATTACGGTTAGGGTATTTTTCAGTATCTCATTCGGAATTTTGTCGTCTCCAGATGCTTTTTCGGTTTTCTGCGTTTTTATAGCTCTTATTACTTCTGTTTCTAGTATGCATGGTAATTATTCTTCATGAGTATCCTTTTCTGATTCTGCCACTATTATTTTGGCTGTCTCTGTGTATAAACTTTTGTAGAATTCTGTCGCTCGAGATGAGAATTAGTAGAGGATAAATTGAAGATAACCTCAAAATCGTTGTCTGATACAAGATGGGAACGCCGAATTGCTTCAGTGCAAGCTATATTATTTCAGTTTGATGACATTATCGATTGTATAAATAATCTGCCAAATCAATCTGAATATGCAGACACTCTCTGCGATTGCCAAGCAATTGTAACTGAAATGCTAACTCTGGAATTTATTAACTCGATATACGTGTCGTACGAAATATTGAATCGCGTCAATAAGAAGTAAAATCTGGCAAAAGTCGATATAAATTTAAAAGTCGCTATTGACAATATGCGCGATTTTGTGACTGGACCCAAAAATTTCGGGAAACAGGCTTTAATGAATGTACTGCAAAAGCCTACTAACTCACAGTGAAGATCAGTTGTGAGATTCCAATGATTTTTAAAAAGAAAAAGGTTCGCAAGAAGAAAGCAAATGTGTAATTATGAAGCTGTATATGAACCTATTGATTCCACTGAAAGTAGATTCAGAATTGATTTTTTTATTACAATGGCGGACGCCGTGATACAAGACATTAACACATGATTTACGGCACTCTCTGAATATTACAACAATTTTGGATTCTTGTACGACATAAATAATTTAAAATTTTTGCCAAATAACGATCTTTTAAAGCACTGTAATGATTTAGGTGTAGTACTTCAAGATGGAGAAAGCAAAGACATACATAGAATCTTATGAGGTTTATGAAGAAATACAACTTTTAGTGCCTAATCTACCAAACCCCATTAGAGACGTCAATCAGATGATTCAATACATAATTTCAAATGAATTGGAAGATATCTGTCCTAATGTTTACATTGCTATTAGAATTATGTTGACTATGCCTGTAAGTACAGCTTCCGCAGAAAGAAGTTTTTCTAAGTTAAAAATTATTAAAAACTACTTAAGAAACAGTATGAAGCAGGACCTACTGTCTGGTTTAGCAATAATCTCAATCGAAGCGGATTTAGCTGCAAAAATTAATTACAAATCCTTACTAGAGGACTTCAGTAAAGCAACCATTTTCTGAAAAATTTCACTCTAAAATCAAGGAGTTAAAATTGGAGCCAGAACAGATATGTAATCTCCGGGAAACTCTTTGGAAAACTTCCGCATCTGGACGCAAAGTTTAAAATTATTTTGTTATATTTCGTTATTTTTTTGTCCTCTTTACACGAAAAAGGAATTTTGTATGACCCAGGCATAGCAGAGTGGAAATATATAGCGTTTTTTTAAACCGTAAAAAAACGTAAACGCGATTTTCTCGAATTCATGTTTTTAAGCTCGCGGACACGATTTAAACAGAATATTTAACCATATATGGCTATAGCCGGTAGCGGAGTCATTATGATCGGTATCAAATTTTCTGATTTGCACTCAATTTTCCACCTTCAAAAATAGGTTTTTTTTTAAAAAAATGACCGCCATTTTCGTATTTTTAATGGAAGAAAAAATATTTCCGGTACCTGACATAGGCATTTAAACAAGGATTAAGTTGACGTATTGTTTGCACTTGAAATCACGTCCGCCGTCATTTTCTTACGTTTTTTAAAAAAATTGTTATGGTTAAAGTAACAATAAAAATCTAAAAAAAATATTTTTGTACACTCAAAACACCAATTAACATATGTACAAAATTTCAAAATGATATATCGTTTCTTTCTATTTAAAAAAATGGTTAAGTTTTTTTGAATATCGTAACCTAAATGACCCTTAAATGTAAAACAACTTTAAAGAACCGAAAAACTGTTTGATTGCATTTAAAATCAATTAATAATTTCAGAGTCAATAAGTTACTTCTAGATGTCCAAATTCGTTAAATGGAAGGAATAGATACATAGACAAAATATAGACTCTTATATCTATGCTGACCCATCAAAAAGTCTTCACTTTTGTACTGAATTTTAGCCTAAGATACCATCTGGGATGGTAAATCAATCTTTTATTGTGCATATAACTGACAAATTCAAAATAATTGTGTCTTTATATACGCGAAAGCAATAAATTCCTTACACTAAAAATGATCAATCACCTATTCAGTGATAATTTATCGTAATAACACAACAATCAGGCATTTATTTACTAATGGTTCAACTTTTGAAAAATCAAAAATTTGAAACTTTTTAAAAACATTTTAAAATTGTAAATCATATTGTAAAATATTTGACACTTTATTTAGCGAATTTTTTATGCACATTATTAGTAGTATTCTAAGTGCTGATAAACAAATTATTTGACGAACCGCTTGAGTGTAAGTTTTCGTGAACGCCATAAAATGGATACATCAATTAGCACGGCTTAACACGAATGAAAACTAACAAGTAGACTCGAAACTATTCAATTATTGTCTAGTAAATTAGTATGAGTGAAGTCTAATTGGATGATTACGAAAGAGTTTTCTCCAATTGTAAACCAAATTTAATTTTTAACTGATGTCCAAAATGACGAGGTTTTCTTGCCCTTGGGACATGCAATTCAACTGTGTCAGTGTCTATTAGCCACACAAACATATTCTCTCGAAAAAGTTTTTAACTCCAAAATATTTAAATTATTAGACTTATGTTGTTTCATTTGCTTAGCTCTGACCAATAAAGTAGAACGTATTTGTCTACCAGTGGCGAGGGGTGAAAAATTACTGTGGGTAAGCCGATAATTTTCTAGCATCAATTTTCACAGCTGATTCGCAAGCCGGGAACGCTACCGGCTTTTTGATTTGTTTTTGAAAACCGAGCTGCCATTCCAACAAACGGGAGTTGAATGCCCACGGCACCTTAAATTATTGATGAATTCGAGACTCGGAAAGCTTTGCTGCAACTTTTACAGATGTTGATCGCTTTGCTGGCTATTATGGAACTATGAGGATGTGTAGAATGAAGAGAATGGAGTATGATGGAATAAACACTGAGATCAAGTGGAACGATTGTGCGTATTATACGCACGCAGTGCGGTTCTGCCGCGTAAAATTAGCTCCTTTCTTTTTCATCAAATATCACAACATCAAAAGGATGCTCTGAACATCGCGAATGAGTCAAATGAACTACTGTATGGACCTGGCATCGACAACTCGATGTAAGTCCCTAAAAAATAACTTTAGTTCATTAAATCGCGGTTAAAAAAACTTTGAACGCGTTTATCCCGAAACTTTGTTTTTCCGTGCGGTAGGCACGATTTCTCGAGAACGAATCGACCGATTGTGCTAAACTTTGCACAGTTCCTCTTTATAGTATTGACTCGTGGTTGAACGAAGAAATTTTCATTCGGTCGACTCGTTTTTGTTTTATACGAAACGAATATTTTAAAACAATGAGATTCGGAAAAATGCTGAAAAATGTGAGACGAAAATTCATTCAAATCCATTTCAAAACTTTAAATTTCATTTTTTTCAGTTCCTTCGTTCAAGCACGAGCCAAGGGCATGAACTATAGGGTTTTTTTTGAATTTTTGATTTGAGATGAATGTGCACCAAAATATTCTGCCTACCGCAAAAAAAAGGTTGGACAAGGAAAACGACAGGGAAATTGACAATTTTCAATGTTTTTAGCTGAAATTTTTTTTACAACTTTTTAAAATGTTAAACTTTTATGTGTGTAAATTTTAAATAAAATAAATTTGTGGTTTTTAAAATACAATTTTTTTGAAAAAGTTGTTTTTTCTTTACTTCAACACCTATCTAAGCCCTTTAGGGGGGAATAGGGTTAGGATAGGGTTTTTTCAATGATTTTCATGAATTTTTTTATAGTATAAAAAATGAATATAATTTATTGAAACTTTGAGAATATTTTATACATATATTTAAGTATATACAATACTAAAAAAAATTGAAACATTTTTGGAAACAAAATTCCAATGTTTTGCATTGACATTATTCCGTACCCATTGGTTGCTTTTTGAAATGAAATTTTGTCATTTGTGTTCAAAACTACTCTCCGCCTGAATGCTATAGGTTGAAAATTTTGACTCTATTTTTATTTTCCAATGAGAAAATGCCTGTTTACATTTACCCCAGTATGTTTTGAATTACCCCAGAGACAAGGGGGTAAATGGAAACAGCGATTTCATCACTATATTGATGTATGTAGAAGACAGTTGATGGAGAACACAGCTTCTTCTAAGCTATCTGTTGTGTTAGTTGGAGGTAGTTTTTTCTTTCAATACGTCCTGGGTATCCTGCAAAGCCCATGTGAATCAACTATCGTCCACACGTTATCTAAGAATATTTACTGAGATAAATTGTACTAAACCACCCAACAAACATTATTGTTCTTATAAGGGACTTCAAGAGCTTTATAAGAATCAAATCAAGCTTTGGCTAGGAGTATAGCTTTTTGAGATTGTTCTTATAGCATTCTTGAAGAATGTTAGTAGCGAGAAAGTGGCGTATGAAATTAGCCTTATAACGCTCTACAAACATATTTGAATAACTCTTGAAATCCCTTATAAGACTATCTTTAAAGAAGTTATAAGAACTTATTCCCATAACAACTTAGAGGAAGCTCGTATAAGACTTTACCCAGTAGGACCAGTAATGCTTACTGCATCGATTCCGTAATCATTCTTCGGAAGCTAATACGGACTGTTTTCGCAATACCGCATCGAATACTTTAACATGGCGATGTCATTGGCAGGATCCGTGCTAACTCTATTTCGCATTACCAGGAAGCGATGCTGGAACCAATGCCTCAGAATGTGTTCCGTAATGCTTACTTGGTCATCGGTTCTGGAAGGCATCCATTCCACACAATATAGAAATGTATAGAAATGTTCAATCACTCAATGATTACTTTTCAGATTCCCTATGCATTCCTTTGAAATCGATTCCAATTTCCGACATAAGCGTAAATGAAATCATGCATTACCAAAGAATTGATTCCAAAAAGTTCGACTGGGAAAGAATAGAAAGTAAAGCTGTGTGTGTGGTTTTTGTATGAAATGGTAGTGTGTTGATTAGTTTAGGCGATAGCGTTGGAAAAGATTGCAAAAGTGAAGCAATATGGTGTCTCCTATTTGCAAACTAGTAAAGCGAGTTAAATAATGACTATACGAACGTGAAATTTTCCCACGAAAGTAATTTCACTGATAAAGTATATTGTTCTACCCCTTAAATAATTGAAGCGCCTTTGAAATTAGTCTTGTATATACTTTTCAATACTTCGTACAAGAAATCTTTTTGTAATTTACTTGCTCAAAATAGTTCATAATAAGTAATAAATCGTCGATTGACAAAATTTGTACAAGCAATACCTAATAAATAGTATGAAAATTATGAAAATATCTTTAGATTAGCTTATTCAACCTGGTTGCATTTCACTTCAATGTTTTCATTTTTTACAAAAGGGGAAAATATGGCCGATGATTTTTATCTGTTCTAAAGCTTTTATAAACCCATTATAGGATAGTTTTTTCATTGTGACTTTAATAAGTAAGTTATAAGCCCTTATACTTATAAAGCTCTTGTTCAAGATTGTTACAAATATAAAGTGAGACAAACGTCAAAACTGAGCACAAATTACTCTTGGGAAAAGCTATTATAAGATTATTATTAGAACTACAATCAGTAGGTTCTATTCAAGATTATTATTAGAGCATTATACAACCTTGCTCTTGGCTAAATCATGTTGAAGTAACAATAGGAACCAAGTCTTAAAATTACCAAATTAGAAGACATTATAAGCCTCTACTCTTAGAAATAACCTTAATAATCATTTTATACGAAATGTTTCTTATTCGAAGCTGTAATACGAGCTTTATAAGAATACTGCTTCTTTATCCAAGACTAAAATGTTTGTTGGGCATGCCAAATTTGAGTATAGTACATACAAAAAATATAGTTCACAACTAAATCGCCACGCAAAGGACAGTTCTTTTGTTGTTTCCAATTACCCCAAGGTAAAATATCTATGGTGTAATTGAAAACATAGAGCTTACATATCAAATAAAACAGAGAAAATCAAAATAATAACTATATTCTTTCAAAAAGATCCCACATAACAAATTGAAATAGTTGTAATCACTAACTTTGCGTTGTTTTATGTGCTGCAGAGGAAAACTTGAGCTCAGCAAACTTCGATAAACAACTTTATTCATAATTTCAACTTTAAACAATGATGCCACCTCCATTAGACTGAAAAGTGTAGGAACTCTCTTAATATCTTTCGAGTGTTGCTAAGTCGACAATCGTCAGCATTTATCATAATACCAACGAGGGCAGCTATGTCGTTTGTTTTTATTTACTCCACCTAACCCTATATGTCCCAATTCTATATGAACCTAAATGCTATCAAAAAATTGGAAAATTGAATTTTTTACAGGGGTCAAAACAAAACAGCATGATTTTTTGCCATTTGCAAAAAAAAATATTTTAAATAATGATAATATTCCGATTTTAGGTTCATATATGTAGAGTGCAATACTATGAAGAAAGTACCTGCCGAATTACAAAACGATTGGTTGAAAACTTTTCAAACTAGCGTGTACCTTTTACGACTATATTTTTTTTATTTTTACTATGGTAAATACGTATTAATTACTATCCCTACTAACATCAAATTTCTTAACTGCTTATATCTACTTATTACTACACAAAAGATCTATTAGTTTAGAGTTGTTATTACCTAAATCTCCATTTAGCCTTAAAGACTCAGGTACTCTTCTAATTTCTATACTTTCATATATGTCCAACTTATTCACCTTTTGCACCTCCTTAATCACTTCACACATCATTCAGTGTTATTTCGTGACCCTCTTTTATAACATGCTCAGCTACAGATGATTTTATGATAGTTTTTTTTACCCCTTCTACATGATTCCACCTCTTTCAAATGTTCTTCACATCTCAACATTATCAATCTTTTAGTTTGATCAACATAATTTTTTTTTGCATGCTTACACCCAAAAACTGGCTGCATATAGTAATATGATCGACCGGTTATTAAGTATACCACTATCTGACACGAATTATATAAGGGAAAAAATTACATTGTGGATACAGCGGAGTTGAATGTCTTTGACGGTAGAACCATAGAATATATGATTAGAAAGAAGAGGAAGCAAACAAGGAGAAATAACTTATCAAAATTGTTTGTAGCCAATGCGAAGATCGACGCAAAATTGAAGATAAGAGTTAGTATCCCATACTCTGGATTATATAATCAATTAGCCCGTATATTTAAAAACTATCAGTTAGAAGCAACAAATAGTAGTCGAGATAGTAAATTAAAAACATTACTAGGTAGCGAAAAAGACAAAAAATCTAAGGAGAAGAAATGTGGGATATATAGGATAACTTCTAAGTGTAAGAAAATTTATGTTGGTCAAACTAAAAGATTGGTAATGTTGAGATGTGAAGAACATTTGAAAGAGGTGGTGTAATGTGGCACAGCCGCTGGGTTGGCCACCACTGCACCATGCCGCCTCATGGGCAACCTGTGATACCGGTTAGTCAGTCGTGGCAGGCCCCGAAAAAAGAGGGATCCCGCTAGGACGAGACTGGATCACAGGGGGAGTCGTTTTTTGGAACTCGAGCGGTTCACTGGTACTAGCGAGGAAAGGAACTCCGCGATGTGTTAAGCTTTTGGTGTTGGATAAATTCTGGAGAGTGTGGCGTTCACAAGTGTAATTGAATAAACTAAACAGGATGAGAATTGCTAGTCGCGAAGAAGCGTTATTGTATTTTCGCGCGCGAAAGTAGGTCGGTCCGAGTTACATAAAATTGATAATTAAAAATGAGTTCTGAGGAGAGTAACGGTGGTTCAGGAAGGTGGCAATCTTGCGTGCGAAGCAGTAAAAACTCAGTGCCGATCATTGCGGTAACCGGGGATTTTCCTGCTTGAAAGATCAAGCGAACATACCAACAGGCTGAAAGTTTTTCAATAGCCCATTCGAATTTTGCCGGCACTCGTCGCTTGAGAGTGATCCACATAACCTAGGATTCTTGTGTCTAACAGTTACAGTTACAGTGCAGGTCATTTCTATCGAGTATATAATGGAGGCCATGCGTGTCCCAAAAGAATCAAAGAAAAAAAAACGATTGATGTTAAGCGCGAATCCCAATTGTCAAAACATTTAACCCTTAACACGAGGTGTAGCTAGGACGGCAGTGAAGGATCGAGGGAAACGCATTCAATCAGTGTAAGTGTTGGTCATTCCAAGCCGCACATGTGCTCTGCTCCTTTCGACCAGAAGAAAGTATTTCTCACGGTGAATTCGGTGCGACATTTGTCGGTCAACAAAGTACAGTCGTCCTTCGAGAGTACAAACATAAGAAATAGCAATTTCGTTCGAATCATTATTTTTCGAGGCACTTTAAGACACGTGTGTTTTGTTTTTGTAATCGCAACATTTGGAAATTTTCAAGTTTCTGCCATTTGTTTTCGTTCGCGGTCACAGCTGAACAGAAGAATCTATTTTTTTTATCCCTGAACGGTGTTGTAGTCAACGACACGAGTGATATGAGATTTCTGTGAAGTGGTCAAAAATTAATTTGAATCCTAACCACCCAATAAATTTGTTTATCAATACAAATAACTCTGAGTGAAGGCGCACACTAGGATCCAGAAAAAGGGATGCAGTTTAATCGACACCCATGCAACTACCGATCGTAGCCTTCGCTGCTTCATCTTCATTTATTATCGCACACAAGGGGATGGCGACGAACCACAGGAGAGTGGTAACAACTGACCAAACAGACATAAATGTTACCTTTTTGACTATTATGTAACACATACACACAACTAAGCTGAAAAGCAAATTTGATTATTAATAATATTTTTCTGTAAATGCTAAAATATTGATTTATAACGATTTTCTCTCTCAAGCTTATTTCGCTTTAGTTAAATGGTTAATAGACATTGTATAATTACCTTGATATTTTTTTGTATTGTCTTATGTTTTTTTTTGAAATTCGAATCTAAAGGTATATTATAGGGAATGGTAATACGAAATTTTTTTCTTGAAGTTAAATTGTCTATTAAACCCAAATTTAGGACCAACGATGAGGAGCGCTCGTCATCGCTAAGCACTAACGGGTGAGTGATTGTTATTCATTTTTTTTTTGCCATTTTCGACAAATCATTTCTTGTATATACATACTAATAATAAATAATAATGATAATAAATAAATAATAATATATTTAATAAAATATAAATTTAAAAATGAACTAAAATAACCTGCGTTTCCTTGAGGGCTCTCCCTCTTTCATGACTGCCACGGCTAGCAGATGAGGAATTAATTTCGGCCAAGGTAAGTATAGGTGGACCTAGCGCGCATGAGATATGCGACCGCGCAAGCGCTGGGTCGAGGTAGGGTGGGACCAGGCAGACACATCTGCGCCTGGTGAGCTCCGCTGAAGTTCGGCTTCTAAGCGGGAGTGACACTGCCGCTCGAGAGAATTGTTTGCTCGTGCCGTGGTAGGTTTTTTTTATTCTCTCTCGCATATCGCCGGATCGATTACGCGAATCGCGATTAAAGTAGCTGATGTGTTTACTCTCTCGGGTAGGTTTTGGATCGCGGTATTCGGGTTCTCGGTGCGCGCGGGATTTCGTGGAACATTTTTAGAGTAAAGTAGGAGGTATACCCTCAACATAGAGAAGGATGTTTGTTTGGATTTTTTTTATTGAGATATTTGTTGGATAAAACTTTCGTAATCGGGCAAGTAGATGGCTGAATCTTTGTAAATGAGATTCGGGACCTGCTAGAGAAACGTACCCACAACGTTACGCGCCGAACTGAGTTGGCCTGCCAGCAGCCATCGAATCACTAGTCAGGTACAGGCCGGACCCGAATTCGTCAAAAGGGTTCGTTGCTTCGTCCCGGGAACTTCACGTCCGTCAGGTCAACAGGTATAAACCTGTTTGTCCTGAAATTTCGTAGCGATACTGTTTTGCCAATCAGTTTTCTTTTACTCATTCCATTACAGTGGAATCATGTAGAAGGGGTAAAAAACTATCATAAAATCATCATCAGCATGTTATAAAAGAGGGTCACGAAATAACACTAAATGATGTTGAAGTGATTAAGGAGGTACAAAAGGTGAATAAGTTGCATATATATGAAAGTATAGAAACTAGGAGAGTACCTGAATCTTTAAGGCTAAATGGAGATTTAGGCAGTAACAACTCTAAACTAATAGATCTTTTGTGTAGTAATAAGTAGGTATAAGCAGTTAAGAAATTTGATGTTAGTAGGGATAGTAATTAAGTTTGAATAGTATATAAATGTTAGCCTGTATTTTAAGATCATAGTGTACTGAAGAAGACCGTATGTTGCGTGTCGAAATACGTATTTACCATAGTAAAAATAAAAAAATATAGTCGTAAAAGGAAGTGTGAGTTTTGTTTTCATCTTAATAAATAAAGTTAAACTATATAGCGATCGGGATACAGCACCATAGTTTGACAGCGTGTATGCAAGTTCAAAAAAAGTCGTTTTGAGAAAAACGCGTTTGAAAAATAGTAGCGCTCGGGCCCTGAAGGAGAGCTACTCACTTTAATGACTTATAACAATAGAACGAGTCTGAATTTTCATTTAAGACTTTGGGAACATATTTTTCAATAGTTTTACTGACAATTTATGAAATAAAAAAAATATCGTTTTTTTTAATCGTCTTACCCCTCTCCCCCCCGCCTTAATTCTCTGAATAAACTCAATAAGGCAATTAATGTTCATTCAATTCATTTCTACCTTCGCATATGTAACAAAAATTCTATTTTAATTTATTTGGAATCCACTTTTGCATTCAGCGTGCACTACAAATTCTATAAATAATTAATACGAGTTTTTATTGCCTTGAAAACATATTTTTGCGTTGATTTCACCGATAAATCGAATTATTGAACAATCAGTAGCACCAAAATAGACTAATGTGCAATGGAAATATATGAATTGTACGTTTTCTAGTACGGCATCGTATTTAACGAGATTGAACACAGATTGCATGCAATATTTAGTCCTGCATTCGAAGGACTTTATAAAATTGGCGCGCAGATAATGATCAAGTGGGTCGCTTTGATCAGAAGACAAGTGCCTGATAATAGGTTTATAAAAAGTGCAAGCATATGTCCTGCATAGTGTAGAATATGAAGCTGATCAAACCGGACAGAACTGCGATTAATCAGCATTGATTCACTTCGATCGATTTTTCGTTAGCTTCCATTGTTTGTTAAGTACTTGTGGTGAAGCCGTTAATACTTTTTGATTCAAGATAATGAAAGAATCTTTGCAAAAACAAAAATTTACGCAGATTTTTCTTTCTAATTTTAAGAGCAATAAAGTTAGCGTGTCCTAAATGTTGCCGGACGTAGCCGGTTCCACTTCTAATGCGCTATTCAAATATAAAAGACGAGCTTATAAAACAAAAATGTTTCTTCATAATTAGCGTGATATGGATAAAACGTGCTAATTAATTCGTTAAATAAAATGCATAACTGACCAGATTGAATTAAGAAGCTAAAAATATTGTAAGTGGTTGCGCACAGAAAAACAGACGGTCTATGTATAGAACGGTGGAATTATTGGTTGAGATTTATGAATTTTTCAAGTTTTCTCATGTAATTCTGTTTTCTAAATACGGCAGACATTAGTAAGCTGCAAAATTATGATGATTGAAATGTTTACTTTCTACTTAATAAAGGCGTCTGAAGATCATAATAACATCAATGTACAAATGTATTTTCTCTCCCTATTATCATTATGTGCTTAACGTCTGTAGATGTTTCGCAAATGTGAAAAAAATCCAGTGGATCGCCTGTGCTGAAAAAATTGTTTTCCATTGGCTATATCAAACAATCGCTTTTTTTAATTGTTATTTTGTTTTATATTCTAGTAATGCATTTAAAAATCCAAAATTGAAGTCAACAAAACTAAATTCAGGGGCGTTCAGTTCTGGAACCAGGCAACAAACGTTGAATTCCATGCATAATAACATGTATGTACATCGTTATAATTTGAATTAGTCGAACAGCAAGTGAAAAATCCTTAATTATACAAACTTCCGTTACTTATTATGATTATTATTTTAAAAAAACTAACTTCTGTGGATCATCACTTGAAACTCTCAAGCGTCTTTCATACTATTTATCTTGAGTGTAAATGAAAATCAATTTCCGTAAATTCGAAGTATTGCCAGTTGTAATTCTAGCGTTTTTCTTTCTTTCTTTTTGAGCAAAAATATGCTATGTTTGATGATAATCAAGCTCAAGTTTTATGGGTTTCCTTTTGTTTGGTCGTTTAACATTTATTCAATTGTTTTATAAATATAAAACTAGAAAAAATCACTTTAAAAGCATGCTTGATTCAAAAAAATTCTCACAGAACAAAGTATAGAAAAAGCCAAGGATGGCTTTCGTTGTTTAGGCTTAGCAATCAACCAGTTGATTGTTAAAAACTACTGAACAGGAAACTCTAATTATACAATAGCAATGAATACGAAAAAATTATAGATGTACGATACAAACTGAACCAAAATAAATTTCAGGTGATTTTTATATGAAGGCAAAAGGACGCAGCTGCATTAAGTCATGGTTTCTTTGTAGGCAAATAAGAGGTAAATTCAAATAGAGGTTTTAGGCTGAGGCTCCACATCCGATTCTAAACCGATTATTATTTGGAATGCGTGAACAATAAGAACGACGGGCGTCAAGGCTCCATGTCCGATTCCAAATCTGAAATAAGAGGCTCTTGAATCAGATTGTTTGTTTAGTGTTCATTCTCGTGTCGGTGCTCAACGTGAAAACATCTGTCTTGCGTTGTTGATGGTGTCAGTGCTAAAATCCTAAAATGGATGAATTCTGGCACTAGGGCACACTTCTCGGCAAACATTCTCCCACGCCGCATCATAAAGTTCCCTGTTGTGGTAATCTTTCTCTGCAATACTCCATATTACCGGATTATTTCCAACTGCTGTTATCAACTGCTCCATGGCCTTCTCCGTTCACTGCCTTTTAACGAATGAACACAACGCATGCGCATACAGAAAATCGGTTTCAGAAAACCGGCCGTGGAGTCGGGTGCCATCCGATCTTATGGCGAAAGCGTGTAAATGAGCGAGAAGGAAGTGCCTTTGTTCTGATTATGAATCGGAACGTCGACCCGGGTCACTATGAACCAGACGGGTCGTAAAACCGGCGTTCTTGATCGAATCGGACGTGGATGCAGGGTCGCCCGGTTCTCATATAGATAACAGAGCACTCTTTTAAAAAAAATCTTTTTTTTATTTGGGATATTTCTTTAGAGAAGTACCTTAAAAATACCTGTACAAAATTTTATATCAATATTTAAACTGGTTTTCATTCTACAGCGCTCGTAGTCCCACTCCGTCCTACTATACTTTTTGCAGCGCAAGCGGCCTTCAAGTGCCCGAACATAAGCCGCTATGTAACTATTCGACAATTATATGCTCTAATAATATACATACATATTATAGTACATAGTCTTGCTAGTGCATATTCGAATTTCACAGTATAAACATCAAAAATTGCGATTTAAATGCTTTCAAGTCGAAAAAGGCGAGGTAATTCTCGTAAACCAAAGAAACTTTAAACGCGTCGTTTTTTTCGAATCATACTGTATATGTGTGCGTCGTAGATTTGTGAAAAAATTACTCATTCGATTTACTTGAAATTTTGCACACATACTAATCAACTATTTAACTACTGCACGGGCCTAAGGTTAGAGCAAAAAAAATTGGATGATTCTAGAACACTTTTTTCAATCGAAAAACGTGCACCAAAAAACTCACTTATTACCCTAAAGTAAGGCCTGTGCGGTAGTTTATACTCAATGCTAATAGATTTTTTAGTATATGGTCACATATAGATATTTTTCTCAGGATTTTACGAGGCGCAATCCGTTTTTTTGATTGGCACTGCTCAAGCTCTTGGTCGAAACGGTTGCCATTTTATTTTTCATTTTTTTGTAATAATATGAATCTAAATTTTTAATCTTAATATATATACATTTCACATTTCAAGTCGATAGCTTTAATAGCTTATTTTTTATAAACAGTGAGTAAAAAAAGTTAAGGCACGACGCACTCAGCGAGAAAAGTTTTAACTTTTCAATTATATTTTTATCGAGAATGTTTTCATTTTCACATTATATCAGGAGATTGGATTTCAGTAACACAACAAAAAAAACATCAATCACCAACCATTTTTAAATAAAGAGGAAAAATACTTTTCCAATCAGAAACAACGCAAAAAAAGTTAAGGCAATCTGCAAATAATTTATTCTTCTGAGAAAAATGCACCGATAGATTTGCATGAAATTTTCGCTACATGAAACTTTTGTCACTTGAGTTGAGTAAATATCGAGGAAAATAAATTTTAAAAATGAGTAAATAATGAGTGCCAAGAGAATACCATTAAGTGCAGGAGTTCGGGAAATTATAATTCAGCTGTGGCAAACAGGAATGTCATATGCTAAAATTGATGTATTAGTTAAAAAATCAAAATATACTTCCAAAAACGTTGTATTAGCATATAAAAAACAAAATCATTCGAAACAAAACCTCGATCAGGAATTCCAAAAATGCTAACTGAGCGAGAAGAGAAATGGATTGTGAAAGAATTTAAAAATGATTTAAGATTAAGTGCGCCATTTTTACGCAATGAAGTAAAAAAACGCTTCAAATTAGAAGTGTCTCCTCAGACGGTAAGAAATATTATAAAAAAGTCGGGGCAAGGTTTGCCGACGAAAACCGTACATTAACGCCAAAAATTTAATGTTAACGTTACGTTTCGTGAGAGACTACGTAAAAAAATCAAAGTCCTTCTGGAAAAGGGTTATTTTTGTTGACGAAACAAAAACTAACCTGTTTGCATCTGATGGCAGGTGGTATGTTTGGAGAAAACCAAATACTGAGTTCAATTTCAAGCATACCAATCCCACAGTAAAACACGACGGTGGAAACGTTATTCTATGGTGTTGTATGGGGGCTTCTGGACCTGGAAACTAAGAAATTATAAATGGCAGGATGGATCAACATTACTACCTATGTATCCTCAAAAGGAATATTAGATAAAGTGCTGAAAAGATGGATATTTTAAACTCTTTTAGCCTGTACCAGCATAACGATCCCAAACATATCTCGAAGCAATGCCGACTTTGGGCTATTTATAACTGCCCAAAAGTGATTAAAGCACCTGCTCAGTTACCAGATTTAAATCCCATACCGCATCTATGGTACCACCTAAAAAATAAAGTTGTGATTCGTAAAGTAAAAAATAAAAACTAACTTAAAACAGCCATTATTGAAGAAGGGGAAAATATTTCACCAGCCGTTTGCAAAATGTTGGACAAATCGATGCCGAAACGGCTCCAGAAAGTCATTAGAATGCAAGCGAAGTCCACAAAATATTAATAGTGAGTAAGTTTCTAAAATTTAAAGGAAATAAATCTAAAACAAATCAAATAATTTCAGATCAAACTATATCGTCCCTTAACTTTTTTGGGGTCGTTTCTCGATGGTAAACAAGCATTTTTTTATTATGTTTGAAAATTGTTGATTGGTGCTTTTTTGTTACGTTACTGAAATATACATTCCAATCTCCTGATATAATGTGAAAATAAAAACATTTCTCGCTGGGTGCTTCGTGCCTTAACTTTTTTCACCCACTGTACATTTAAAAAAGATCCATTTTCGTCGTTTCAACAGAGTACTTCCCCCTTAAGGAGCCTAGCAAATATAATTTAGGCTTTGGCTAAACTATGCTCACGATGAATGAAAATGTTTTCGATAAAATTTGAATATCCACTGAAGTAAAATTTTCAAAGGATTAATTTACAAGATTCAACTTTAAAAGTATTCTGGACAGGAAAATTTTCAACTTCAAACTTCATTTAATATTTTCTTTGTCGTAAAACCGTGTGATCAAAGATTTTAAGTTAGAATTGAAGATTTTACTGAAAATGTTACTGTTCACGTTAAGTTCAATTTTAAACGGGATAGGTCAATTGAATACACGTGACTCTAAATTAGAGCTATATACACTCAGTAAAAAAAGTATTCGGGCAGAAGGTTTTTAATAATTTTTAAACATTTTAACAAGAAATTTGTAACAAAACAAAATGAAAAATGATTTGATTTCTAAGGATTATATGTCATGTGTTAATTCCAATCACTTTTTTTTCCAAAATATTGTTTCGAAGTAATTATTTTATGTCCAAAACTGTTATCCACCTGAAAATTTCACCAAAAAAGTATTCGGGCAAAGGAAGAAAAATATTAAACAAAGGATGTACGTAGATAATTAAAACCGGGTCGGTCCTCCTTTATTCCTAATTACTTCTCGCAGGCGCGCTGGAATTGATTTGACCAATTTCTGGCAAAGAGATAGTGGAATGGTATCCCATTCCTGCCGAATAACACCCTCGAGTTTGTTCCTGTTACTACTAGGATACTGGCGTATTTTGTTTTTTAGAATATCCCAAAGATGCTCGATTGGGTTTAAGTCGGGACTTTGTGGAGGTGTTTCAATGACTTTGGGGCAATTATATAGGCGCCACAGTCGGCCAATATCACTTTTATGCTTGGGGTCATTGTCCTCATAAAAGTGAAAGGTTTCTAGAACACCAAGCTTGGCTGCACTTTGCCTTAAATTTCTTTTCAGAATATTTAAATATTCATATTTATCCACTCTCGTGTTAATAAATTCCAAACATCCCATGCCTGAAGCTGCGAAACAGCCCCAGACCATGACACTTTCTCCACCGTGTTTCAGAGTTGCATTGCAGTTCCTTAATTCTAGCTCCTGATCAGGCTCGCGCCAAACGCGTTGTCGTCCATCCGATCCAAATAAGTTAATTTTGCTTTCATCCGCAAAGATAACGTTTTCCCAAAAGGATAACGGTTTGTTTATGTGGCTTGCAGCAAACCTTAACCTTTTAAGGCGATTTACCGGAATTATGTAGGGTTTCCTTCTAGCGATACGGCCATAAAAATTATGTCGATGTAAAATATTTCGTATGATTTGGTCACTTGTGTTTTTTTAAAAACATTTCCACCACCTTTATTCTTAATTTCGTGCGCTTCTTTTCGGCCTTTCCTTTACTTGGCGCACAATCAACCGTTCCTCGTGGTCGGTAAAAATTCGGGGACGACCTGTACCTATTTTCTTGACGGATCCGGTGCTTTTGTACAGTTTTATTAGGTCGTGAACGGTAGACTTTCCTTTTTCGACGATTGCAGCAATCTGCCGTTCAGTTTTCCCACTTTTAAAATGAGTAAAATTTCCTAATTTCGAGACTCACTTCACTTTTTTTTCTACCTCTCTCGTTGTGAGAAATTAATATGCCGAAATTTATCAGTAACCAAAAGAAAATCAATTTTTAACTCTAAAACCTACACTTCAACAATTATAGCATCCGCTAACGATAACTATCTTGAACGAAGTGTAGGTATGCCCGAATACTTTTTTGCTACGAAACATGGACCAGCTGCACATTTTGGTTTTCTTGGAAATTCATTTTAAGTCGTATAGTAAAAATTTTTGACGCACGTGATTTTGATCGCTAGCGTAATAGATTGCAGCAAATTTGATCATGTCTATATGTAAGATATACATAATTTTAATAGAAATTCATTTTACATTCTACTGCCCGGATACTTTTTTTTACTAAGTGTACATATACTGCAACTATATGTATTTGCTAAAATTCATGTGAATTTTTTTTGCAAACAAATTTAATCTTTAAACGAATTGTAATAAAGCAATAGAAGTTTTATCATTCATATAAGGACACACGTACTTTTCTGGTACCTTTTGCTCGTACATTTAATGGGTATACTGTTTAATCAATTTTGAATATCATAGCCCAACGATGGACCTGCTCCAAATTCAATCTTTCTGGTCACGTTCAATTAAACGCGAAAAATCTCTACGACTACAAAACAACGAACGATAGAAACAATCACGACGTTGGTCATTTCAGTGCGGTTAGCTCTCAAATTCCAAGAAAGATAAAATTCAAGTTGATAAATGATGTAGCCGAGGCCAGAATAAATTCACTAGTCAGTGACGATGATGCATTTGTACATAGTGTGATAATTTTCAACTTAGTACCTTCAACTATCGAAGAACGAATCTTAATTTTTGCATTATTGTTTTTATCTTGACTATTAAGAATGTCGTTACGTGCATCAGATATGTAGCTCTTATAGAAATGTAATATTGACTTGAATGTCTTTATCAGTGGTCGCATTTTTATTTATTTATAGACACTTAAACATTTGAAATTAGATTAATATCTTGTGATTCGGTTGTCAAGATCTCGCGTCGAACGAGACTTGGAGACAATGCCGAGCACCAATGGTATTGTAATAATTATTATTGTAATCGTTGTTGTTTTTGTGACACACTGATGGTTTGCTTATATCTCAGACCTTTCCTCCCTTTAATATATGATTTCCATTGCTCGGTTAAATGTACTTTATAAGATTCTGGTCGTGATTATCGCTAATCAATCAAACTTTTACCATAGCAACATATTTCAGATAAAAAATTTAAGCTTAATGATATTAAGGGAAATTATCCAACATTTGGTCATTCACATTTCCACAAGGCGCGCGATAAGGAATGGAATCTCTCCCATCTACGAGTGCTTCTATACTACAGCATAGAATGCTGTTTGATATCAGATTATCTAGCAAACTGTTAGATCTTTTCACTTCCAAACTAAATATAGTCGTAACGTCCACCCATCATTTTCAGTACTAATTGAAACACGTGAGGAATTTATTGATTTTCGGATTGAACATAAAAAAATCACGATTTCTACCGATCAATCGATAATTTATGGCATTGTCCCCGTTTGATTCGCAGGCTGATCGATATGACTGCATCCTTGTCAAGATTGTTGCAAGAAAAGATTTCATTTGCTATCACTATCACTATCACTGAGATAGCGTGAAATTAAGATAAGAAGCGGCTGTAATTGTTTTACAATGGCTGCTACTATAATATATATTATTTGCCAATCAATTTCATCAATAGCATTTCTAATTGTTGAAATGTTAGATCATTTATCCATTCAATACGTTGATAAGGTCTATCGTGGGAAGTGTATTAATTGCATTTCTGCGGAAAGGATTTCAATTATTTGGCTAGTAATTGTTAAATGAATATTGAAATGTTGTTCACGGGTGCCAGTCAGATTATTAATGAGACAACAATTCAATATTACTGTTATGGAAATTATGAAAATATTATATTTTGAGGAAAAAAATTTCATCTTTACGATTACAGGTGGAAATAAAATTCGTTAACAGCATACAGCAAAGTTCACTGTAAAGAGAAATTCACAAAAAAGGAGTTTGTCGTAATGAGACTCGACTCGAAAATCATTATGGTGTTTCGCAGTAGTTGCCATGGTTAGCATTTATGAACACCTATATACTAGGTGTTGGAATTAATTCGTAGCGTTTTTTTTGCAAAGTTACGTGTTTTATTATGAAAGTATCATTACAGTAGTGTTATTCAAAGTATTGTCCATCATTATCTACTACTTTTTGCCATCTTTCTGGCAAAGCACGGATACCGCGTCGAACAAGCCGCGAAGTGCGACCCTTGAGGTCCACACGGTCAACTTCCCAATAATATCTAGATAAATATTAAAAATATTAAACAAAATAATAATTTTAAAAATATTACTACTTTAAATAATAATAATGAAAGGTATTCATAGCAGCAACAGGAATGAGTTGATATTAATCATATCATCTACGGAAGGGTTTTTTGGACTTCTATCATTTAAGCAGTTTTCTTATTAACACTAAAACACTGTAAAAACTATTAAAAATCTGCTCAAATTATGCAAATATTATAAAACTTCGATTGAATTTACAACAATTTCCTTAGAATAAAAGATATAAATTAATGTCATTCGTATGAACCCTCTATACATAATAACTTTGAATGTTTTTTTAATTTTTTTTATTTTTTATTTAGTTTTTTTTTTATAATCATGGATTATGGTTTTGCTGGTTTCTCTTCAAAAACTGATAAGAATGTATAAATTTTATAAAAATTTATTACTGTGCTGTGCAAATCAAGTTGAAAAATTATTTTTTATGAAAAAACCTTAAAACCCTAAAAGCCTAATTTTTTGCATTTCTTTTATTAAATTAAAAAGCTGCTGAAACAATTTTTATGTAATGTTAAAAAAATTGCAGCAATGTTAATAAACGTCTATTGACACCTTAATGATGCAAATATTATATCTGGTTCGTGAGATATAGTGAATGATAAAAATGACCTTGGAAATTATGATGACTTTTAATTATTTTTTATTTGTAATTTAATTTTTTACGTAATCATGAGAAAAAGTTTTGAAATTGTTTCTACAAATATTGTTTGGAGTATATAAATTTTATTAACACTGATTACTATATTTCGCAAATCAGGTTATAAATTTATTGTTTATGAAAACAAATCTAATTTTTTGCACTTTATTCTCTTAAATTAAAAAACGGCTCCAACAGTTTTTATAAAAATTTGACAGATTCACGCAAATGTTAATACGCGTCGATTGGCACCTTAACAATGCAAATCGTATGTTTGGTTCGTCAGATATAAAGCATGACAGAAATGGCCTTGAAGAACATGATGACTGTTAATGTTTTTTTATTTTTTATTTGATTTTTTTTTGTAATCATGAGTAATAAAATTTGATGTCATTTTCAATAAAACTGTTTGAAGTATATAAATTATATAAACATTGATTACTTGCACTTGTAAATAAGGTTAAAAATTTATTGTTTTTGAAAAAATTCGTTATTTTTTGCACTGTTTTTAAAAAAATTAAAAAACGGCTCCAAGAATTTTTTTAAAAACTTGATAGAATCACATAAATATTAATACGCGTCGATTGACACCTTGATGAAGCAAATCGTACGTTGGGTTCGCGAGCTATAACGCATGACAGAAATGACCTTCAAACGGGCAAAACAGCAAACCCCCCCCCCCGACCGAAGTTTCCCAAAAACTAATCAGCTCTTAAAATTGCAAAGACGCTTCGATTGACACCTCAATGAAGTCGATACGACTTTGTTTACGTGAGTTATCGTCGTAGAAAAAAGTGTCCACGAACGTACGTACGTACATACACACACACACACATACATCTCCCTTTCTAAAAACACTTTATATATACTCTATAGACCTCAAAACGCAAAGAAATGTTGAAAATTTCAATTTCGATTTTCGAGGCGATTACAAGAACTTCCCATATACTGGGAAGTTAAAAAAATCCTTCGTCTTTAGATTCAATGAAAGAATCGATCCATTTTTGGTCATTTCGTAGTTGTCGAAGAGCTGCTCTGACAAACCATGCGCCATGGATCGGAATAAAAAATAATCAGATGGAGCAAGGTCCGGTGAATATGGCGGGTGAGGTAGAACTTCCCATTTTAGCGTTTCCAAATAAATTATCACGACTTTCGAAACATGGGATCTTGCATTGTCATGTAGCAAAATTACTTTGTCGTGTCGATCTTTATGTTGCGGCCGCTTTTCCTGTAATGCTCCATTCAAACGCATCAATTGTCGTCTGTAGACGTCCCCAGTGATGGTTTCACCCGGTTGGAGCGACTCATAATAGATAACGCCCAGCTGGTCCCACCATATGCACAGCATGATCTTCTTCCCATGAATATTCTGCTTGGGAGATGATGTCGATGCATGACCGGGAAAGCCCACGATTTTCTGCGTTTGCGATTGTCGTAGAATACCCATTTTTCGTCGCCAGTAACTATTCGATGCGAAAATCCCTTCCTTACCTGCCGTTGGAGAAGCAGCTCACAGGTGACTAAACGCTGTTTGACGTCCCTTGGCTTCAACTCATGTGGAAACCATGTTCCTTGTTTTTGTACCATTCCTATGCCTTTGAGGCGTTTTCCGACCGTTGAAAAGTCGACGAGAAGTGTTTGGCACGGGTCTTCATCGAGCAAAGTCATCAAATCTTCATCTTCAAACTTTTTCGGCTGTCCGGGACGTTCCTTGTCTTCCAAGTCAAAATTTCCATTTTTGAACCGCGCAAACCACTTTCTGCAAGTTTATTCAGCCAGAGCATGTTCACCGTAAACATCCACTAAAATACGATGACTTTCCGCGGCACTTTTCTTCATGTTGAAGTAATGAAGTAACACTCCCCGCAAAAACGATTTTTCAGGCATGAACTTCGACATGTTTGATACTGCACAACAAATGCTACGGACACAATAACGAAATGTCATATAGTGGTAAAGATGCGCTATGTCTTCTCGGAGAATATTTTCTTTTGTATGTGTGACTATGGATAGTTGGCTAACGCCATCTTTTGTAAAACGCTACGAATTAATTCCAACACCTTGTAGATTGCTCGGATATGCATTGCAAACGTTTCCTGCTGCTTTCAGCTATAATTTATTTTTTTTTCCAGCTAATAATTTGCGTTAATTTGAGAAAATATTGGAATACATGCATTTTATGTTTAAAATGGTGACTGTAATTTTTTTTTTAAAAATTGAGGATATTTTTTGAAAGACCGTGTTGGAATTTTAAATTAATTAAAACCTATTTTTCCGTGCTACAATAGATGGAAAATTATTCACTTTTTTCAATTAAATCCATTTACCATCCCCCAAATAATTGACATGTTTGTTTCCTGATACAGTAAGCTGAAATAGGCAATTCACTTAATTAGCCGTACAACTTCTATTTATCGTATTGAATGTATGGAAATGTTATCAGAAAAAACACATCTGCGCGTATTGTAACCAAATTTCAAGGTTCAAACTAACCGCCAAGGACAACTTAATCGGCCACCAAATGAAGGGTTTGTCTCGTACCAATCAAATATGCATTTTGAGTGTGATTTAGTTATCTTTATATCCCAATTGAATACTCGTATGTATCTAATTATTCTATAGATATTTTACGGTAGGATTCTTTCATGTTAAAAATCAATTATAAATTGTCGTATGATTTAGCTTCATTGAAATTAATGTTGAATGAACAGTTTCATTCTTAATATTAAAATATTTACCTGTGGCGTATCAAGCGATTCGCCATGGAGAACGCCCAGTGATGGTCGTTTGAATAAGCGTTTCGATATTCGATAGTTGTCGAGTCGTGGAAGAGCTTCTCTGAAAACCGGAAAACAACATACATTATTGATTCTAAACTATTCACTGTCAATACATAAAAATGTCATTATCTTTCATCATAAATGGAGGGAAACGTTGGGAGTTACTTACCAAAAATCTATCTATGAATAAGGTTGGAATTTTGTGAATTGTTGAGTTGTTTTGGTAGCCCTGTATATTAGCTAAATGCGGCACGAATTTTAAGGAGGTAAATTTGAAATAAATATTGAGTTCCCGTGGATTTATTTCTCGTTTTCTTGCAACGATGTCCGTTTGCGAAGAGAAGTTACCTATATCATCACTTTAATGATTTATAGAGTTTAAAAATGACGAATAATTGAAGAGCCGAAGGGATGAACATTTTATGCGATATTTGCTTAAATTTTGTAGTTTTTCCAGTTTTGGAGAGACTTTTTTGACGCGGCATGCCTTGTGCTGGCCACTAGAACAATACGATGGCTTAGAATATCACTAATCCTAAACTTTGTCCAACTAATTTCGTGCAACTACTAATAACTGATAAACTTCAGAGCCAAATATCTCGAAATTAGAAAAAAATCACATAGCAACTTCTCACCACGAAGCCCTTCAACTGTAAGCTGTAATGATTTGATGAAAATGTTTAAAGTCCATAAGACTTAGGGTCTCAAAGATTTCACGAAAAGTAAATTCACGAACGAGGCTACGCAACCACCACACTCTACCTGAAAATTCTCAACAAAGTTCTCGGAGAGAATACTTTCAAAAATTATAAAAAAATATCGGCCGATGTTTCAAAACAAAATTTTCAAAGGTTTGAAATAATTTAGTTTTCTATTTTATTGCAGACATATATTGACTGGCAACGTTTTGAAGTCTAATCTTCTATTCCTATGAAAAACTGAACGATCAAACGTTGATAATATGTAGTTAATAACTTTTTCCTGGTTGAAGCACTTTTTAACTTAAAAACAACGTAACACAATTTATACCGTCAATAAAGCCGCATTTATTAAAAAAAATCTATACATAGTGAATTGAACATTTTATTTAAGTGATTCGAACGAATCATTTAAAGGTAGGATGTGATTATTCGAAAGGATAAAAATCCAAAGGACTCGTTAAATTTAAGCAATTTTTAAAAAAAAATCTTTTTCTCGAGATCTGAATTTCTGCATATTTACTCTTCAGCCTTCGCTAAGTTTGCTTAGTAATACGTAACATCGAAACCGAAAAAATGAACTTCAAACGTAATTGTCGGCCGAGCTCAAAGCGTTTCAACTGAACAAAGAAAATCTTCCGAAATTATTTTTAAACAAATTAACTTACCGTGTTAGATTTGTAAAACTAATTTTCCTTTGATCCGCTTCATTTGCACTTATTTTTCGGGATGCTCTACGCATCAGGTTGTAGGCTTTTAAGGTAATTCCTGAATGTCGACCGGACTCATCGCCCTTAGAGTTTGTCTCTGCCTTGGACATTTGAATTTGATTTTTATCCATTTTCGATTATGATTGGGTTTTTAGCACTGTTGTGAAAAATTATGATACACACATAAGTAAACTAAAAAAAATTGAGTTTAAGGTTCACTTGATTAACACAATTTTGAAGCTTGTTTTTAATTTAGTAAAATATCCTTCGTTTGGCGTTTATTCAGAAAGATTGAATGTTTTCTGTTTTCTTTTCTAGTCTGGTTTTATTGAATGTTGAGCACTGTTGAGTTCACTGACTACATCTTCACTTCACTTTCGATTCCGGAATATCCTTGCCAATAATATTAGTGTCATTGGTACCGATTTATCTATTTCGAAAATATATCTTTCCCACAAAACTTTGCTGCTTCACCATAGATTCCTGGCACTGTGGTTATTCCGTCCGGCAAAGATGCTTCGTCGAATGATCGCGACTACTGCGCGCGTACAAAGCTTCGCATCCAAGCTTTTATACGTTCTGTCGTGGAGAATGAGAATCATGGGGAAGCCACCGCGCGCAATGCGTTAACAAATTTCCAAACGATAATGAAAAATGGTCAAGGACTGACCGCCGCAGTTATTTTTCGTATCTGCTGGGCTTCTCGGCGATACACTACGCTCAGCTTACTACGCTACGCTATCTTTCCAACAATTAACCAAATTGCCGGTGCATTTTCCATTTCCCGCCGATTTTCCTAACGAGAGCGATCGACATCTTCTTGGTGGATATCTCGAGCTCAATGCAGGTGCTTGTGCTGGTGCTGATATTAGTGCGCCAAGTACATACAAGCATTACATATTCATAGAACGGCGTCAAGAGCATATGGATGGAAAATTTACATAAAGTCTCGCATTTTCGCACTATTGCATGCTTCAGACTTTCAGAGGAAAACCGACGAAATGCCCCAGCACACCTAGAATGCGACGCGCTGAGAAACATCGAAAATATGGAGGATCCAAGCTGAACTGCCCATATCTAGATCTTCCTGGATCGCGGCAAGATGCAGTTCGTGACGCCTTTCAAGCTGTTAGCGAGTTTAGTGGCTTTGTTGCCGGTTGTGTAACTGCTTTTGCAATAAATAGTTAACACCATTTGTATACACGTACCTGGCCCGCGCTTAAATCGGCAACACTAATTGCGCTGCTCATTGAGCAGTTCCTTAGTGAACAGTCTTGAAAATAATGAGCTCGCCGTATCGGCCATAAATAAATATCGTTCAAGATTGCCCACATTTGAATGATTCCATTCATCAATGCATGGAAATTATCGCGGCGAGATTCCGTCCTCAAAGCATGTAAAAGAGCAAACATGCGTTGTGCGGGTCAATCACTGCCCGAACTTGCCAGCACTTTGCCTGAAGCACTTGACCTCCCTTTCGTATTCCCCAGATGATCTATGCATGTGCATGTTTCCCAAGCACATGCATGGCGTCTTGAACAAGCAAGAATCACAATATCGAATCTTAATTGGAAACGCTGATTTCCCTAGCACGTGATGGGCGACCATGCGGTCAGTAGACACTACATTGCGTCGACATCCTTTTTGATGCATGCGGCATTCTATTCTAGCTGCTTTGGAACTCGAGCCTAGTATTCATTTCATTGCTAAACTAAATTTTGTGCGGAACTTTTCGGTTGGCCGCTAAAAAGAAATTGAGCAACATTTCTGGGAAGTAAGTACTAAGCTCAAGAAATCAAACAGATAGTCTCTAGTCACCAGCAACTCTAAACAAATTAGTCTGACAAGGAGGAGGCACAACTTCGTCCTCTCAGATCTGAATGAAACTTGGCACATAAGTAAAAGATGCTGGATTCAGGAACGAAGGACTATATGACCACCCGGCAAGAATTTCGCTTCGACCACACCAATCCAAAATTATGAAACTGTTAAACAATTACTTCCCTAGTATTTACTATATGCCAAAATTACTGAATACCATTGAATTTATAGCTAAATCCGATTGACGTCACCCTGGACGCACGGTTGATTCTAGGAACACGGAATGATCATACCATCAGCTATGATTTTGCTTCGATTACAATAGTTTTTAGTAGTCCAGCTGAACGGTTGAGTTTTTAGTATAATTTACATATCTAAATGAACTAACAGTTCGCTGATTTCTAAAAATAAATGTATTTGTAGTTGCAAATTGTTGGTTTACTTGAAAACTATTCATGTTTACAATTTTCCCCCAAAAAATAACAACAATACTGACCCGGAATCGAACACACGACATCATGATCGCGGGATAGTCGCGGTACTAATTGATATGCGCGGCAAAAAGCTTTATAGGCTCTTTTCTCAAAATCAGGGTGTTGTGGTCTAACATTTTAGGGATCCACGGAACGTCTTTTATTTATGTGCCAAATTTCATCTCGATCTGAGAGGACGAAGTCGCGCCACATCCTTGTGACACAGATTTTAGAGGTCAAAATTCATGTTGTTATTTGAACTTTTTTGATTTCAAAATAGATCTGAAATCCATTGGCGACTGATCAAACCAATTTGATCTTTTAGAAGTTAATTAGTTTCACGAGTAATTCAGTATCCTTCGCAAAAATATTCCATAGTAGTTAGCAATCGAATGAACAGTAATTTTAACGATGGCTTCTGTTCTATTTGGATATCTAAACTGTTGATAAATACGCGTTAAATAGTCCAAAAAAGTTTATTGTTTTTCTCAGGTTGTTTAATAACATTTTTATAGCCAATGACTGTCAGAACAAGTGTAAATATATTATACATATATCTTAGTTTCAACCCCTAAAATACTTGACTTTATAAAATTTATGGGTAATGCCAACGATTATCCGCTGGCATGGACAACATATCACCTGTTGAGATCTAGTATGGTATCAATATAGCACTGCCATGGCGGAACACCATTTCAAAGCATGTGTACGGATGGCTTACATTCCACAGCGTTGGCAAGAAGCTGAAATAGTCTTTATACCTAAAGCGGGTAAAACATCCCACTCTTCACCTAAGGATTACATACCTATTAGTCTCACCTCTTTTCTGCTGAAACTCTGGAACGACTGATAGAGATCCATCTGAGAGCTGTTCTGAAACCACTCTCCAATGCGCAGCACGCATACACAAAATAAAGATTGTTTGCAACGACTCTTCACTCGCTCACCAGCTACATCGAAAAATTGCTAAGCGTCAAAGAATACATGCGGGTTTTCTAGACATTGAAGAGACTTTCAACAATATCAGCTATAAGGCTATTGGCAAAACACTAGGGAAAAGTAATGCCGATGACTATCTGGTAGGGTTCATCGGACAACTGCTTAGCAGCTGGAACATCAACTCCACGCTAGGAAATAGTACCTTAAGAAGGAGGATTTGCAGAGGCACACCACAAGGTGGAGTGCTGTCACCCCTTCTATGGAACCTAGTGGTGAACAAACTTCTGTCAAAAATAGAAGCGACTGGCTGCAAAGTCGTAGCTTATGCCGACGATGCTGCAATAGCAATATCGGGAAAATTTGTTAACACCCTATCTGAAAGACTAAACTTTGCTCTAGGTATTCTTACCAAATGGAGCAGAGTGAGGTCTAAAGATTAATCCGCAGAATACGAAATTTATGTTCTTCACAAGAAGGTACAAAATTCCACGATTTGTCCCACCTAAACTTGATAAGATAAATCTCAACCCATCTCATCAGGTCAAACATTTAGGTCTCATTCTGGATTTAAACTCGCATGGACAGCGAACATAGCAGAAAAAGCACGCGAAGCGCCATGCGCAATCTTCTGCTACAAAAGAACTATTGGGAAAAGGTGGGGATTAAACACAGTATATAGGAAAGGCAGTAGGCAATATATCTGTCGATATCTGTCGAATATTCCCGAAAAATGGCGTATCTTACGTACTGCTAGCTGTACAGAGGATAAATCATTTTGGCGGAATCCATATACTGTGGGATTGAAACCCAAAATTGTATCATGTCTCTATACGGCGATAAAGAAACCAATACTTCTCTATGGCGCAGTTATTTTTTGGTGTGCTATGGCGAAAACACCAAATATAAATCTGCTAAACAAGGCCAAGTACTGCGATTCGATTAAAAGTACTACATTTCTGGCAGGAGGAAGATATTGGACACTCCACCATACTTTGAGGGGATGAAATAACGCCAGGGGAAGTAGACCTTGCATCCCCGATTCTCTGCTTTCATCATGATTTCAAGTCAGTCATCCTAAGCAGGGATGTCTGGGCAATAGAAAGAGGTGGGATGCTGGAATCAGTCGACATCTATACTGACGGTTCCAAAATTGATGGAACAGTTGGCTGTGGCGTGTTCTCAGAACAGCTAGGCCTGAAACTATCCTTCCGATTACCAGACCACTGCAGTGTCTCTCAGGCAGAGGTCATTGCGATTTACAAAGCAGTAGACTGGCTGAAAAACCAGAAAATTTTCTAAAGAAACCTTAAAATTTTCTCTGACAGTTAAGCTGCAATTCAAGCTTTATCCAACGTGTACACCTCATCCATGATTGTAATGGAATGTCGTACACAACTGAACTTGATGTCGCTTCATTGTGAAGTGATCCTACGCTGGGCACCAGGACATAGTGATATACCGGGAAATTGCGAAGCAGATGCCCTAGCGAGAGTTGAAACTGAGCTCCAGGAGTATACACTCAAACTTCAAGTCGGCCAATCATAAGCCTCTGAAAAGCTGGGATTTAAACAGCATTACATGAAGGCTGCAAATAGAGCCTGGTTGTTGGAGGAAACCTGCAGAACAACCAGGCAAACTTGATACGCATTGAGTTCCAGATGCACCAAGCAGCTCTTCAACACGAGTCGTAGAATTTTGAGCTTTATCGAGTTCATACTGACGGGACACTGTCTAATTGGCAGACAGGCAGAAAGATTGGGTGTCTCTTTCAATGATTTCTACCGAAGATTTGTGTTAACCGAAAGGTTAGCGTTAACGGAGGGTTTCTTAATGAGGTTCGAATAAAAAGATCGGAGGAAAGAACTTTGTCCGTGTTAGACGATGATTCGTGTAATCCGAGTTCGTTATAACGAGGGTTTACTGTATATGACTTGAGTGCATTCGCCACCCATGCTACCATTTCTCATTCTATTTGATAGAGCTCTCGGTGGACATTCTGCAGGTCTGAAGATGTCTTTCTGTTTGAGACCAACGTAATGGAAAGTCAGTTTCAAAAGAAGACTACAGATTTTTTTTGCTACTAATTGTTGGAGAGCTTGCTTTCAATTATAACTACACTGTATCAAAAAATTGCACATACAGCAGCTATAATCGGGAATAGAGTCAGTGTTTGTTTTAAATGAAAAAAGATAAGTTGATTTCGTTTTAGGTTTTATTATTTCTAGTTACAGATCTTTTAAATGCAAGAATCAAACATTTGTGTTTACTAAATTTTCTTGGAAATACTGTCATTTGTACGTCACAAGTCATTATATACACATCAAAAAATTGCACATACACTTAAGAAATTCACGTTATTTACTTTTTTAATAGCGAGTATGATGTCCTTTAGCTGCTACTACTGCTCGTAGACGATCCTGCATTGAAAGTGCTACTTTTCGAGTTATATTAGGTGTAATTTTGTTCCACTCTTCTCAAATAATGTCTTTCAATTGAGCACGGCTGGTTATGCGATGCGCACTCACCTTTTTTTCTAAATAATCCCAAAGATGCTCAATAGGGTTTAAGTCGGGGGATTGGGGTGGATGTGGAAGAACAGAAGCAACGTTGTAGAGCAACCACTCACGCACTAATCTAGAAGAATGTTTGGGATCATTGTCTTGGATAAGTGAAAACCCACCGTTTATGCCAATCTTGACAGCGCTTTGTTTCAAGTTATCCTTCAAAATGTTCAAATAATGTACTTTGTCTATCGTTCCCTCAACAAATACTAAATTACCTACCCCATTTGCCCCTTTGCCCTTGTAGCCTTTTTTATGTAGGAAATTTCGTACAGTTTGGGGGTTGACGGATATTCCACAATCATTTTCAAGGCTAGCGGCTATTTTCGGAGCACTTATTTTAGGATCGTTCTTTACTAATCGTTCAATTCGCCTTCCTAAACGTTCGCCCAGTAACTTCGTACGGCCTCTCCCCGGAGCAATATCGAAACTGTTATTAGTTTTATAGTTTCTTATAACACTATGAATGGTTGCAGGTGGTCGTCCTACGATCTCTCCAATGTCTGCATAACTTTTACCTTCCTCTTTGAGCTTAACAATCAGTTTTCTCACTTCTTTAGGAACCTTTTTCTTTGTTTGCGACATTTTAAAATGATCTACGCGAATAAATCTACTAAACACTTTTACGAGAACTTCGTAACTGCAACTAGCATTAAAACATAAGAGAGTGTAAACCTGTATGGAAAATTTAGTACCGTTAAGTTTTCGTTCTGAGAACACGAGATTAGTTTGAAGTGTATGTGCAATTTTTTGATGTGTATATAACGACTTGTGACGTACAAATGGCAGTATTTCCCAGAAAATTTAGTAAACACAAATGTTTGATTCTTGCATTTAAAAGACCTGTAACTAGAAATAATAAAACCTAAAACGAAATCAACTTATATTTTTTCATTTAAAACAAACACTGACTCTATTCCCGATTATAGCTGCTGTATGTCCAATTTTTTGATACAGTGTATTAACTTCAATATCTTATAGGAGAAATATATTTGATCTTTTCGAAATTTAGTAGCCAAAGCAGTACTCGTATGTATCAATTGTAACAATTTAAATGACTAGGAGAGTACGCTGGCAATCTTCATTCACAAAAAAAAATTCTCAATTATTTGATGTGATGACACAATTTTTATGGAGAAATTAATTATAAGGAAATGGTCTCCAGGTTATACTATTTACCATTTTTATTCAAAGCGTAAAGTGATCGCCAAACCGTCGATCAGATAATACATTTCCCCTGAACAGTTTGTTTAGCATATTATATGTGTAGACACTGAACGATTGCAAACTTACTTGAACATTTCCAGGTAATTTTCCATATTTCAAAATATCAATTATTGTCTCGGAGCCTGAAGCAATTCAAGTTGAGAAGATCCATAAAATCAAACAATCGTATCGTATTAATGATAGGCAATAATTGCTTAAAAGTAATTTGCCGAAAATATGTATTTTTCCATGCAAAACAATTTGCTTGCGTCAATTTTGCCATGCATGAATGATATCTAGCTATCTTTTTTTTGGTCGCAAATCAGTTCTTGACTTCCCAGCTTTGTTCCGTCGGCGGTGTTGATGTCTGCTTAAGTTCGATTCAAACAGGATAGCAATCGAGATAGCTCGAAGAAAACATACCTAAATGGAAAATACTACAAAACAATAATTACAATGGAACTCAAATGTTTGTTTGACGAAGCGATCCAATCAATTAGCGCCAACTATTTCTAATAGCTAAGTCAACTACTTTTCCAGGCAACATCAGATGAATATTCCTGCTTAACGTAAATTTACCATACGTAATGATGCGACTGGCAATGGTTGATTTTTAGCAATTAGCTAGTTTCCATAAATGTTTTAGCCACCAAGATTACAGTTGCCTAAGATAAAATTAACCTTCCAATAAGCCACATTTTTGGATTCGTAGCAAAATTGACCTATTGCAAAGGTCAAGATGAGTTAACAACTATTGAATCCTGAATCTTATTTGTAGCCAAGCCTGTAAAACCAGTAAAAATGGCGATGAAAAATTAGCATAAAATGGAGCCAGTCGAGTTTTAGTTTCACTGATTGAGAATGAACTGCGATCACATACTATATAAAAATTACCATATCCTTGTTAATGTTCCTCGCAATTCAGTATTTATGAAGATCGTAATATTTTATGACACTTCGCCTGTCGTCTGAATGATATTGTCCTGTGAAAAGCTCAATAAGCCATCATTTACTGCCTGATTTGTACCGAAAGTAGATGTTAGCGCTATTAGCACGTCAATTTCCTTTAAAAGCTATTCTGTTTAACCATTCAATTCACCATGACTACTAAGTACTCGTCAGTACGTTTGCTATATGAATATCGAATAACAATAATTTTTACTAAGCTTACTTGCAAATTGTTTAACAATAGAATGATCATAAGAGGATTGTGGTGCTTAAGCAACAAGCTAAATATGCTACTCCCCATTAATCAATGTAATTTTGTGATGGTTAGTTTTGGTGATTTTAAGTAGTTTTGTCAACGCAAAACTGGGGTATTTTCTTGGGAACATCGATTTTCTAACGACAACGAAAGTGTATCTAGTAAAGAATGTCAGTATTTATTGTCGTTGTCTGTACGATATTTCATATGTGAAGGACATTTAAGAGCATTGAAAAATCATATTGAAGTTCCTGCAGATGAAAACTTTATTAATACTTTGTTCGCGCCCAGTATTTGTTTATCCATATGATCACTTGAGGCTTCCTCAAGAAGTAGAAGAATTCCTCATGAATTCATGTGCTGTCACTATCCGAGCTATTATGGTACAAGAAAACCATTCGTAGTTTCGAAATCCTAATATGCTCAGTGACCACACGAAGAGCCTAACCACGCACACTAGGCGTAATCGTAAGTGCTAGGCCGTATATTGGTGTTTGCAGACAGCGATTTATCTCGCCAGCCAGGCTAGTTTTCTCCACAATTTCGGCAAAATGTTATGATTATCGAAAACTCACGAAGTGACTAAAGGCTAAGTTCAGCGAAAAAGAACCATGACCTTATTTTCACCGAACTGGACTAGTCTGCAAGCAATCACCAACACTTTAATTGAATAAATTCGCCTGAATGGGATTCAACGCTCTGCAATAATTGGAAACTTCTCGCTAGAATTAGTTTATAGTAAATTTTTCAGGTCGTGGCCACAATTAAAAATCATGAAGGAAAACTTGAATGAAATCAAAATAACACCTTCAATTTTTGTTACAACAGAATGAAATTTTATTCAGATATTCTTTGGCAAATGCATAGTTACTTGACAAAAGCAAAATTGAAATAAAACATTACAGAACAAAAATAAAAACAAAAACTAAGTGGCCAAAATTATTTGCACACTCTTCATTATGGTCAAAATTATTTGCGCACGCTAAGAAAATTTTTCCAGAAAACTAACGATAATTCTTCGGTTTTGCTTCGATCAGTGATAAAGCTGGAACAAATTTTGGACATCAGTTGACATTAGATTTTATTGTAATAAACAAGTTAATGACAGTGAAAATGTCTAGAAACGTTGACCTCTCAATCGAAAAATGGGCGGTCATTGTTGCTGAGTTTAATAGCGGTATTTCGCTGACGAAATAGCCAAAAAAATTAAATGTCACAGGCGGAGCGTTTATTACCAGGTAAAAAAACATGTAACTGGCAGTGTTAAAAATAAATTAATATTAATAAAAGCATATGTCGTACGAAAACAGTCGAACATCTCTCCAAATAATCGGGAAGTTTGCCTGCAGTTTGCATTTGAGCACAAAAAAAGCCAGTCAAATTTTAGCAAAAAAAAATTGTGGGCAGATGAAAGTGCTATGTCACTGGACACAAAGCTCTGATTTGAATGTCATTGGGCATGTCTGGCATTTGATGAAACCAACAATTTCTCAAAAGATTGGAAAATCGGCAGCTGAAGCCTCGGAAGACATCTTAAATCGATGGCAGGTGCTATCCATCGAAACTATATAGAATTTAGTTGATTCAATGCCAGCAAGACTCGAAGCGGTTATTCGTACCAAGGGAGGCAACACCAAGTATTAGGTAATAGTCACAAAGTACCCTTTTTATTAAGACTAACAATTAGTTTTAACTTTTTCGCAGCTTTTTTGGAAAAACGAGGCGGAAACCGTCCATTGTAAATAATTTTGGCCATAATGATGGGTAATTTTGACCACTTAGTTTTCGTTTTTGTTCTGTAATGTTTTATTTCAATTTTGCTTTTGTCAAGTAACTATGAATTTGCCAAAGAGCATTGAATAAAATTTCATTTTGTTGTAGTAAAAATTGAAGGAGTTATTTTGATTTCATTCAAATTTTTCCTCATGATTTGCGATGTGTAATTAATTGGGGCCACGACTGTATACAGTTAGGGACAAAACTATCCATACACCCTCAAAATTTCATAAATTTAGTAGAAAATGCAAACATATATGAGAATTTTATATGCAATTTTACTGCAAATGTATTTTTATTAACAGAAATTCAAAAATAAATAAACATTAACTACCTTATAACTGTAAAAACACCAAAACAACGAATTTCAGTAAAGACAAAAGTGTTCATACATTATTCAGATATGTAGCGTACTCTGGTCTTCATTGCATTGCTTAACTGTTGTTTTCCTTCAAAGAATTGTTGTATTTACCATGAAAAGCGTGAGTACGATCTAATGACTAGTTTGTTCGAATAATCTGTGAGCAAAAGAAGTGAAAAATGAGCAAGCGTAAGGAAGTAACTGTTGAAATAAAAAATTTAATTATTGCTAAGCATAGAAATGGAAAATCATACCGCGAAATTGGAGCTTTATTTAATTTATCCCATGCAACTGTCCAATACATTGTTCAAAAGCATAAAAACACAGGATCAATGGAGAATAAGCCAAGAAATGGACGACCAGAGAAACTTTCCAGGCAGGATATCAGCATTATCTTAAAAGAGGTGGACAAAAACCCAAGGGTAATCGGTCTGCAACTGGCGGAACATGTCGCTAATACTTCGAATACGTTCCAATGGATATGCAAGTAGAGTTCCTCGTAAAAAACTGCAAATATCTGAAAAGAATAGGCAGCTTCGACTTGAATTTGAACAGCGATATCTAGGAAAGGAGTTAAAATTCTGGGAAAGTGTCTTATTTGCAGCAAGTTCAACTTGTTCGGTAATGATGGCAAAGAAAGAATCTGGCGAAAAAAGGGAACGGCATTGCAACTGAAGAATTTGATACCAACAGTAAAACATGGCGGTTGCAATGTGGTAGTGTGGAGTGGAATTTCAACTGATGAGGTTGGCCGATTGGTCTTTATAGACGGTATTATGGATCAAAACTATTATCAAAGACTGTTAGAAGAAAACTTGCAACCTTCCGTGGACACTTTGGGTCTTGGCCAGCATTGGTTATTCCAACAGGACAACGATCCTAAACATACTGCACGCTTTGTAAGGAACTGGTTGCTTTATTACGCACCAAGAGTGCTGCATTTTTCTTTTCAGTCGGCAGACTTAAGGGGGTAAGGTTTGTTTCGTCTGAAAAATAAATTTTTTTTCATGAATTTTGTTGGAAAAAATTATTACTGTAGGTTTATTTTACATATTATTATCTAAAAGTACAACATGTGAAGAATATTTAAAGAAAAAATTTGTCCAAAAATAGAAAGAAATAAAGGATTTATTGTAGATCTACGCAGGCGCCAAGTAAAAAAGTTTTTGTGCGGTGACCAGCCTACAGCATCACTGGATCATCTGAAACCAAAAAATCAAAAAGCTTTTTTCAGTTTATTACTTTATCTCTCCAGTGACGTCAAGTTTTTTTTAATTATTAAATTTTTTAATTTTTGGCGCCATTTTTAAGCCAAAATAACGATTTTTGACGAAAAAATCGACCTATTTGTTATTGTAAAATTCTTAGTAATTATTTTTTTAAAAAAAACTCAACGACACTAGAGAGCTATATATATGTACAAAATTTCAAAACGATCGGTTCAGTAGTTTTTTCTGTAGGCTGGTCACCGACTTTAAAAATTACGTGTTTGGGAAAATCGATTTAGAGTTTTCTACACTGAAAAAATGAAAATATCTTGAAAAAACCGGATTTTCTTATAAAATATGTACATGTCATCATCGATGCCGGGTCCATACAGTACCTCACTATCATCCACGTTATCTAAGGCATCTTTTTGCTCCTGTCGATAAAAGTAATACAATAGAGACCGAAATAGTTGCCGCTTAGCGCAGGTAGCTAAAAGGCGCGCAAACCTAAGAGGTACGGTTATTCAACCTACTGTAATTTCGTAAGTTTTGCTCCGAATGACCTACAAATTTAATACAATATTCTTCAGATGTTGTACTTTCAGACAAAAAAAATAGTTGTCAAACCTTACCCCCCCTTAAATCCCATTGAACATAATTGGGAACTTAACTATGAAAAGAAAAATCTCGAAAATTCACATCAGCAGCAAGGAATCACTCAATCATCACGCTTCAACAAGCCTGGGGAGAAATAAATCCGGAAGTCACTAAAAATTTGGTGGAATCAATGCTAAGACGGTTGCAAGCTGTTATTAATACTTCTTAAATATGTCGGGTTTCAACGAACTAAATGAATAAATGATAAACGTAAGTTGCCTTATTATTCGTTGTTTTTATTTTAAATTAAATACACAGACATCGATGTTTCGAAACAGAACACTTGTTTCTTCATCAGTGTGACCAAAAACTATGCCTAACTCTATGCTAGATCTCCTTATATACCTGCTAATTTTTCAGTTTATTTAAGGGGTAACACCACAGTAAGCGGTTCAAAAAATCCAAATTTTTTTTATAGCTCTAAACGAACCTTTATATATTCAAAAATAATATTCTTCTCGTTATATACCTGAAAAAAAAATTTTAACGTCAAATTCTCGATCTTCCGGCAACGTCTACAGCACGCGCTAAGCACATATCTTACCGCCCGAAAAGAGAAGATTCTTGGTGCTCGTGGCAGAGGGCACGGGCTACTGGTAACTCAACTTATACTCATAAGCCAGCAATGTCACAAGAATTATTTGAAGCAAAATCTCCAATTTATCAAGAATTGAGTACGAATGACCTGCTTTCTCCATGCTTCGGCGGCTACACTCAAAATAGCAACGAGAGTTTCAATGCAATGGTCTGGTCGATGGCTCCGAAATCAAGATCTAGTGGGAAGAAAGTACTTGCGACTGCAGTATATATCGCCGTGGGCATTTATAATGATGGCCTATCGAGTATAATGAGCCTCATGGAGAATTTAGATATAAAAATTGGCTACAACTGCTACAATTTCTGCGTTGAGGCGGACGAGCGTCGTGTTCGATATTCTGAGATATCACTGTCTGATGCTGCGAAAAAAGCTCGAATGCCAATAAAAGCATCTAGAAAGGAGGCGGAAGAGGTTAGCATCAACATGGAAGGCCAAATGTATGGTGCAGGCATCGCTGATTAAATGTACATATAACATTTTATTGATTTAAATGCACATAAAACTTTAAACACGTTTTTCTCAAAACTACTTTTTTCGCGTTGGGCGAAATCATAACTCGAAAACTATTGCTCCGATCAGTCTCAAATTTTTTTTGTAGCTTTTTAAATGCAATATCTTGAGCATCACGTAGCCGTTTTTTGATTGGATGTAAATGTTTTTTATAAACAAATATAAACAATTACAAATAATTCAAAAGTGCACCATTTCTACAAAAATCAGTTTAAATACAAATGCCTACGTGATTCTATAGCTAATTATATGTGAATAATGAACTTTGTTTCCTTTTTGTTCCTGGTCTCATCGTTTGCGCTAAATTTTTTCGCCGGTTTATCAATTTAAAAAAAAAGCTTATTTGAAGATTGGCGCTATCGCCGCCATTTTGTATGAAAATGATAATAATTTTTTTTCTTCTCATACTTCAATGTGTGCTCAATAAAGTCCTTTAACGGAAATTTCCTACTCTCGTTCCAGGATTCCGAAAAAAAATTGTCAAAAGAAGCCTTATTTTTCGACCGTTACTGTGGTGTTACCCCTTAAAGCAACAAAAACCCTACTCTAATTACCTTTTTAATTATATCTTACAACTAATTACTGTCATGAGGGCTGAATGGTTATTCCCTAAATCGGAAGAAAGAGAGAGAAAAAGTTGTTAATTCTTCCTTCTTCTGTCGTTTCACTTTTTTGCGGATTAACTATCAGCAGCAAATGGCGAGCTATCACTCGATGGTACATAGATTAATAACAACACCGTTGCACCACGACGAGTTTAGCAAAGAACGCGAATATATTAAGACAACGGCAAAAATAAATGGCTACCCAGTGAAAATAGTTGACCAGTTAATCCGCAAAAAAGTGAAACGACAGAAGAAGGAAGAATTAACAACTTTCTTCACGCAAAACAAAAAACTGGACCTGATCAGAAGAATATCTATTCCGCACTCAAGATCAACAAAAAAAATTAAGAAGATGTTCAAATCACAGGAAATTCAGGTCGTCACACATAATAGAAACCACCAAAAAAAAACTTTGCTGGGATCATTCAAAGATAAGAAATCAAAGGTAGAAGTCAGCGGTATATACAAAATTTGTTGTCCACAATGCCCACAGGTTTACATAGGCCAGACAAAGCGGTTAATAATAACAAGATTTAAGGAGCACCTGAAGGAAGCTGAAGCCGCAACCAAAAATTGTAAAAAAAATCAGCAGCATCAAGTCATCGGTGGCAAGACATATATTAGAAGAAAAACATAGTATAAGTGATGAGAACCTGGAGCTAGTCAAAGAAGTTAGAGCAGCATTCAAATTGGACGCCTACGAAAGTCTCATTATATCAAGACAACCCCCGGATATTCGATTGAACACCGATTTAGGGAATAACCATTCACCCCTCATGACAGTAATTAGTTGTAAGATAAAATTAAAAAGGTAATTAGAATAGGGTTTTTCTTGCTTTAAATAAACTGTAAAATTAGCAGGTATATAAGGAGATCTAGCATAGAGTTAGGCATAGTTTTTGGTTACACTGATGAAGGAACAAGTGTTCTGTTTCGAAACATCGATGTCTGTGTATTTAATTTAAAATAAAAACAACGAATAAAAAGGAAACTTACGTTTATCATTTATTTATCTGTTATTGATGCCAACGGCATCAATATACAAACAAAGTATTGAAATACAAAAATTTATTGAATAATGTGGAATTTTCAGTTCAATACTGAATTCCTTTGTTTTGGTGTTTTTACAGTTATAAGTTAATTAATGTATTTTTTTTAAATTTCTGTTAATTAAAATACATTTGCAGTAAGGTTTCATATAAAATTCTCATATATATATGCATTTTCTACTAAATTCATGAAATTTTGAGGGTGTATGAAGAGTTTTGCTCCTAACTGTATGTTCCGTAAATAATCAAACATTCAATTTTTTCAATCAAAATTCATACCGTACCAGCTCCGTGCGTATGAATAAGCAAGTGCTTTACTTGTTGGAACTAACAATTTATGTTTCAAGAGATACTATCTAGATTAATGAATTCTATCTTTATAAAGTGCAAAACAAACTTTTCATTTTCTTAACGTGAAACCGAAAGCAATTTCCTTATCTTACCACACATGGTTTTAATTGATTATTCCCAAATAGGAATTCCATATTTCTGCCGTTGATTTTTCAAATGTTTAGATAAAAACATGCTATAATTAAATATGCATACTCTCACACGCTTTTCAATCTACGAGATCTATGTATATATGTAGTTCCAATTAGCTTGCTCCGCTTATTTATCCGCAGATTCCCATCAAATCAAGTGTAATTGTAAACTCGGCAGTAATTCATCCTCGGAAAGAATCAAAGGGAAAACAAAATTTAATGCTCTTTTTTCATGTCGGCTACTTCGCTTGGTGAAAGACTGTATGCCGAATGAGAAAACAAATCAAAGATATTGGAAGCTGGCCAATAGTGTGAAATCAATTTAGAAATATTCAGAATTTTAAATGATGCGGCATGATGAATATGATTCTACTGAATCACATATCACCGACAGTTTATCGTGCTTAAAAGCTATCATTTTCAAAAATCAAAAATGCGACTAATAAACTCATATTTTTCAAAATAAAAGACATTTTCAAAGAGAAAAAAATAGATCTGCAAAATTGATGGGAAAAGGAGTAACATATGTGGATACCAACATCTCGATACGAGTACAATTTTCGGTCCATTGATTATTATTACTATTTACTAACAGATTATGAAATTCATTTATATTCATTATCAGATTGTAAAAGGACGACCTGATCAATATTCCTCCAGTTAAAATATTTGCTGCTTTACTTTCAGCTTCACTAAGCATGATCGTACGCAGGGGGTAAGAGGTAATTACGTGTACCTAAGTTCAACAGGTTTTCTGGATATTACAATTATCCGAATGTTTAAGGATATTTCAGGGAATTGACCATAAATCAATGACACGAAACATGGAAACATAAGTATTAATTGGGCTTCACTGGTCTGTACACTTCATTGATTCCCAAGTCTCTGCTTTATGTGTTTGAATGCTTAGGGGTGTAAGACCCATGTAAATTCTCAACCCAAAACCCATAAAATATCCGTATTGAGTGTAGCGTAGAATCCTTGCAAGCGCATATGTAGTACCCCCTGAAGATTTATTCGTAGAAAATAGATAAGAAGCCGGCTCGCTACTTCGTCCTCGATGCCAAGATAGCGGACCGGGTTTGCATGTTATTTCACATCCCATGTTGCGTACATATGCGACACATGTTGCATTAGCCTGATCTTGGCGTGTGATCCTTGCAGCTAGGATCAGCGCGTCATTATCAGTGCAGACGTGTGAGTTCGAAGTTGTGAAAGTTTAGTGTGGACGAGAAGCGACATTAAGGAGCGTTGATTTATTGGAAAGGTAAGCCGTAAGGTTTATTAAGTGCTGTGGTCGGTAATTTTATTATTGGAGATGTATAAATATATTTGGATATCCTAAGCGTTAAGGGATTAAATAGTGCAAAAATTGATTGGTCACTAAGATCAACTGCCCGTGATCGCGTATTTGATTAGATTCAGTAGCGTAGTGTGGCGCTGTGTTGAGGGAAGTCGAGCCAGGGACTTGGTGTGTGTGTGTGTGTGAGTGTGTATAAGGATAGATTTAATCCTTAGAATAGCGGGGATGGAGTTAATCCTCGCGGGGTTGGTCGGTGGCGCTCCTCGCCAACCCAAGGAACACGAGTTGTTGGCGCCGTGTGTGTTCTCGCCTGGCGTCAGCGTATTCGTGGGTTCCGTCTCGTCTTGGGTTCTCCCCTGACGAGGGCTCGGCTCCCCTATAAAGTTTGGATTCGGAGATAAAACACTTAAATTGAAGAGTTTATCGGTAGAATACCGGGCAGTTGAGTGTAGCGATCTTTAGTAGTGGCGTCAACGACTTAATCGTTGTATGAATACTCGACCATTGCACTTACGTGTTGCCACAGTGTATACAATATACAGTGGGAAAACTCTAGATGGGGAAATGAAATACACTGAGCTTTAAAACTAAATTTAAGAGAGCATTACGAGAAATTTAAGAGAGATCCCATCGAAACAACTATAGGAAATACAGGTGTAAAGCAGAGCAGAGCATATCGCTCATTTGCTGCAACAACGTCATAACACGAAAATCGTTATTTTTGAGTTAATACCATAGGGATGACGATATCATATGTTCTTTCAACTGGTTCTTTCTGTTCTTTCAACTTACCAGATGTCACTTGGCTAAAGTGTTCGAGTTTGGCATTTTAATATGCAAAATGCCTAAAATTACAACAATATTTAAGCTTTTAATGCACATCCTGAAAAAACATGATTTTTGAATTATGACGTTGTTGCAGCAAATGAGCGATATGCTCGTGCTTGAAGCTTGGAGCTTTTGGTAGTTCCACGGAGCTACCCGGCGTTGAAAATTGATAGTCCACTTTTTACTCTAAGTTTAACGACTAGTGTATACATAGACTATGCGTGTTGCTTCTTTTATTTTGTTTACAGACTCGGCAGTTCATCAACAGCGACCCGCGGACACTCGACATCCTGGCAGCGCCAGTGTGTTACTGTATTTTGACACATTATATCATATTTAATTCACAATAAATATATTTTTGTTTTACAGGGGAAAGCTTTCGTTACTCAAAGACAATTTCCAAAAAAACATCAAATTGCAAGTAAAATATTATTTAAACAGTGCTTAGAAATTTCACTATTTGTCTGGAATAATCGTAATCGTTAAAAATGGAAGTTACATATTAATAAGCATAAATTTAGTTAACAAAATCGTGCCATTATGCATTTGAAAGGTTAATCCTGGCATGGAGTTTACATTTCAAAACGAATTCCAGCATAGGGTGAGCGGAGCTCTACATACTTAGTTGCTTGACAAGGAAAATAATTCCGGCGAAACTTCAATTTTTCAAAGTTAATTCGCAAAATTCTAGATGATTTCTCGTGGATGAGTGTATTCCAACTTTTCAAATCACTTTTCTTTTCCCTGGTCAAATTTTACACTTGTTTTCAATTGATTTTTTCGTAAAGGTCAAGACTATGGGTAGGAGAGATCGAAAGATGGGGGTTCCCCTACTACTATCGCATAAAAAGTTCGCGTCGGTCACGGCCCCACAAGAAGTTATTGGGGTTCCCCACTAAAAAAATGGTTATTTTGACTATTTCCAAACATCATATGATACAGTAAAATTGATCTGGAAAGTGAGTTTTAGACTGAAGTCGAAAATATAATAAAAGTTATTATATTTTTTTGCAAGAAAAAACAAAAAATATAAAAAAAAATTAAGGAAAGTCATTTTTATCATAAATAGGGCTAACACTTTGGGCACACGTTTAAATGTTTTACAACTCCCCCACCCAGCTCCATTTCCATGCTTATCAATGAAAAGTATACTGTAGAATTTCAAAACTTACCTATAGTCAAATTAATCACCTATATCTGATAAAGACGCATCTTGCATAAAATCACTCGGTCCCCTCACCAGCTTCGGTGGTTTATATTTTTTTTTATATATGTATATATACAGTAGAATCCGCATATAACGAACCTCAAGGGAGCGGCTGATTTGGTTCGTTATATCCGGAGTTCGCTATAAACGAAACCTTTAAGGGAAATACATACAGCATTCGCAGTTGATATTTATATGTTCTATTTCATTAAAAGATACAAGTTAGGAGAACTATTACGAAATTATTTTTAACTTCCCAGTGGGAAGTTAATGTAATGGGATCGATTTCGCGAATCCCAAATTTTGACATATCCCCACGTTTTAAGGTCTCTAGAATCCAAATCCATCGTTTTTAGAAAGATATATGTGATTGTGTATGCACGTATGTGCGTTCGGAATTATTTTTCGTCTCGATTATCTCAAGAACCAAAGATCATATTGACGTGGGACTTGGATTTCTTTTTTCAATTTTTTTTTCTCGATATATTAATGAATGAAAAGAATGAATAATATTCTTCGTATTATTGAACATGTGATGAGATTTTGAAGAAACAGAAGAACTTTCCAGTCCACAGCGCAAGAAAGTACGTATACAAGAATAAATAATATAAAGTTTTTAGAAATTGTAATTTTCACATTAAATAAATAATAATTTTAAGTTATATAATACGAACAATTGAGCAGTATATAATTACCTAATTATTCATGAACAGTATATGCTTGAGAGGTTTTTCTAGAATAAATGCCTCTATATAGGAAAAAATATGTGGTTTTATTTTGTTATAAGTAAATTAATTTATACTAGCAGAATCCAGCTTTCGAAATTCAAGGGCAATGATGATTTTATTATAACTGACTCTAGAAATTCGATCGAATAATCATCAATCTCAGTTAGAACTCTTATTTTCACGCTTTCACAAATTTAAGTTAGTTCAAAAACCTTTTTCCAAAATTTCCTTAAAAACGTGTATTTAAACTATTAAAGCAGATGTACATTTCGTCTGGCACTCAGACTTCTTCAGTGTATAACTAATTCCCTAAGTTCTGTGTTTCTATTTTAATCCCTAACGTTTTACATTTTCATCGCAAAATTCAGCTTAATTGCTCCATTCCCTAAGTTAATATTCATTCTAATCCCTACAGGTACTCTACTCTATCTACTCTATCTCTATAGTTTCCCTTATGTAACCTGGTATATCCCACTTTTTTCTCCTCCTTCCAGATTGTCTTTTTCCGTCGATATGCTATTTTTTAGTTGAATACCGCTCTTTGGTACCACTTCGATGTTGTATTTTTTAACATACGTTTCAAGTCCCTGTGCATATCCGAGAATGTTATGAAGAAGTCTGGGTGTGCCAGACGAAATGGTTTTTGAATTTATCTTAAATCATCAATCAATATAATAAAACGGCAAGCTAAATTTGTTTTTCTAATGTGATTAAATAATGTTTATGAATTTTAATAATGTTTAAAAATCATTATTCAATTATTGGCGCTTCAATGCGTCTCGAACGTATAACAATGCTAAGCGTTTTGCGCATGTCATCATTCGATTTTCACATTCTTGAGATCTACCAAACCGGTTGTTGTAAATAATGTTAGGAAAATCAAACATCGTTTTTAAATCTTGAAAGTTTTCTTCAACTGAAAACGCTTTTTTGTGGAATATTAGGCGACCTTCAGCAAAACAAACTAAAAAAATATGACCAAATATTGATGAAATGTACGTATCCATTTGCATAATGAACGGCGACGCTATACACACGAATGATCCTCAGAGAGAAAGCTATCACACAACACCGAACCAGTGAACGCACAATCCACATGAACGGTATAAAGTGTGAATGAAAATATTCCTAAATATGGTGAAATTTGATGATTAGCTTGCAAAAAAGAAACTAAAACACTTGAACCAGTCCTAGATACGAACCTGGGACTCCCCCGTGCAAGGGCAAATTGCCACCGCATGCACTACACAACCTATATAGCTCTAGAGTTTCTATTTTGATAGTGAAGGCTAGTATACCATTCGTATTTATCGCTGTGTGAACGTTCAACGATGTGTATGTATTAGTAAGAAAATCTATTTTCCTTTTTTTCTCTATATTTTCACAAAAAATACAATTCTGCACATCTACAGGATATTCTCTTTCCATTGATGTATTTTTTATGACAATCGGTCCAGAAACAACGGCTAAAATGGTACCACAAAATTCATGTTAGCCGTTTACTTATATAGATATAACATAATAAAAGTGTCTTCGGGATTTGGTAATGCGATATTTAGGTTTCTTTGTTTGAGTTACATCGGCTCATAAAATAGGTAAAAATCGCTCCACTACAAGCCGAGAAAATGCTTTTTATGCCTTTTTTTCAGATTCGTTGCAAATACCCGTCAGCTTTGATCGATTGTATCTCAGGAACTAATGAACATAATTCAATTAATTTTTAAAAAAAAGCGTATTTTAAAGCTCTTTCTCACGTATTACTTTTAATTAAATTTAAATGAATGGTTACCGAGATATTCAATTTGTTTATTAGAAAAAAAAAACTGTTTAAAATTTCAAAAAAATCCTCAGGCGGCCTTAATGATTTGGTTTTTGTTTTGTAAAATGCATTCAATACGTGGAGTGTTTTTCTATATGTAAAAAAATCAACCTTCTATGATCTTTAGTTTTTGACTTGCAAGATTTCAAAATTTTTGGAATTTTTTTTCTATAAATTTTGATTGCCAAGCTGTTCTGCTAAATCTACTGATTTGATTTGGATGAAAATTAGTTTGCTGTTTTATTCTGTTATCGACTAGACTAGGAGGTTCTAACCCAGGAAAAACTGTTTTATTCTGTTATGAAGATTTTTAGGCAAACTAGGAAGGTCCTAAGTTTATGTGAAATGGTAAAAAAATTGAATAAGGAGCGGCTTTTTTCCCTATTTTTTATTTAATTATTGCTATTTTGCGGCAAGGGTTAAATGTTTTGGAATTTTAATCCGATCTTATCTTGTAGAAAATTTTATTATGCAACTTTCATACCCAAGAAACTTTGCTCCGGAATGCACCGTTTTAAAGTTAGGAGTGAGACAAGCAGAAAAACACGATTTTTTTCAAATTTTTCAATATTTCTTTTTTTTAATGTTCCCGACTTTTTTGAGAGGGAGCATAAATCAATTATTGTTATACGAGTTATTCCCCAACTTTGCCTGCAAAAGTCAGCGTGTCCCCTCTCAACGACCAAATTTAGTCGTTTTTCTACAGATCCGCCCTGATCTATATCAGGTTTGGAGAATGAGAGGAGAGACGCTAATGCAGTTAACATTGGATATTGTTATAAGTAATTTAATATTGTTAATAACAATCAAATATTATTACATATAATATGATATTGTGAATATAAAGTCAAGGAAATATGTAAATATAAAATCAATTATAATAATCCAGTATTCTTAATAATGAATGATTATTGTAAATAATAATTAAATACCCCAATAATGGCTGAGGATTCCGGGGCTGAGATAGAGAAAAGGAGGAGGACAAGGAGGAGGACAAGGAGGATGTCGAGGCATTGGAAGAGGAAGACCCCGTGATGGAGGCATTTTCCTCTACCGCTAGAAAAAAATTATAAAAGTAATGATAATAATTTAGAATAATAATGTTTAATAATAGCAATTATAAATAATAGTCATTAATAATAAAAAATAAATTAAACCTTGTTATCCACTCCACCGGGAAGTTAGTCGTGTGGCCCTCAAGGGTTGCACTTAGACCACATTTTTATTTTAAACATAGTCATATAAATATTCATACGCATGTAGGGGAGGCCGGGGCTACTATTAACAAAAAATGCATTTTTAGGTGTACCTCCAAAATTGTTTAACATTTTGACCTGATTTTTACGCCACATGATGCTTTTACTATTTCATTTTATTAACCTAAATCAAACATAAAATAAATGATGTCTTGAATAGAAATTATTTTCTCAATAAAAAATCGTTTGTTAATTCTTACTCGTGTTTGGGGCTCAAAATAACAGCTGTGGGGTAAGTATTAACGTTATGTTCTACAAAGTCGTATAAAAGAAAACAAATATGTTTGAAACTATTGTTTATTCATGAAAGTGCAATCAATAACGACGTGTTTTTCACAACATTTTCTCTTATGAAAAATTACAAAATATTCAAACAAGGACTAAATCTAAAATTCGTTAAACAGTTATAGATAATCCATGTTTTTGGTCACTACTTCTTAAGATTGATCAGCCTTACAAAAGTAATCAGCTATTGCTTCTATGCTTAAAATTAAACATTTTGGCAAACAACTTATAAGTCATAATAGATGAAGTTTTTTTTATAAAGTCAACAGATATAAAACAATATCAACGATTAGGAACTATCGATAGCTTCTTCAGAACCACTGCTTTATTAACCCGCCAAGATTTTGATACCGTTGCAAGATTGTAAAACTTAACACTTTGATATGCTATTCTCTTTACATCTTCGGGCAGTAGCCCGAAATAAATATTAGCACATTTTATCAATTCTCTCGCAGCCAACTCGTAGACATGTAAGGACCTGTAAGGTTCCTCGAGTAGTTTTTCGTTTATACATTCTCATGCTGTAATACAATGTAACCAAAAACAACATAAAAATATCATACACAGTCGGATACTAGTACTAGCCCCATATCTGTGGTAGGGGTAGGGTAGGTTGAAAAGTTAGTCGATTAAGTTATATAGCATTATTAAGTATGATAAATACTTCTAGGAAAACAAAAACCCTAATCATAACGCTGTATATGTTAAACATAATTCAAAAAATTGTAAAGTTAAAAATGTTCGTTACCTGTAAGTAATAAAGATGCCCAGTTCACACCTCAGTCGCACGACGCGCAGCGCACAACTGACCTCTCTCAAGTCATGTGGCGTGATCTACGCGACGTTTGAAAGCATGTTCTGTAGGTTTAGTATGTATAGTTCTAAAACTATTCGCTTGTTGATACTTACCCCTGTTAATTGTAGCCCCGGCCTCCCCTACACTAAATATATTTGATGTAAGCTTTTTAAAGCATATGATTTTACAAAGTATTGACTACAAAATACTCATACCTCAAAACGTAAATTTCACTTTCGATTTTCGAGGCGATTACAAGAACTTCCCATATACAGTGAAACCTCTCATAACCGGACACTCATGGTGTCAGTCTTTTTGTCCGGTTATGAGAGGTGTCCGCTTGTAGGAGGTATCGAACACATTGAGTCCTAAAGCGTGTGTAGAAAAAATTTGTCCGGTTATGGGGGTGTCCGCGAGTGGAGGTTTCACTGTACTGGGAAGTTGAAAATATAAAAACAAATAATTTTTTTCTTAAAAAAATGAATGTCGCAAACCGGCCATCTTAACATCTTATCGATTTTTTTTCAAATCAAATTTCATGCTTACCTTTTTCTCATATTACCTTATTTAAAATTGGCTTGCTACTATTTTTTCACTACAACTCATTTATTAGCTAATACTCATTCCATTGCAAAGCGGGATTAATAACGTACAAACTAAATAATGTATTATAGATGCTGTCGAATGTTTCGTTTTCTTTCTCTTTTCCTTGTTCTCTGTGTTTCTGTACCTACATTATTCTATTAAGTAATAGATTCTTTATCACTCAAAAAAATGAGTACGAAATTGTGAGTCACAAGTGATTTATATCCTATGTAACCAGTTACTTTGCATCTTATAACTTTGGCTTAACGCTTACATAATTGTTTTAACTGGGGAAGATAAAAAGGTTCCGAATTAGAATGTCCACAGCGACGATACTTTTCATTCGTCCAACATTCAATAAAAAATCTTTATTGTTATTTGAGGATATAGACAAGGGCGTCGCCGGGGGGGCAAGTAGGGGCAGCTGTCTCTCCGCCCCCTAGAGATTTAAAAAAATGTAACCAAATGCAAAGCAACCTAAGGTATATAAACTAGACATAGTAGACTATTCCCGATTCCCAAATGCGTTCAGTACTGCGCATGTACGTCACTGAAGCCAGAAAAGTACCCAGTAGGAATAGCATCAACACTTTTTGGAAAACATGTTACGCCCAGTAGGAAAGGGAAGATGGCAAGTGATGTTGGAAATAAGCTTTATTGTTGCTGCTATTACACCCACGCACCGAACAAGTCACCATCATCACTTCTCTTGTCTTTCGTTTACACCAAGGGTGTCCAACCTTTTTGTTTCCCTGGGCCATATTGAAAGAAGACATAGTGTTTTGGACCACAAGTATATTACCATAGCTGAAGAGAATAGCTTTACCACGAAAGCGCACACAACACACAAATCATTCCTCAGAAAAATGAACTTGCTTCAGAAACTTAAAATATTGTCGGGCCATATTGATGTCTGCCTTGGGCCGCATGCGGCCCGCGGGTTGGACAGCCTTGGTTTACACGTTTCCCATGCAATGCACCGACTATCCACCGCCGGTTTCCGCCATTTATACATTTTGAATTGTGGCATCTCGTTTCCTTTCGCCTTGCCAGATGCGCTTGTGCTTTGTTCATTTGGCAGCCCAATTTTTTTTGCCAAAATGGCGCACGAAAAGCCTGCTGTGCGTATGGGTTTACCATGTCTAGTTTATATACCTTGAAAGCAACCAAAGTCCTAATATAAGGCCAATCAGTTGGCTTGCTTTGCCGATCAATCCCGCACGACAAAACTCTAATGAGTTCATCAGGTGCAATACAACTTCCAAATAGGGCTGCCAAATCTGAAAAATAATAAATCTATATAAAAAAATTAAATGTCGAGATTTCGGCGAGGTTGTCGGGAAAATTGACATTAAAAAAATTTACTTTTCTTAAAAATCTGCTCTTACTTAAAAGTACTCAAAAGGAAATTTAGCCTTTTTCAAGTAATACACTAATCTTTATTTTGTTGCCAAATGCATTTAGTACAGTAAGTGTCTTAAAATTGGACAATTCAATTATTTTTATGGCTTCGGCTTAACCTGTTTTTCGGGAGATATGGTATTTTGTCGGGAGTCTGGAAATCATATGAAAAGCCGGATTTTGTAATTACTTAAAAGCCACCGTGACAATCCCGAAAAATTAAAAAAAGTGAAAAAAGTGTTGTTGCGGAGAAAGTCGGGCTGGAGGAGGACATTATATCAATGCCGCGGATAATTGGGAAACAACGTCATCGAAGCAACCAAATAGCAAAAACCCCTTCAGAATACTGGAAGAGGTCCTTAATAATACCATACTTGGACTCCATTATTGCATCCCTTGAAGTACGTTTTGCTGAAGAAAACACTCCATCATTTGCATTGTCTAAATTACACCCGGCGCAAATGCAAGCGACATCAATTGAAAATCTCAAAGAAATTTGCGAAACTATCGCCCAATTTTATGATTTACCGAATATAAAAAATGAAATCGAACTTTGGCAGCAATTGTGGCACGATAAGCACAACCCAACAAGTCTAACAGTTGTTGACGTTCTACGAGAGGCAAAAACCTTCTTTCCCGAAACGGGAAAAGCGTTGAAAATTTTGATCACTCTACCGTGCACAACCTGTACAGCACAGTGTATACAATATACAGTGGGAAAACTCTAGGTGGGGAAATGAAATACACTAAGCTTTAAAACTAAATTTAAGAGAGCATTAAGAGAAATTTAACAGAAACCACAGCGAAACAACTATAGGAAATACACGTGTAAAGCAGAGCAGAGCATATGCTCGTGCTTGAAGCTTGGAGCTTTTGGTAGTTCCTCGGAGCTACTCGGCGTTGAAAATTGATAGTCCACTTTTTACTCTAAGTTTAACGACTAGTGTATACATAGACTATGCTGTACAGTAGAGCGATCGTTTAGCAGTCTCAGGAGATTGAAAACATGGCTAAAAAGCACTATGGGGGAAAATCGCCTTAATGGTCTGGGCATGAGTGTACACAGAAAACTTATAAATGAAAACCTACAAAATTTTCATAATAAAGTGGTCGAAAAATTTACAAAAGACCCCCGAAGATTGTGTTTTAATTAACTGTAATTATGTCGTAAATTCTTTTTGTTTCATTTTTGTAATAAATATAATAACTCCTTTACAAAGTTTTATTTATTGTGCAATCGAGAGCTCGTACAGCTTTACATATTGAACTTTGATTTTTTTTACATTCTCCATAATATCAACTTGCCCCCCCCCCTTGGACGCCCTTGGATATAGATGTTTTCTCTCCAGCCTCTACACTTTAAAATTCAGAGGGATGTGTTGAAAAATGCCACAGTGAAAATGAAGAAATTGTGCACAGAATTCTAAACTCGAGTTGTATGGGAATTTACAAAGTCTAAGTAATTTACTTGTTCTTTCAGGGTTTTTTACTTTTAAACTCTGACGACATCCAATAACAAAAAAGGTATAAAAATAAATTCATAATACCACTGTTTAGAGGGCGTTACTAATCAATTGAGTCACGAAATGTTTTTGTCTCCACGCAATAATTGATAAGTTAGAGGAACATTCACTTGATAGCTTCATAAACTTAACTATCTGTTCTAAACTTACTATTTACCTTTTTAATAAAGCTTCTTGAATTTGTATTCTTCTTTTTCCGTACGTTGTTTTGTTTTTAGAAACATATCGTGGTTGTGTTAAACTTATGAAATATTGCTTAGCTGTGATCATTTACTACCACTAAATCTAGTAATACTATTTTTATGACCTAATTTCCAACTGATTCGTAATGAAAACTTTGCGTGTTTTGACTTGAACTTATGGCGGTGCTTGGCAAATTTCCATTTACATATTTGTGTACATAAAATATAAGGTCTATTTTTCGATGCATCATATGAAATGCTACGAGCAACAGAAAGCCGACTCAAAGCTTCTCGGAATATTGCAGGCAATGGAAATCACACTATCCACGCTATTCTTGCTGCAGGATTACGAAAACAGACCGCATTGTATTTGGTCACGAAAAGTGGCCGCAATTAGCATCTTTCAAATAGAGAATCGCACAATAACAATTATTCTGACTAATTGGAAGCGCTTGTTCAACACATGATAATTTTGGACTGCCGTTTAGCGTTCCCCGTTCATTTCATGCGCAAGGTAAGATCCGTGCAGGATTACTGCAGGATGTTGGATAGTTGGCATAGCCGGCGGTTGCAAGTTCAATTTTCATTTTAGTGCGACCGATATAAAAATATCACGGGAAATGGCAAATGAGCTCAACATCATTCGCACGCAATTAGCGACTTGTGATTTAACGTTAATTAGAACGAGCCCAAAATGTAGTAATCAAAAAATTAGACTCGAAGCAGCGTCGACGATTTTATCACCTGACAATGGAGTCCATTTTTGCGTTGGGCTACTCGTTTTTGTGTTTAGACACATGTGTGCATACGTTGCCGAACTATTAGCAATGTTCATAATTAGAAACATCTAATTTTTCGACAAACGATCCCGAAATGTTCGCATGGCTTTTGCCAATTCCGAGATTTTATCTGTCGTTCGTTAATTGAACTGTTATTGACTCATGAACTTTGCTGAAGAAGGTGCAGGTGATGGCCAGAACAAATGTCGTTACTTCAGAAAAATCTAGATAAATGTAGATGGAAATGATCAGCATCCTATTGTTGACGAAAATGTATGTGGTCGCAAATTGATTTTTCATCAGTCACGCTACAGCTACAGAACCTTTAATTGGTATGTTAAATAGAGATATACAATACATACTTAGATATAAAAATATTTCTTGGAAAGGATACCTGATGAAATGTCATGAGTTGGTTGGTTGGTTAGTTGTAGTGGCAGTCCTCTTTATCAAAAGATGGCTCAATTAGGCCACAAAAGGCCCCTTGTGATACCCCAGAAGCTTGAGACGGCAATATAACCTACCTACTGGGTGACAAGAACTATTTCGATTCTCGTATGAAGCCGGCTATGCAGCCGATGTTCAAATCAGCTACTTCCGTGAGGCTGTCCAGGAAGGGTGAGCCTAAGGTTTTCATGCGTTTCCTGGACAGTGTTGGTCATTCGCACAGAAAATGTTGGATTGACTCTGCCTCTTCTTCCGATCTGCAACTTCGGCAGAAATCGTTGAAGGGAACGCCCAAAAACATTTTCCAACGGAAAAGCAAATGTTTTATTTCTTTTATTAATTGGACATTTTCGGCAAGATTTACAAGTGCTCGGATGTAGTTCGGCTCAACTTTGAAACCACCCAAGTTGTGCATATTGAACAAATCATCCAGCAGTTTTAATTTTGCGACAAACTCGGCGCTCGGCTTGCAGATGTGAAAAGGGCTGCCCAAAAAATTTCCAATCTATTTTCTAAATAGGTTGGCAGCACTACTGGGCGTGTCTGTGCAATATTACGGCACTCGCAGCGGGATCCTGGGGCATTAAATCATATCTGGTCTGGTTTATATACCTTGCTGTGAGCTGTGACCCAATCTTTCTGCGTGTCTGCCAATGAGACAATGCCCCGTCAGTATGAACACGATAGAACTCAAGGTTTCACGAGTGATGTTGAGGAGCTGCTTGGTGCGTCTGGGACTCAGTGCGTGCCAAGTTTGCCTGGTTGTCCTGCAGGTTTCTTCGAGTAGCCAGGCCATATTTGCAGTCTCCATGTAGTACTGCTTAAGTCCTAGCTTTATGAAGGTTGGTCGACTTGGGGGGCAAGTGTATACTCCTGAAGCTCTATGCCAGCTCTCGCCAAGGCACCCACTTCGCAATTTCCCGGTACATCACTATGTTCCGGTACCCAATGTAGAAGCGACATCACGGCATTCCATTACAATCATGGATAAGGTGTACACGTTGGATAATGCTTGGATAGCTGCTTGACTGTCAGAGAAAATATTCAGGTTTCTTATGAAATTTTCTGATTTCTCAACCAGTCTACTGTCTTGTACATATATTGCAATGACCTCTGCCTGAAAAACATTGCAGTGGTCTGGAAGCCGGAAGGATAGTTTCAGGCCTAGCTGGTCTGAGAAAACGTCACATCCAACTTTCCCATCTATTTTGGAACCATCAGTATAGAGGTAGACCGATTCCAGCATCCCACCTCTTTGTATTGCCCAGTCATCTCTGCTTAGGATGACTGACTTGAAACCATGATAAAAAGAAGGAATCGGGGACGCAAGGTCTACTTCCCCTGGCGTTGGTCGATCGCTCCGATGTATGGCGGAATGTCCAATATCTCCCTCCAGCCAGATATGTAGTGCTTTTAATCGAATTGCAGAGCACTTGGCCTGCTATCTCGTAAGGAGTTCCGTCGCGAGTCAATTCAATAGCATAAACAGTGTCTTTGTCGGGGTAGTGTGTAAGGCCCCGGTGATTGCAATGGTAATCCTTCTGACTCTGTTTAGCAGGTTTCCATTGGATGTTTTCGCAATAGCTGGCCACCAAACAACTGTGCCGTACAAAAGGATTGTTTCCGCTATCGCGATATAGAGCCATGATACGATTTTGGGTTTCAGTCCAAACTTTTCCCAATAGCTTTTTGGCAGCAGTAGATTGCGCGTGCCGCTTTGCGCGCTCTTTCTTCTATGTTCGCATTCCACGCGAGCTTGAAGTCCAGAACTAGACCTAAATATTTGACCTGATGAGTCGGTTTGAGGCTTATCTCATCGAGTTTAGGTGGGAGAAATCGTGGAACTTCGTACCTTCTTGTGAAGAGCACAAATTCCGGTCTCTGCGGATTAATCTTTAGACCGTACTCTTTGCTCCACTTGGTAAGAATACCTAGGACAAAGTTTAGTCTTTCAGATAGGGTGAATTTGCGCGATATTGCTATTGCAACATCATCGGCATCGGCTACGACTTTGCAGCCAGTCACTTCTATTTTTGACAGGAACTTGTGCAGCATTAAGTTCGAAGTTAGAAGGGATGATAGCAGCCCACCTTGTGGGGTGACTGCAAGTCCTCCTTCTTGTCATGAGTTACATCGTGAAAAGCACAATATTTTTTGTATGACACAATCAGAGCTGAACTGTTTGTGCATTTTGGGACTAGATTGAAAGTATCAGAAATTCCCACAAAAATCCCAAGAGGCAAGTGAATGGACATCGTTTACTTTAGGGCCCAAATAATATGCACATTTATTTGCATTGACCATCACTCGGTTTAAAAGCACGTGATTTCCATACATTCCAAACCACATTCGAATGGTGGTTTGAATAAAATCTCGAAATAATCAAGTTAGGATTTGATGCTGTCATAGGCAATAGATGACGTCAGTTTATATTTTCATCAAGCACAATGTCCAATTCGATTTATTTCTCAAGAAGTTGACAAATTCTTGTTGGAAGCACTCAATTTCTTAGTATAGACCAAATCGAGTTGCTAGAAAATTAAATCGAATTCAAAGAACAGCTTAAAATATGCCTGTATCCTTATTCGATTGAGGTTTGAGGAGAATAATGACATTCCTGTAATCATTTTCGTTGATTGGCAACCATTTCAAATTTTAGCTTCAGTTCTTGTACTTTCTTCTCTGTCTCACGGGCGTAATTTTTGAAAAAAAAAACTATTTCGAATATCTTGCGAAACTTCCTGTACTTTGTAGAGCTTTTAAAAATAAATACGCATCCATATTTTGAGACCGCACCTAATGATCGTGTGTTGCTGTCCGACAAAACCAAATTCAAGGGATGCAAACGCTCCGAAATATTTTTAAATGCGTGAACCATAAACGTGCATTATCATATTGATGTAAATGGACTATTAGACTTTGTTATTGCGTCACTAGAAACAAACCCACTTCACAATAGTCCAGTAAATAGGTCGTGCAAATAGCATCACTGTTTATTTTTGTAGCTAGCAGTTCTAGTAGTGCACTTAATTCCTTATTAGGGTCGCCGCAAAACATTCTCTACCTCCTACGACATTAATTTCGCTTTAATACTACACGAAAAAGCAGGAACATTTTTCGGGAACATAACTTAGTTTTTGCTTTTATCACAGAAATATACATGAAGCATACTTTAAAAAAATTTACCATGTCATGGTGTCATTTCTTGCAATGGTAGGTCGGGGGGGATCTACCGAGAGGGGGTCGATCTAAGAAGTCGAGAAAGGGTAGGGGTCACATAAAAAATGCCTTTTGAAGCAAAATAAACGAATTGAGAGGGCAAGCCCGTCAGCGAAAAAAAAATCACCGAGCGTTTGTTGTGCAGCCAAATTTTTTGGCAACACATAGGAAACGATGTGATGAGGTTGAGTATAAGTTTCCAGGCTACATGTTTCTAAATTTGCTTGTCGATAAAATCCAAAAAAAATGACAATTTTTTTTCTGTTTTATTACAAAAACGTAGACCAAGAAACGACCACAGGACAGTAATGCAAAGTCACCGCAAAAGTCGATGAATCGGAAGATTATTTTTTACTGTAAATGAAGAACAAATATCCAAATCATTTAAGGAAGGTGTTTATTGTTGAGCTCCAAATAAAATAAATGATTCTAGATTTATTGTTAAGTGATTTCGCATTGTATCATTATCTCGCGCAAGAAGCGACAATCTTTATGATAGCACACAAGGATGAATACGCTTTTTCTTTACATGGATAACAATTAGTAGATTTTGTAAACGCGATAGATATTTCGATATCTTCACAAGACATTATCATCCAATGCAAGCGTCCCTCACATTGTCCTTGTGCCAATTTTATCAGATTGACGTGACTTGTCTTTTTTCCATTGTTTACATCACGAAGCGATCATAATATTTTGTATTTGTGTTTATAATGGATAAGGCAGTCTATCAATGACCAGCCCAGACTTCTACATGTTCGACTATTAGCTATTGTTGATATGTAATATCGCTTATCTTTTTATTGGGTAAATAGTTTCAATATTTTCGCAGAAAATAACTGGACAAGTCAATGTTGACCAGCTTTATTCTTGATAAATACGAATTGAGATGTTATTTATTGTGCTGTGACGGAAGACCTTCTAATGAGGACTCCGCATTGATATATTCTTGAGGGTATACGCCAAAAAGGGTTACTAATAGGAATGTTTTACTGTCGAGGTTATTCGTTGATCTAACAACCATTTCTCATGTAAGATACTGAAACGGCTTCAATGCAAACAAGCCAATAACCATGACAAAGATTGCTTCAGGTCTTACGTAATAACACTCACTCACGTTTGCCTACCCTGGAGAAGGCAAAGCAATTGAATACCTTATTAAAATAAACACATTGATTACTTCATTTACTGATAACACTTTATTTCGCATAGGTCGTGACCGTAGCGTCCGCTGACCATTTCGAGTAGCACTGTGTTTACATGATCGGAAGCAATTAATAGTATGCTCGCCGAGGATTATTCTGTAAAACGGAAAACTTGATTAGTAATGAATGATAGGTGGTTCAGGTCTTGATTGGGTTCGAATTGAAGCAGTGTTCAAATTAACAGTGTGAGTGATTATGAAAAAAAAACAAGGAATAACGGAAATAAAGATTAGATTCACTTAATGTTATGATAGTATTTTCATGTCCTACCAGCGGATTCGGCCTGAAACGATACGCTAACATCATTCGTTTCCTGTATGCTTCATACTCGTTGTCGCAATCATCTGGGGTTGATGGCATTCCTGCACCAAGTCCTTGATTGGCATCACGCTGCACCGCTCTGAATTAAAGCGAACAATATGAACGCGAGGTACTCATGCATTTGTTGAGAATTAATCAAAACAATTCGAAAAGCAGTAATCAAAGCTCTTTCAATAACATAGTCGCGCGTGTTGAAATAAGTGCAGATATATTTTAAATTAAAAATATTTCACTCGTACTATTCACTCTGGATCCTTGATTTTTGTTCCGTACAATTCGCTCGTGACTAAGCACATTGGTATGCTATTCACTTTGAATACTAATAGTTATTAATCATGAAATTGAGATAGGCATACCAGCATATCAATTTCTACCTCATTAAGCTATTTGTTGCAAAAAATGCAAATTATTCGGAAATTGGAAAATTAGAATTTTGATTTATTAAAACATTAAAACAGAGACAGCGGCACAACTCACGCCTTGCAGAATACTTAGAAAATGAGAATAAATAAGTTGAAATTACTTATTGACAGGATCAATGATTCCACTTCCGTCGGCGCCTAGACCTTGGCCCTCCTTCCACCCGAGCTTTTGCAACATTTGAAAGCCAATATTATCCTCCCTCAACTTGTACTCCTTGTAGTCACTCAGATCTGGTGTGCGATTGCTTTTCTTGGCATCATATTTTTCCATAAACTTCTTGAGTTCCTCGGGTGGCAGAAAGTCGCCAATGTGATGTTTTCCCTCCGATTGAGCTGTAAGCGCATCGGCCCAGGCTTGGGTCGCTTCCATTTCAGCCGTACGCAACTTATGTTCCCACGTACCACCGGTGATGTCCTCATCCGAATCGTATTCATACTTGAACTTCCCATTCCGCGCCAGTTGATCAATCTCGTTTCGTTTTCTCATCATATCCTGATACAGAAGATTGATTTTGAAATGATCCTCGCACTTGTGCCAGTCTTCCTCGGTCAAGTCTGTTGTCCCGTAGTTTAGTCGCGCGTATTGCAGTAAGGCTGGATCTGTTCGTTGGATGGCAGACAGCATTGGTTTATTCTGGTTGGCGAAACACGTTTGGGCCAAGGTAGTTATCGCAGGCTCCGGCATGCTCGCTCTTCCGCCCCACCGGCTTTTCCGTTTTCGATTTTTCTCACGCCGTTGCTCGTCGCCACTGCCATCATCACTGTCCGCTTTTGATTCCTCAATTTTCCGTTTAAGATTGCTTAAATTCTTGTCCATTATGTCCCGCATGTACTCATCGTCGGAATCATCATGACTTTCAATCACTGACTCGGGATCATATTTTTCGTCATTGGATGCGAGCTTCCTCGAATTACTGTCATCGCTGAAATTCGCGTTGGCAATTCGATTAGGGGCTAGATTTCGATTCTGCCGATAGGACTCCACCATGTTTCGATAATTATTGTATGCCAAAGATTCCGTGTCGAAAATAAACCTGTTTGGACAAAATGGAGACGATCGTTTAGACATTTACATATTCTCAGACAACTAATGTTGATATAGAGGCGGACACGATTTGATATTGATTTAAAATATATGTATATGCTCCTGATCGGTATGTGGCGGCTGCTGCACCTGAAATTATCTTATAAAGCTAGTTCTAGTGCTGAAAATCGGTTGTTATGTTTAGCGTTAATTTCACAGAGATAATAACGTACTGAAAATTATTTGATATTTTTAGAGGAAAATACTGGGTAGTATGCAACAATGGAAAGAACATTGACAACATAATGAACAAATTCCGCTTTGCGCTGGAACATTCTACGAAACAGTCAAATATCTTCGATGATGCGAATTATTCTTGATAAATTTGAAATAACTTAGGCTAAGGTAAACGTGTGAGAACAGCTTTATCTATTGTTTCGGAAAAACCCGGAACAAGGAATCTTAAGCTCAGTCCAAAGATGTATGTTTGCATGGCAGGGTAGTAAAATATTTAAGAAATACATTTGCATCTGCCTAATTGAAAGCAGACGTTGAAAAATTAAGGACTGTCAGTAACTGCTCATTTTCAATGGTTAATAATAATCGTTGGATCAAATAGGGCCAGGGTCTTGAGGCAATTTTAGAGTTATCTCTCAATCACTTGATCAACGGATCACTAGGGGGTGAAGTGGCTGGCATCTAATTTCATTTCCTAATGTTACTTGTCGCCAAGCATCCTCCTTGAATCTGCAAGCCAGGGCATAGAAATCAAACGCACTAACCACTAAGCGACTCAAGACTATTTTCAATGGATAGACGTGAGTTTTTGAATTTAAGGAAGCCAAGATTGCGTTAGAATCTGTAAAAGGCGTTTTTTTTTAGAATTTTAAAAAGAATTTCATCACGAGCACCTATCATACTACCCTAGGCTTTGAACATTTATTGGTGGTTGATATTCACCCGCTTAAAATCCGGAAGCAGAGCTTGTCTTGTCTTCGTAATCTTTGACTCGAGCTGAAGAACTGTCGTAACAGAGAGCAATATATAAAAAAAGCAAACCTAACGAAAGCATTCTTAGCACTTGTTAAAAAAACAAACATGAAAGCTAGTGCTAGTGTTTTGTTCATAATCAACTCTTTCGCGACCGCTGACGTGGATTCACGGCATTTCAAATGTTGCTGAACATTTTAACAACCATTTGTTTATTACATACCGAAAGATCTTATTTGATCGGATCAATTGTTTAAAACTAAACGTTCTGACAAGATTGATATCTTAAAACCAATGTTATAATTGCTATTTTTATGCTTACGATAAAAATCTTTGTATTTGGGAGAATACGGGTTTCTCTGTTTTCAATGAGTAACTTTTAAGAATCCGTTTTTCTTAATAATTCTTCATGTGATGATTTCAAAGCTTTATCTAGCTCAAATTCAAACGTTCACATTGCAAAGCTGATCAATTCGAGATTACGATAGCGAAACTGCAAAGTGCACTAAAATCAAATATTCCGAACTATTTAGTTTCGTTCCATTGTGCATACCATTTCCTTAGATATTTATATTGGCAAATTTACATAAGGTAATACCTGTGCTTCTATAGGTTGTTTCAAATCAGTTTAGTGCTTCATAATGCAGGCAAAGAAAATGTCTACAAATAGAAAGCATTCGGATTTAAAGCCGTTCTTTGCATTTGACAAACATTTGACTACAGTCCGGCATCATTTTAATATTTTTTTTTGGAAATATACTTTATTTTGATGGGTTGTGTCACTTACTATTTATTTTTTAAAAAAAAAACCTTACGGACAAATGAAAAGAACAAATGAAAGGATCGCAAAATTATATGTAATATAGTTGAGATAGTAAAGGATGCGCGTTTGTTGCTGAAAATTTCATTTTTATATCTCGGTTTGATTAATAGTTCATTACCACAGTGACGAGGGTACATCATTTTTTCGTGATCGAATTCGATCTTCACACGCATCGCCATTTTCGGCTACCAATTCGATTAACGATTCTAATGTTGTTGGTAAGAATTGTTCATTGGCGTCTGAAAAAACTATACAAATACGTTTTACAAACAAGAAAAGTGCTCTAAAGTTGATATTTTATTGAACATTTTTATCTGTTGCTTGAAAAACTTTGCATTCTTTTGAACAATCGTTGCTTTGCTTTGATCCAGTGTGATAAAAGCAGTATTGATTTTGCACTTACCTGAACTGTGTCGCGTTGGACTATTGTGAAATAAGCCAATCAGATACAAAATGGACAAATTACGAAGGTTGTGTTCTCGTTCGGCACAAAACATTGAATTCGAATTTCGAGCAAGTGGTGTTCGCGCACTCCAATAACATAATTCATAATGCTTTTATCACACTTGTCTTGACAAAAAATCGATCAATTTTAACATTCCCAATTGTTTATCAATAACAACAAAGAATAAATAACTGGCGTTCAAACAATAGCAATTATGAAAGGCTGGTTTTACAAACCTTGTAGGTGCTCACGATGATGGCCTTGTAGCTGAAGCGACATTTGTTGTGCTTGTTGATGATGATGCTGCTGCTGTTGCAGTTGGTACTCAGTGGGTACTTGTATCCTTTCGACATTCATCTCGGGCTTGGGAATTGCATTCAGATCTAAATCTCTTGGAGCCGGAATTTTATTCAGTTGAAGCGGATCAGGTGGCGAAATGAGATAGAGGGGTGTTGAGGGGGGCGGCGGAGGAGGAGGAGTTGTAATATGTAAATGCTGCACAACAGGAGGAATGTGCTGTCTGACCGGAGGGATGCAGGGATTGAAGAATCCTTGCGTTGGAGCGTTGAATGGTGGCATATTTGAAAATCCGAGCGATGGGCCCACGCCAGATGTCGGCGGTCCGGACATACGTGGTGGCGGCATTGAGGTCAAAGGAGGTGGACCTGACATATGGAGAATTTTGGCTCCTGAATTCGGAATTGGTCCGGAAACCAAAGGTGGCGGTCCGGAAATGTTAGGCCTGGCATGCCCAGAAAGGGAAACTGGCGGGCCCGAAGCCAGAGGCGGTGGACCATTCAAAAACGATAGCGATCCGGTCAATGAAGACGATTTCGCCGGGATTGGTGCTGAATCAGCAGCACTTTTTGGCGAAATTGCAGCCACCTCAGTAGTAGGAGCCGAGTCTTTCGGTGAACGTTGCGACTCAGAGCCAGCATTGGACGAAGGCGGGGCGGCAAGTGAATCTGCGGCGTCCAAAGGCAGAGAAGACGAATCTTCGACTTTGTCTGGTAAGCTTCCCGTAGTGGGTGGAGAACTAGAAGTAGGTGTGTCTTTCTGCATTGGTTGCTGTAAAATATTGAGTTGTGGCGGCGGCTGAGATAGGTCTATTTGTGCTATTATTGATAACGATTGATTTGTATGTGTTTCAATTGCAAACTCGTCATTGTTTGAGATCTCTGTGCTTTGCGATCTGTAAAAAAAAACAAAATGAAACATCAGATTTTTTATGAACTGAATGCATGTCAACAGACTATTGACTAATCATTGCCAAGCAAACCGTTTGAATACAACGTTAAATAATATTATATAAATTTGGCATCAAACCCAAATAATCAACTAAATAATAAAATATACTTTCAAACATATTTTCCTACCAACACTTATAGTTAGTAAGACGCCACGATTTGATGCTTTCATCAAAACCACGAAATAAATTCAACTTTGATGATATAAACGCACTATTTCCATCAATTTGGCTTTCTAAATCATTCTTCTAATCGATCATACTCTTAGATGCTATTGAAATCTATCGTCGGTCACTATTTCATCTTTTTTTCATAATCTCATAATTTATCGGAGCTAATCAATAATTTTTAAACCGAAATTATTCCTCAAATGACAATTGGTTTATCAGATCGGCGAACATATCTACTAATTTCAAATTCGTTGCACAAAACATATTTAGAATGTCGATTAACATGTTAATTTGTCAACGAACAATACCGTTTATACGTTCATCAATCAACCAAGATAAGAAATCGAAAATTGAATTGTTTAATTCATAAACTGTCGCAATCTTATGCAGTTATTTCTTTTGTCTTTTTCTAGTTGGATTGTATTGTATTTGATTGTTTCGTACGACACATTCCATCATTTTGCGTGGGTCATAAACAGCTTTACCATATCATTATTGGAAATATCAGTAAAGGGTCATGTGCATGTTGGCACAAAATTGACTATTGTACTTTTTAGAATGGTTCTTGATTGATTGACTTGATTTAATCAAAAATTCGCGCTTAGCAATGGTCATTATTTTGGAAACTGTTCTGTAAAGCTTCATAGCTGTTTTTGGCATTGAATCGCTTATACAAATCGCAAGATTCATGTGAAATCCAATCCTTAATACAAAAGTATGTAGTGTCTTGAAGCAATAGCGACCTGTAAGCGCATCGTGAACTAAGTGGAGCGATCTAACTGTGAATTGTTGCTATTACGGGTTGAGAGAGTTTTGCAAAATTTTAAAATATTCCTCGTCATTGATTCCAATACTTCGATTGGTGCGAAGCCATCACATTTACATATAATATGATATGGTTTCTTTACTTTGTCCTTGCAGAGTTTGCAGAGCTGATCGTCTGTCCCTTCTATCTTTTTATGACACTTTAATGTATGAAGTACATAGCACCGGTATTATCCGTATATGCGCCTAAGTAATGCTTCAATTTTTCTTTGATCCTGAGTTTTAGAGAAGAATCACCGACTTGGATTGCTTAATACTTGGCAAAGAACTCGAGTGTTATTTTACCATTTTCGTAGTCGAATTCTCAAGAGCCAAGACAACGCGACCTACGAAAAAATACTCTGCTACAAAGCGATCAGCCTATTTATTTTCGCCATTACTCGCGTGTCTCAGTACTAACATAAGAATGACATTATTGCTCTTTGCCAGGTTGCTGAAATTTCGAAGACATTCACAGGTCAATTGGAACTGATATGTGAAGGAGTTGCGAGCTTTTGTTGCTGCCTGGCTATCGATTAGTATGTACAAGGGTGAATCCAATGTAAATGTGACTAGTTTTTTTAATTCTGGCCTGTTTTTACAAAGAATTCAAAAAACATTTTATTAGTCTATATTATTCCTTTTCTAAGGTTCGCATTTTTTCAAATGATTAGACCCTTTCAGTCCCTTTATTGTAAAAACTAAAGAAGCGTTTACGTAGCCATTGACACCCAAAACTTTTTTATCATGCGGTCGTCGTCGAATCGCTGGCCGCCAATCATTTTTTTGAGTGGCTGAAAGCCACATGATGACAAGTCGGGACTGTAAGGTGGATGTTCCAACGATTTCCAGCCGATTCTGTCCAATTTTCACTTCGTACCGTTTACTGATGTTATCATGGAGCAAGTTGCCATTTATGGCAATTATGGCATTTATGTGCATTGATTCAACGTTGTTCAAGAAGAAAATCAACGTTAAAAGCACTACGCTGATAAATAAAAAAACACTTGCCATGTCGCCTCGATATTGGCTTCGGCAGCACTGCTCCTTCGGCGGCAATCGTGGCACTAATTCGGAGACATCCTAATGCCAAATATAGACGTGGTTCCTTGGCAACGTCCTCAATTTTTTAGTTGAACTTACGCCTTTTCTGGCGAAAAACTTAATAATAATCCGTTGCTCAGCAGGGACGTGCACTTCATGTCCGCTCACGGTTTTTTCCCTACTAAAGAGACACGAGCGCCTCCTCGTGGTGCATCCCGGATAACGCTAAATGATCCACCACGGCACGACTTCGAATGTTCTCGGACAACTCTCTCGTGCTAACGACTATATCTGATGCTTTGGGCTGGTAGCTGTGGTATTCTGTCACCTGAGTACGCAAGAGTGACATCTTGCGAAAATGGCTTTCAGGCCAATGCCACTGCTGCCTCCGTCCCGGTAAAACCCTGGCAGGCCTCGCGGTACGTTCAAAACTCGTCGCCACTAGTCTGGCTCATGTCATCCAAGAGCACTGTAAACTCGCAACGAAGCAAACCAACTGGCTTAAGTACCGGAAATATATAAGCTCGCACCTACCACCACACATACGTCTTAAATCTCATTCTGATATTGACAAGGCTGTTCGTTCTTTCTCCGAGATCGTGTCCTCAGCAGCTATACAAGCCACTCCTGAGCCCACCTGCTCTACCTCGTCTGTATACAAGTCGTCCAAAAATACCAACGAGCTTATCAGTCTGAAGCGGCAATTAAGACGTGAATGGCAGCAACATAGGTCTCCAAACCTTAAATAAGAGCTATCGGCAGTTGGGCAAAAACTTCCTGCAGTCCTGAAACACGAACGAGCGAAAAACATAGTTCACTACTTTGAAAGCCTTTCACCAACCCAAGGGTCAAACTATTCGTTGTGGAAAGCTGCTAGACAGACCTGTCAAACGTGAGTCACCAATCAGACTACCAAATGGGGTCTGGGCTCGCACTGATGCTGAAAAAGGCTCCATTTTTGCCCGCTACCTCGAGGGAGTTTTTAAACCAAACCCTAAACAAACAGATGTTCGCCCCTCTTCTTATCCCATGCAATCCTCCGCTGTTCCAATCCCCTTCAAGATCGCTCAGGTGATCCGTTCCATACGCGATCATATCGACAGGAAATTCTTCGTCAAGCAAAACTGCTTTATTTTTCGCTCCTTTAATGTCAGAGCTGGCGTGCCTCAAGGAAGTGTTCTTGGCACATTGCTTTATTTGATATATACGGCAGACTTACCAACATGCGATCATCTATTTACTTCCACTTTTGCTGACGACACCGCAATTCTTTGTGCTCACGCCAGCCCCCATATGGCTTCTCAAATCCTGAGCAACCACCACATGTGGAACATTGGCTGGCACAATGGAGAATAAAAGTTAACGAAACCAAGAGTAACCATATAACCTTCACGCTTAACAGGGAAACTTGCCCTTAATTATCACTCAACGGAATGCCTGTTCCGCAAACTTCTTCAGTTAAATACCTTGGGATTCACCTAGATAGAAGGTTAACCTGGAAGGAGCACATTGAATCCAAAAAGGCTCAAGTCAATATTAAATTCCGAAATCTATACTGGTTGCTGGATAACTTCAAACTAAACCTGGACTATAAGGTTCTGCTCTACAAAGCAATTATCAAACCTATCTGGACTTACGGTATTCCACTCTGGGGCTCAGCAAGCATCTCTAACATAAAACTCCTACAGAGAGCGCAATCTAGAATCCTAAGGACGATTACTTCTGCACCGTGGTACGTTAAAAACTCCTGTATACACAGAGATCTGGACATCCCAACGATCAAAGAAGAAATAATAAAACAAAAACAAAAATACGTGAACAAGTTACTCATTCACCCTAATAACTTGGCTAGGAGCCTTTTGTTTGAACAAAAATTTTCTCGTTTCAAAAAATCTAACATCTTATGATAAATGTTAATTTCAAAGTGCAGCAGTAACAATAAATATTGAATTCTTAACAAAATAACTTGTTCCGAAGCGTCGGCAACGAACAAGACTCACCTTAGCTATAAGATTTTAAAACTTAATGTTATTTTCTTGTACTTAAGAAAGATAAATTAATTAAGAAAAAGCGATAAAAAAACTAGTCTGGCTGTGTAGGTTCAGTTGAGTTTGAACTCCTGATTAGTCCCTGGCGCGGCTCTGAGCACATATCCGCATAAGGGTATGTGCCAATCCTCGCATGGCCTCCCTGCTTCAGCATAGATAACCATCGGGTCATAGGGAAACTGCACAATGAGCGGAGATAGCCACTGAGCCCGGATGGGAAGTGGAAGGAGGTGACACGTCCTTATGTAGGGAAGACAACCAGCCTACCCCCCACTTCTTGGAGAGGTGTATGCACCAAGGCGGCTATGTCAGGGGCAAGCACCTCATCGGGTAAGCCTATTGGCGCTAGTGGCAACACTAAGGCAACGGCGAGCATGCCGGCCCGCATTGTTACTGGTGCCCCCTTCAACACCACTTCCACTTCAGGTGTTAAGAAGCAGCAAAAATCCGTCAGTTGCGGCTTACATGGACAAAAAAACTGCCTTCAAATTCCTCAAAAGGCTGAACGATTTACCCCATGATGGTCTCTCCCAGACGGACAAAATCTCCCTTGAATGGGCAACCACCACAATAGCATTCTTAAGCAAGGGGCAACTCATAAAAGATGTGGATCTAATGATGCGGCCTCAAATCAGCCGAGTGCCCAATTGCAGGTTAATAAAAGACCAAGATTGGTCAATCCTGTTAAAGGCAGGAGTTTCAGCGAAGCGGCCAAGGATGGCCTGGTATGGGCGCGCATTGACAGGAGTAGCAGCGACGGAACCATCTCACCGTCAAACTGGAAGATGGTAGAAATCGCTCTTCTTCGGGTGTACAAACACATACTGGAGGCAAATCTAGGCCCTCCACCAAGCTGTCGTGACGCTGGTTGGTATCAGGGTCATGTCAAGCTGATAGCATGCACGGATCAACGTTCAGTGGGTCTGTACAAGCAGGCTATCGACAGTTTGGGACAAACCTGGCCCGGAGCAAAGCTAGAAGCTGTCCCCAGAGAAGACATCCCGAATCGGACTCGGTTCAGGGCATGGATACCGGGCGAGCCATCCACACCGGAGGAAATTGTTGAGCTTGCTCAGCAATGCCAACCTTTCGGTGGATAATTGGAAGGTAGCCAAGGTAAGCGAGCCCAGCAATGGACAGCGAGAGGCCCTTATAATCCTAAATTAGGAGTCGTTAGCTCCATTGGAGTCTAAGTGTGGTGTGATAATCTACGGTATCTCGGCTATCACCATGCGAGTATACCGCAAGTATCGTACTGGGAAAGCAGTACGACAACCGAGTAAATAGAATGGGAGTGAGGTGACCGGGGAAGCATCAGTAGACCCGACCGTGGACCCCTCCGAATCAGATCTTCTCTCCGATGACGGAAGAAGTAACACCTCCATTGCGGAGTTGACTGGGGACATTTTCAGATCCCTCGACTTTGTAGAGGAGTAGGGGATGTCCTTATCTGACGAGGTGGATAAAACCTTGTGTCGTGATGCTGAGGTTTATCTAGATAAACTTCCATCACTCTAAAGTGGCATCTGCTGCACTGATTCTCCACCTGTCCCAAAAAGGAGAGAAGCTGATACTGGCCCAGGAAACTTGGATTGTAGGAACCCAGGTCTCCCCTCCCTCGAAAACAGACAGGGCTGTCTGCTTATCTAAAACCTATCATCTTCCTAGACGTTCCTTAATACAAATGGACGCGATTCTTAATTGGCATAGTTAAATGTGCGCAAACTGTAGCCAAAATATGATGTTACAGTCCGAATCGAATCGTTGCAAATGAAAGTCATTTTACTCCGATTGGTTGTAGAGATTTGAAACTTTCAATGCATAAATCAATTCATTATATATTTCTTTCACTTGACAGCATAAAGGAAAAAGGTCCTGAACTAAAAGCCACACGAAACAAGTGGATAGTGTTGAATCCAGCATTTGACTCAGGGGGGGCCTCGAAAATCACAATAAAAGATAATATTGCAAAAAAATCGTAAAAATCACTAGTTTACCTAGGCTCAGGGGGGTCATGACGTCCCTGCCCCCCCCGCTGTAACCGCCCTTGGTGTTAGAGTTAAGTATTAAACAGCACTACAAACAAGCTGCAACCAAGTCTGGCTACTTGAAGAAGCCTGTAGTCACTAGGCAACATTGAGCCTCAAATCCACCAGCTCCTGGATATGAGTAGTAAATGCTTCGAATTTCACAACCGCAATATTGCCGGCCCATTGCCTAATAGACAGACAGGCACGCAGAAGAACTGGGTGTTCGCTTGAACAACTTTTGTTTCAGATGGAAGTCGAAACAAATCATTCAACCGTTCCTGTTTAAATGCCAAGCTCTTTCCAGAAGAATACCAATCCTAGCGTTATCCAACATTCCTGTTAGTATCATTCCCAGCTATATAAGAGAATCGAAATGGTTTTCAGCATTCAACAGCGAGGATTATTTAAGTCGTCTTTCTTGCCTACCTACCGTTCCTCCTTCCTACCTTCCTTCCTAGGTCGCCTGTATATTTATCACAATTGCATTTTTAATTTCAATTTAGCGTTCTCCTAATATTTTCAATAGTTTCACAAAAAGGGCGCGATACATACAATCCAATTGAACAAACGGCAATTTGAACGAAAACGCAATATGCTGTTGCTCGGACAGAAATACTTCGAACCATATCAAAATTAAGTTCATACAAAAGAGTACTGCGCCAATAATAGGATTAGTGGCGGGATTAAAGAGAAGCAAGCACACGTGCATCGTACTTACGATTCTTCGACCGGCAGTGGAGCCGGTTCCGCCTTCTTCGTTTGCTCCAAAATGTTTTTGAAATGCGTCAAGAACGAGCCATCGTTGCAGAAACTGTTTTGGAATTTCGCCTGGATTTCAGGTGGCACTATGCTAACTGGCTTGGCGGCTGGTATTACGCTTGGCGGCTCGCTGAACGTAAAACAAACATGAAATAAATTCAATTAGGTCGTCGATGCTCGCTTATGTTACCTCGTGGTCGGTTCATTTTGTTTAGTATTGGTTTGATTTTCACTTTGAGCCGCAGCCACAGCTTTTCCAAGTTGCAGGGTTTTCTGTTTCTCGAGGATTTCCTGGCGCTTCTTGGCAATCAACTCCTCTTGTTTGGTCATCTGCGCGACGCGATCGTTCCGCGAAAGTGTTTGACGGGACATCATTGGTACTACAGCTGTCTACACTATAAAATTATCTACTGCTTATACTACTGACTATTATACTGGGAATATGGAAAATGCTTGTAAATAGAAAAAAATTCTGAGCTGATGCGCACCCTTCATATCTGTAGGATGCCGCTAAGTGACAGATGTCAAAAAGTGGCATTTGGTCGAAAGCATTTAAATCTTATGGTGTGTATACATGAACCCACTGGAAAGCTTGAACGCCCGAAACTCGGTTAAATTTCGAGGAGACGAGCGCGTATATGATTTAATTTTTAAACGTTGGGAGGTGGAAATCTTCAAAAGGTACCGATCAGCTCCTGCCTCTCGGCATGCTGGATTTTTACTGATTAAAACCACCTCCGTCTCCTTCAATCACTCTCTTCATCAAGTTTTAGCAATTCTCCGTATTTAAATTTCAGGACAAAGTACTTCCCAGACGATAAGAATTGGTATAAGAGATAGTACCAAATTTGTAAATTTTAGTATCCTTTTAGTTAAATTAATCGTTCAGAATATATGTTTATAAATTTTTTCATGTTGATTACATGTTTGGCTTTGACTTTAGTGTAGCTGATCGTACTTGTAACTTACGTCAAATGTTGGTCCTGAAGGAGGTATTTTTTTTGTGTCGTTTTAAAGGAAGTTGGGTTCGCTCCGTTTTTAATTTTGTCCGCTAATGTATTGTAGAAGTTAGCTGCTTTGTTGAAGGGATCTTCTTTTAACCGATCAGTTCTGGCAAATGCGATAGCTATATTATTCATGTTTCTCATTCTGTAAGTGTTTTTCCCTCAATTTTATTTAATTTCACGGTGGTGTATTCATTACGGTGTAAATTCTTATGTATGAATTTAGTTCTTTCCATGGAAATCATGCCTTGCAAATTCAATTCTTGGGCTGTTTTGTAAACTTCGCTAGTTGGAGTTGGCAAAGGGAGATTGTAAATGGTTTTATACGCCTTCGTTACTAGTCTGGAGATGATCAAGAGGTTACCTTTAGAAGTATGACTCCAGTTCAAGATGCGATTTGGATTTTTTTTTTTCGAAAGAAGTAGAAGCGATGTAGAAGTCCAATGAAGACAGCCAGTTTTTTCCTTAGATCATTTATGTGTGGAATCCATGTTAGTTTCTCGTCTATTAGAAGTCCTAGATATTTTATTTGTTCTACTCTCTGGAGGGTTGTGTCGTTGATTTTTACGTGTGGTTGTATGTCAGTCTTGTTCTTTTGTTTGAAAATGATATATTTTGTTCACCCGCGTTTATTACCAATCTACTTTGTAGAAGCCAATACCAATACTTGTCTAGGTCAGTATTTACTTTTTGCTCAATTTCGAGATTAGTTTTGCCTGAGTACACGAGCACAGTGTCATCTGCGTACATAGCCACTTTCACAACAAGGTCTCCTTTTTATGGAATTGATATAAAGTAGAAATAACGTTGGTCCTAGGATCGAGCCCTGCGGAACGCTTATGTATGCTAATTTTTGTAGTTTTGCTTCTGACATATCCAATTAGTGTATTTTGAGATCTATCCGTCAAGTAACTGCGTATTAATTCATTTGCTTTTCCAACAATTTTATATTCACTGAGCCTGGCGATTAAAGTTTCATGGCTTTGGCTTCTGGAGCAACACAACAAACAAAAACAATTCATTTTGATGAACGTTACCAATAAAATACACATAATTTGATCCTTCGATCTTACAAGCTGATAATACATGAGCATATTTCAAGTCGATCCGATAAAATATCCTAATCGATTTCATGTTCAAGCCGTCATGTTTACAACCAATTAGTTTGTGCTAAAATTGTGTTGTGTTGGTAGTACTTTATACAGTAGTAGCTGCAGTTCAAGAAAGCACTAGAATCCTTCTTCTGTCTGCTGTAGTTTTCAAAACAAAGACTTGTCAAATTTGTAGTGTCATTGCCCGAAAAGCATTGCGAAAATTGCCAATCAAAAAATTATACTTTTGCGATTCAAGAGCATCTAGTGAATTTAGCTTCAATCCTTGCTATGGCGAAGTTGTATCTCGGCGTCAGAGTTCCAAATCGGGCGTACGAGCGCGTGCAATTGCAGGATGTCGATTTGGACGAGTGCGTTTGTGTTTTGCGTGATAAAGCTGCGCAAAAATTGGACTTCCCCAAGGAAGACTTAGGTAAAATTCAAATAGCTTTGGTCTACGGTGTGTGGGTTGTAATATTTTCTTGCGGGCACATTGCCACCACTCAAAGACTTGAGTTTCTGTGAGCATTCTTTGTTTGCAGATGGAATCTGATTTTTTTTTCAACGTTGGAAGTTGGAAATCTTCAAAAGATACCGATCAGCTTCTGCCTGTAGGCATGCCGGCTTTCTACCGACTAAAACCACCTCCGACTTCTTCATTCACTCTCTCCAACAATTTTCAGTAATTCTCCGTATTTATATTCCCGGACGATAAAAATCGGTATAAGGGATAGCACCCGATTTGTGGGGTTTAGTATCCTTTTAGTTCGGTTAATGGCTCAGAATATATGTTTATAAATTATTTCATGTTAATCACATTTGATTTTAGTGGGGCTGATTGTAATTGTAACTTACTTCGAATGTTGGTCTTGTAGGGGGTATTTTTTAGTATTGTTTTAAAGGAAGTTGGGTTCGCTATGTTTTAAATTTCGTCCGGTAGTGTATTGAGAAAACTAGCTGCTTTGTTGAAAGGGTCTTCTTTAAGTCGTCCAGTTCTGGCAAATGCGATATCATGCCTTTTAAATTCTATTCTTGGGCTATTTCGTAAACTTCGCTCGTTGGAGTTGGCATAGGGAGAATGTAAATGGTTTTATATCCCTTGGTTAATAATCTAGAGATGATATTGAGGTTTCCTTTAGAAGTTTGGCTCCAATTTAAGATGCCGTAGGAAATTTTGGAAAAGAAGCTGCGCATACATAATTTGAACATTTTTTTCTTTGGAAAGAAGTAGAAGCGACGTAGAAAACCAATGAAGACAGCCAGTTTTTTCCTTAGATCATTTATGTGTGGAATCCATGTTAGTTTCTCGTCTATTGGTAGTCCTAAATATTTTATTTGTTCTACTCTCTGGAGGGTTGTGTCGTTGATTTTTACGTGTGGTTGTATGTCAGTCCTGTTCTTTTGTTTGAAAATAATATATTTTGTTGTCCCCGCGTTTATTGCCAATCTGCTTTGGAGTAGCCAATACCAATTCAATGTTCAATTTCGAGATTAGTTTTGCCTGAGTACACGAGCACAGTGTCATCTGCGTACATAACCACTTTCGCAACAAGGTCTCCTTTTTATGGAGTTGATATAAAGTAGAAATAGCGTTGGTCCTAGGATCGAGCCCTGCAGAACACTTTTGTATGCTAAAAACCATTTTTGCGTATTACGCAATATTGCAGAACTACGAACGCCAAACCCAGCACTTCCTAGGATTAAAGTCCAACCAAAAATACACAAGCCAGGAAACGAAGTCAGAAAAATCATAGCGGATATAAATTCCCCCACGCATAAAATTGCGAAATGGTTAATTAATGAGTTAAGTAGCCTGGGGAATTTTTATAGCAAATTCGCTGTGAGGAACACCAATGAATTAATAGACAAACTGAGCAATCTGCAAAATATAGATGAGAGAGATTGCCTCGTTTCTTTTGATGTCAAGGCCTTATATCCGAGTATCCCAGTCAAGGAGGCCATCTGGAAGCTGGAAGAGTGGATAACAAGAGCAAGCGGTAACCCGGAGGAAAAAAGACAAGCGAAAGCCTACGCTAAACTTGCGGCTCTCTGCATGAATGAGAACTATTTCAAATTTAGAGATAAGTTCTACAAAACCACATCAGGAACAGCAATGGGGAATCCGCTGTCTCCGTTAATCAGTGAAATCTTTATGGGGAGCATCGAAACGGTATTGGAAAAACGGGGAATTATGCCGAAGTTTTGGGTTCGATATGTAGATGATGTGCTGGCAGTTGTTACGAAAGATGCGATCGAGGAGACGCTAAATAACTTCAACAAAATACATAAAAACATCCAATTCACGATAGAAAAGGAGGAGAATCAACAGATATCCTTCTTGGACATAAAAATAATAAGGAACATGAACAAATTGGAGTTTGACATACATAGGAAGAGCACTCACACACAAAGGACAATTCCGAAATCATCGCATCATACATATACACAAAAAATGGCAGCATATCATAGCATGATACATAGGCTCTTAACAATTCCATTAACAAAAAAGCGGTTCATGAACGAACTCGAATACATCAAGGACACAGCAGTGAAAAACGAATTTACAGGAAAATTAATCGACCAAATGATGAGGAAAAAACAGCAACGAATGAGAAATGAGCAACAGACAACTCTCTTCAGTCAACAGACCTCCGTAGAACAACATAGAAGAGCCAGCATCTTGTATTCGAGCTGTACGGACATCATCCGTAAAGCATTGGCCGCATATAACATAGATCTAGTATCTAGGAGTACGAACCACCAGCTGAGGACCTTGCTGGGATCGCCAAAAGATAGTCTCGAAAAGGACGAGTTGAGTGGCATTTACAAGGTGAGCTGCCCGGAATGCCCCAGCATATACATTGGGCAAACAAAAAGGCTGGCGAAAACAAGGTTCGAGGAGCATAAAAGGGAATTCGAAAAATGGAGGAATGATGACGTCCGTCATATAAAGTCCATGGTGGCGAGACATATGATTAACCATGGACATACAATAACATTCAACAACGTTGAAGTCGTTAAGCGAGTGCGTAAAGCCCACCTATTGGATGCAGCCGAAAGTATGTGGATATTGGAGGAAGACAAAGACAATAGGATAAATCACGACGAAGGCAACTGTGCATCGAGCCTGGTGAGAGCGTTTAGTGGTCGAGTAGGATACAATTAGGATATAGAAAGTAGGTAAAAAAACTTAGGGGTATATAAATAGTCGTAGATCAGGTATAAGAAACAAATTGTGATTCGCATTGAAGAAGAAGGCACGTAGCCTTCGAAACAATTGTATGCGATATAAGAAATAAATATATACAGTATAAAGAACAACACAGTTTTTTACCTTCAATGAATTACTCCTCCTAGGCAAATTACCCATTCTGTATATTTTCCACTCAATTCTTCGTACTTCGTATCCAGATAGTTGATAACACGCTAGAATCGTAATGATCCTTAGGCCGAGCAAAAATGCAGCTAGGATATATTCCCATTTACCAATAAGACTACTTTTTGTCTTCTCAAAAATCTCGGCAAGGCTTTTTTTCGATCCATCAACATAAAAATGTAATACCATCAATTTGGGTTTAGGGCCAGACACAAAACGTTTTATTAGGTGCACAACATTATCAATTATGTCAAACACTTTCCGAGAGAATGAAATACTGTGTTAGTGTGTATTTCAACTAGGGATGCCTCGATACGCCTTTTTGTCGATACGATACCGAAATGCGAATGAAATTCAATGTAGGCAAAATAAATAAAACACAAGTCAGGTTATTTTTTAAAAATTAATATAAAAAATATAAACGGGTTGAGATTAGTTAAAAGTCTTAATAATTGAAATTAACATTGATAACATTTTTGTTTAAAAAACAAAATATTCTTGAGTTTTGCGGAGAAAGGCGATTTCGCAAGTCTGTTTGAATAAGACCTGCGGTGAAAAATACTCTCTCAGATGCGACAGACCTTATTGGGAAACTAGAGTACTTTTGCGCCATTTTTTTAAGTTTGGTTATAAAACGTCATTGCCCCAGAAAACGAACGGATCTGCATCTCTCGATATATTAGGAGACCTTAGGTATTTCTCGACGACTTCTTTGAGATAATTACAGCTCAGAGTAGACAGAGACTCATCTTCCTCGGACGCTCTAACAATATTTTCACAAACGATCCAAAGCCCACCACTCGTAGGCATCTCAGAACTTACAGTTACAGTACTAGATGTAAGTGGGACCTTGTCTGACATAGTTTTGGAACGCAGTGCTACATTAAGATCAAGTAACTGAACAAGACGCTTTTTTGGCCGTAGTAATAGTAGCCTGTAATTGAAATATTCGTGATTTGTAACGATGATCAAGCATTGTGGCTAAGCAATATGTTTCTTCATTTTCCAAACCATCAAATTTTTCATTAAGAGCCAATACCAAGTCAGCCGCTATTTTTTTGCGATTGCGATGAATTGTCCCTTTCTGTCGACGGACTTGTTGACATGACTACTATTTAGATTTACTTTATTTGAATCAAACGGCTAGTTATAAATGATATACACACGCAAACTAATTACAAAATGTGATTCTTCATTTTATTTGCATGGAAAAATACTACGCGCTACAACAGTCGACCTAGCGAAACAAGAGACTGAATAAAGTGCGACGATTCTCCGAGCTTAGTTAGTTCGAGACTTGTTTGCAACGAAACAGACGAGACAACACGGCCGTTTATATTACATCATTTTTGAGGCGCGAAATTTGAAAAGGATCGTTGATCCGGCCAATAAAATATCGGCAAACCCGAAGTGTCGCCGATATATCGTTATTGGATGCATCCCTAATTTCAACCCATTTTTTCTATTTGAGAATTGAGATAACTTGAAAATTTTCTGAAATAAATTTTTTCCACGAACTGGCAATGCCTAATGGTTGTTGTCTGTGTTGTTCATATGGAATCATTCATTCGCACTTTGACTTGGGAACATTCAACGAGCCAAATGGTTATTGTATACAGTAGCGTACGCAGGATTTTGATAAGGGGGGGTCGTATTTTTGAAGTCTTAACTAGGTACATTTGCTAGTGCTTTGGTGTAGATATGAAGATATAATTATGTAATCATACTTAATCATACTTTTTCACCGGTCAAAGTTGGAGTCCTCCAAAAATAATTCTGGCAGACTTTGGCCCGGTTGCATGTCTGGTTTCATTTACTTGAATCATTCATGATATTTTCATTCAAATTATAAAATTATGCGCTTGATGTGTGAAAGAATCTACACTGTATTTGTAGACTTCCTTGGAACCGTAAAGTGTATATGTTTGCAAGTACATATTTTGAAATAGACATGTGTAACGCAGCGCTGCGCGGCGCAATTGCGTTGATTCCTTCATTCCTGATACCACTGCGTTGATACCAGTCGCGGTATCATTGGCGCATTCGGGTATCAAGCTCGATACCAAGCGATTCAATATGCAACATCAATGAAAATTATTTGCTGGATGTTTGCATTGGCATTGAGTCACTCAGCTTGAGTGTGAGGATTGGACGTCTGTGATATTACGTGTTAGCTTTGCCACTGTGCGATACCATGCTAAGTTAGCATGGGTACTCAAATTCATAGCTCCCACGGGCTCGTTCCACACACGGTCGCAACACATTCAAGCTCCCACGGGCTCGTTCCACACACGGTCGCAACACATTCAAGCTCCCACGGGCTCGTTCCACACTATATAAAGCCAGAATGGAGCTTGAGTGCCAAGATGCAAACCAGAATTCTGGGGAATTTAACCAAACCTGATCGTTAAATTTTAATGCAATTTTGATTTACAGATAAACACAAATGTCTGTCTCATCAAGAGATATTGGATAGTGACTTTTTCCGAAAATCATCACACACGGCATCAATGCAACGTCTTGGGGACATTAAGAATCGCCACTTTCCTTGAGTACATACCTACATATGTTATCTGGAATTTTCAGGTCAGTAGAGTTCACAAATTATAGACATTCATTTGTAATATCTGTCGCAGTACTGCGCCGCGCTTTTGAGACCAATGCGACCAAACAAAAGTCTCAGTAGCGCAGTAGCGCATGTATCATCACGCTAGCGCAGCAGTTGAAGAGCAAAGTGAATTCGGTGTGTTGGCTTCGGTATTGACGTTGATGTTGGCGTTGGCGTTAGCTCCGCATTGTATATGTTTTGCAAGCACCCACCAAGTACGGGAAATTTGGGTGGAAAAAATGTAAATTGGTTTGGAGTGATATTTTTCGCAAATTTGATTTACAATAATATCCCGTTTTTTCGTTAATTTTTTAGAGTTGAAATATTGTGGAACATATTGTTTATATCAAAGATACAAAAGAAGATTTTGTCAATGTAATCTTTATTGTTGTTTTTGGAAATAAGTTTTATGTTTTTGCTTTATTAACGAAAATAATTACTCGGTTTTTTCATAGTTACATCGTATTCATGACTATTGGCGAAACATATTACATGAATCACATAACTTCTTCAAAACTAAACAACGAAATATTTTTTTGTTGCAACTAAACCAAAAACCAGAACAAACATATTTAATTAGTATTATTTAAATTGTAATTCAAAAAAACTACTTGTGAAATTTTGTCAGTCTTAAGCCGCTCGCGTTTTTCAGAAGCTATTTGCCCTGCTTTGGGAAAAATTCGCTGGCATGGGACAGACGTAGCCATTATGCACAATTTGCTTTTCATGTAATGATAAAGCCGTGGGTAGATATGCTTTCTTTGATTCCACCACAATAATGGATCCTGTAATTTCCCCAAATCATTTTTCTTGGCTAATATTGGTTCTGCCAATTCAATCATAGCTGAACTCATGTTGCAGGGATTCGCAACTTAACTTCCGAATCAAAATCTTCCCATAGCATATCTAACCGATCATTTGATTCGGTTGGAAGCAGTGACTGACTTCCTTCCTGGCTATTGTTTGGCGCGTTTGCAATGTTCACATTTGAATCATTAACATCGGCCAATTCGGAATAAAGCTTATCGACAGCTATTTGGTAGTTATTTGCATCAACAAAACCAAATTTTTTAAACCTCGGATCGAGTATGGTGGAGTAGGCAATTAAATAATTTTGTTCTATATTATTCAATCTACGATCTAATTCGAACAGTAATTTCGAATTCAGGCTCATACCCTATTTTGACATTCCAAATTTGAATTGTTTATTTGTTCTTTATCTGAACAAACAACACTTTGAAATATATAGAGTTTTTCCTATTAATCTCTCTAATTTATTCCACCAAAAATAACAAATTTAACCTTGGTTTTCTGTAAATTCAGAAACCTTATTATTATTATTTTATTGTTCAACTGTATGTATCAGCCCCGAGAAAAGTCAGTCCAAACGTTCTATCATATCTTTGAACCCGAACCAAGCTCAAGAATCTGATACCATTATGCATGTATCGAAGCAAAATTGTGGCTAGTGAGTCAGTCAAGACATTTCATGGCGCTGTAGCGCAATAGCGCCACACAATACGCTGATACCGGGACTGGCGTTGGAGTTAAGGTATCAGCGCAGTAAAATTCAATGCGTTACACATGTCTATATTGAAACGCCTTCAATACCTGCAGGCCAGAAAAGGAAGCAACTAAGGAAGTAAATGCCGTGGTAAAGGGAAACTGTCACTAAGCACAGACAGAGTATTATCGTAATCAGAGCTGTCTAAGCTTGTTTGCAGCCCATGCAGGGAAGCAACTCTGCGCTCTCAAGCAAATTTGTCGTCATTTCCACGTAATCCATGAGGTAGACTTTTTGTACGCGTTTTTTTTAATGAGGTGTCCCCAATAGGCCTAATCCTCAGATTACAAAACGTATGGCAAAATAAAAACAATTCATTTTTTGAAGGTTCTGATCAAAAATAGAAAGAAACATTCAAAAAATTACACTTTTCTGGAATCCTACTTCGAAAACTTTCAATCAGGTGACCATATTCTAATGTTCCTACCAACTCTTTATCTATATATAAGTAAGCTTCATACAATAAGTAAAAGATAACGGCACACACGGATCCAATTTGTGCAAATTATGGCCGTATCACCCCTAGGTGAGATCTCTAAAGCACCATATGCCGTAAATCAGGCCCAAATGGGTTTTACTGTGAAATAGATGAAAGATCTAATTGCTTAGAGATACTGAATCTCACTCAACTCCCACGTTCCAGAGTGTCTCGGCGAATAATTGTTAAAGTGGGTAACTTAGTGGTTATTGCTAGTTCAAGGCTCCTTGTCGACAAATAGTTTTCGGGAATGAGATTTGATGCCGCACTATCATTTCACTCAGCTGTGAATGAGAACCTGGATCAAATCAGGGAAATAACCACGGGTGAGCGTGTTCCTGACCACTTCAAGGAGGGGGTTTGAACCCATAACACCCCCCCTCCCCCCCCTTGGGTACGGCTATGATTGTATACACAAGATCGCTTGTGTTTCTTCTCACACTCACGATCGACATAAATGATGAAATACGAAATCATCGATAGTAATGAATTTATTGTGTCGTATGCAGCGAAATGGATGAATTGAAGGGTTGAAGAAAGGAAAATAATGCCAAAAAGATACCACCCAATTACCCAGTTTGTAACCATGGCAAGGACGATGACAAATTCTAGGAACAAAAACCTACTCGATCATCCGGCAATAATTTCGCTTCGACCACACCAATCCAAAATTATGCAACTGTTAAACAATTACGGCCCGGTTATCCACTATGTGCCAGAATTACTCAACACCGTCGCCTTTATGACTAGTCACGATGGACGTCACGCTAGTTTATTCAAGAGTGAAATTGGTCTGTTATTGTTTGGGTCAGATTCATCACCTCCTTTAAAAATCGGTATAACTGCAGAGATTTTTAAGTATCCCGGGAATCGTCCCGCCTTAAAACATTTATTTATTAATTTCACGAGAGTATCTGCAAAATTTTCTTTGATTATTTTGAGATCATCAACGCAGATACCATCAGGACCTGGTGCAGTATCGTTTCGATTAATTCCTCTTTATTTGTTGTTCTTAAATGAAAAGAAGAGATTGGGGATGTGTTTTGGGACGACGATGTCAGTATCGGCGGTAGTTTCTATTTCTGCATCAAATCTATGGATTGTTTCGTGTTCCTTTGTATTGACAGCAAAATTACCAAAATTGGTATTAGTTGCGAAATTCAAACGATAGTCTGAGGTCTCCCCTCGGCCTGGGCGCTGCCATAGCTAAATCGCAACACAGAAAAAGGACAAACCAGACTATCCATAAATGTGCAGATGTTTACCAACTGTATAAGTGGGAAAGTACGCAATTACGCGATATATGACTAATAACCAAAGACGCGAGTGGTTATATGTGCAAGTATATAGAAGGACTAGTCTTCGAGGCGGTTTCCTGCCTCTCGAAATAATTCTGGTGTATTATTCCTTGATAGCACGTAAGCCAAGGCAAGGAGCTGCTCTGCAATGGCTCCTAATTTGAATATTCGACTATTTTTGGGTGGTGTCTTAATAATACCTGATTACATTGGGCAGAACGTTTTTTCTATTAACATCTGAAGACAACAAATTAAATCACAAACGCAAACAGTTCTAACGGAATTGAGTCGTAATTCGGTGTTGTCAACAGCTCTTGACGATTGCTATTTGTCCTTAAAATGCCGGTAAGCCGATAAAAACAGTATTTTCTCATCTAAATCATTGTTGGAAAAACTTCTTGATTCGAAAATGTTTAAATATGCAGTTGCATGGTCCACGCAGCTTTGAATGCTCTTCATACAAATGTGAACCCTTTCAGAACTGCTTTATTGCGGCAACGTGCTCGAAGATGACGAGAAGTTAAGCGACCTACACATCAAACCAAACACTACCGTCCACGTCTTGAAACGAACTTCTAAGCCTCCGAACTGGTCAACTGAAAATACTACCTATACCGATGCTGATTGTAAGCAGATTGCCGAAACGTTTATGGAAGTGACCGGGGCTCAGATCAATGTTCAATCGCGAATGAACATTTTGCAAAAGATTCTTGACGAGTATCCGGAATTCAGACGTAATCTGGGCGCGCAGGCTCTCATTCGTGATTCAGTGCTGTTCAACTCGCTCGATAAGGTCGACGTGATCAAAAAAGTGTCGCAGAACTATCCGCTCATTTGCGAGGCAGCCGATTTCATAGTGAAAACGGTGAAGAAGGAAATAACTAAAAACTATATAGAGCACGCAGGTAATACATGCATTATAGTTCAGAAATTCAGGAATTGATTCCACTGTAATTGTATGTTGTTTGTAGGATCCGCTTTAGGTGCCGACGAACTGTTTTCGGATTTGACTTCAGGCTCGGAAGAAGAAACATCGGCACAATCGAACTCGGAACAGGCACGAATCCGTCGCATTAGTCGCGATCAATTGGCCGCTGCTCTCAGCCAAGTGGGTTCGGCTTCGTCCAATTCACTATCGAATATTGCTCAAAGGAATGCGACTGGCAACAGCGAAAACAGTGCATCAACGTCGATGTCATCGATGTCAGCAACTGCAGCCAGTCCTATTCGTATTTCGTCGAGTCTACTGAACAGTGCTTTGCGCAACGCGCTGCTATCAACAACGGCCACACCGACTCAGGACTCATCGCGTGGCGAACGGCCATCGGGCACGCCAGCCGAAGAAAATCAATCGTCGTCCGTGATGATGGACGTGTCTGAACCGAATCAAGAGGCGTTATCGGGACTGAACAGTGCCATGCAACGGAACATGTACGAACGGGAGTTGCAAATTATGCATGAAGTAGGATTGACGGAGGACACGACCAACATCCAAGCTTTAATGCTGGCCAATGGTGTCGTGGAGGAAGCAATTAACTTCGTTTATATGTGGAATTCATAATTTATTCATCAGCAAAGCATCTCTGATATTAATTTAATAACAAAAACGAAGCAAGTGAAATATGTTGTGTTAATTCTTTCAACGATTCACTTTCAGCTGATAATTCGACAATTGACGAGATTTTTTTCCAGATAGAAATTTTAGCAGCTATTGTCGCTTTATTACATTTGCCCAGCAACAATTATTTTGTACGTGATTACCTTTTATTAACTTCCCAGTATTTCGGGATGTTATTGTAATTGGTCCGAAAATCTAAGTCAGAATTTTCAACATATCTTTACGTTTTAAGGTTGTTACGTTCGCCACGCAGCGTAGTCGATCTACGAATCCATAAGGGCAAAATAAGGGATATATATATATATATATATATATATATATATATAAATTAGGAAGTAGATCAATTTAGGTAAGGATTATTGAATTATATATATGTAGAGGAGATTTTTGTAGGTTAAGGATATTCAATTATGTACACATATATTGGACTAGATAGATAAATAGAGTTTGTTCCTGATCGTACACGCGAAAGCTGCGTAATTTAAAGTATTATCAACAGCGAAATCAGTTCCATGGGATAGTTCTTTTGATTATATATCTTTGATACTGACGTATGCAAAAACATACCGAACTCGCTGTCAGCATCCCAGCATTTCAATTCAACGCACCGATCAAACGAGTCAGGTTAGCAACGTCGTTGATACCAATCTACACAGGTGTCCTGCATTACCAGCGGCACAATGTGTCTGCCCAAGGGCCGTCCACACACAAGCTTCAGCCACAGTTACCCCCCCCCTCCCCCGCGAGGTGCAACGCTGTGGTCAATCGCACAGACATTAAATCGCCAGCTAACGTGCGATGACAATTGGCACGAAACCGGTCCAAAGAAAGGAAAGCTTCAACGAGTTTAGCAAACTCGGCTGGCTGTTGACCGCCGATACAGCAAAAACAGGATCGGATCGGGGATCCCATAAATATCGCCGGGAGAACAGCTGGCGGGACTGTTCGGTGCTGAGTCTTCTTGGGGTCGGTTCTGGATCCTGGTGGGTGCTGATCGCGGAGAATTACGGTTTTGGCGGGAAGATTCGAAGGAACTTCGCGGCATCTTACTCATCGTGGGGAGAAGGAAGAAAAGGGCGACGAGCGGCGAACGGTGCAAGCGGCGTTAGCAATAAGACGGAAAAATTGTGAATAGAATTAAGCTTAGATAGGGTTAGTTAGGTGGATTAAAATAAAATAGTGATTTTACATAACACTGTAGCTGATTGTGTGAAGTGGCGAAGCGGACGTCGCGTTTACGGCTCTTTGTGTGCATTTGTTTAAAATTCCGTTTTTTTCGGTCGGTGGTTTTTGGCCGTCACGAATTCTGTTTCCGGATTCGCGGACGCAATTCCCACACCTCTTTTTGCGGGTTTAAGCCGGATGGGATTGCCCAAACCGTGGCCAGGATCGGCTGCGGTGCAGTAGTAGACGTTACACGAAATAAAAGTGTAACAAGGTTTCAGGAGTAGTTTAAAAATATTTTACGAAAGAAGTCTGTATTTATGTGTGTACGTACGCATGTACGTGCGTGGTCATTTCGATATCTCACGAAAGCAAAGTCGTGCCGACTTCGTGGATGAAGTGTAAATCGTCAAAGCGTCTTAGAAATGTGCTGAACTGATTAAATTACACGGCTTGTTTTTATTGCTTAGGAGTCAACTTAATCTAACATCGTCATTGCTCTAAATTTTACGTTGCAGATTGCGAGGATGCGTTACACATTTTTTACTCAATCACCCCTATTATGTATCTCGATTCGATCCTCGTTCGATCGATATCGAAGCTGTCGATTCGATCGACAATTGGTATTATGTAAGTCGATCGAGAACGCCTTTTAGTAATACCATATGCATGTCGTGAGAAAAGAATTTTCATGTTAATATTGTGAATGAAAATGGTTGGTGAATTCGATTCGCTGTCAACATATGTCATAATTGTGCTTGAAATTCAAAAAGTGTTTAATAGTTAAAAATTTGCGAAGTGCAGTGAACGCTGGAATACGCACTACGCTGCAAGAGTATAGTTGCATATCAAAAATTTGTATATTTTTGCGATATCAAACATCTTTACTCAAAATTAAAAAAAAATTCAGATAGAGATATTCACAAGCACATAATTATTAAAATATATATTTCTTATCAATACAGCACTTGCATTCTACCGTAAAACAATATATTTACTAGTGCTCAACAGGATTAACAGAGGTTTTAGGTGGGGTTTCCAGTATATGTGCGTGATGTTTCAAAACGACCGCCTAGCTACTAGTTTTGAATTTTTTTCATTTGAAACACAGTCGACTTGAAGCATTTTCAACAATATTCTATTTTCAAATTTATGAAAAATTGATCAAACTACGCTGCGCAATGTCCAACTTTGAAATTTTGTGTTGTCGGACATTATTTTCTCAACTTAATACTATTTATTCGAATTTTGAACTTATTCCGCATTTAGATAAAATTTGAATTTGTTAGGATTTTTGTTGTTTACGAAATAGGTTTAAAGATATGAAAGAAATGTTAGCTATAAATGTATGGTAACGAATAGTTTTTTGAACATATTATGCTCAAAACATAAAGTGCCGGTTCCACTATTTAAATAGGAGTTGAAGACATTTCGAAGGAAAAGAAGTCTTTGCTTTTACCTTTGTTTTAACCCTATTTGGGAAATCAGACGATTTACGTTCAGCAAGTTCTTTTCTTTCAGGAATGAGTATTAAATAATAGTTATCGATTTCCATTATTTAATATTCTCGCTGGGCGAATGCACATTACATTATCCATCGGAGAAAGCCAAACAAATAGTTAACGTGTGTGTGTCGAATTGTTTTCGATTTGTGATTTTCACCCTAAAACATGAAATAATTAACACAATGGCACTCATTATGAAGCACAGAATGATTTCAATAACACTATAACAAACACTTGTCATAGAAGAATTTCCTATACTTACATTTTCTTCAAGTTAAACTGCTCTCGATTGACTCTCGTGACCCCTCGGTGTGATCGACAGCCAATCGACGAATGTCGATCGATATCGACATACATAATACCATTTTCTACTGTCAATTGTGAATCGACATGCAGATCTCATTCGCAATGTGCGTGACGAGAGCTGTCGATCGATATCGACATACGTAATACGAATTCACACGAACGATCGACAACGACACGAGATACATAATAGGGGTGAATACAATTTTCTACTGTCAATTGTGAATTGACATGCAGATCTTATTCGCAATGTGCGTGACGAGAGCTGTCGATCGATATCGACATACGTAATACGAATTCACACGAACGATCGACAATCGACAACGACACGAGATACATAAAGGGGTGAATGTTTAATTCTACGCGAGTTTGGAGTCCAAAATGAGAGAGGTATTTGACTTGAATGTAATACACAATAAACCTAGGAACTAAAACACTGATGATTTTTTTAAGACAGAAATGTACATTCAACTTAAAATCGAAGAAAGGACGGTTGGATCATTTGAATAGGTTTGGGAGTCTCTTTTGAACCGATTTGTTCTTCACCCAATGGTATTTTCGAATATTATTTGACTTTATGCTCTAACAAAATTTGTTTATCTCTTTCATTCGTCACCGTGAACTTATTGTAGCTGAGCAGAGAATATTATAGAAACCTCACTATCCATGACTTACTCAAAAATATGATACGGAATCATAGTATTTGGATCTTCATTGAAATGAGAGTTGCGCCCCGAAATGTAACCTTTTAATATGAAAGTTCTCGGCGGTGCATTTTTTTAAATTGCTTTGCTGCATTTTTTGGCCGCGTGTATGTTTCGCCACCCCGCTCTCAGCTCCATTTCTAACTCAGTACACTCCGTCACGTATTCACCGTGCAAAAATCGTCAAATTAAAACCATGAAACGAATTTTTTATTTGAATAAAACCCCAGGAAAATAATACATAAATGCTTTGTCTCCTCACTGCACTCTGATGATTATAAATTGCTACGTCGGTTGTTTTTACTAAATATATATATTTACTTTCATTTATCGAACACTATGAAATCAAAAAGTCCAAAGCTTTTTCTTTATTGTTATCGAATTTCAGGAGTGCGTCTGATATTCGTGTTTCATCAAAGCCTAGGTCCAGCAATTCACTCAGCGGTATCAGATGTTCGACAATCTAGAATATTATGAATATGATTATGCAATTCAACATTTTGACGAGAAATCGACAACACTTTTGTGTTGTCGGTAAGAAACAGACGAACCTTTTTGTCGTCATTCCCCACGCGCTCTGCGATGCGCGACACCAGTTCCAGAGAGAATCCCATTGAACTGATGTTTTTCGCCAGCGTTTGGGACGAAGGCGACAGTTTCATAAACGTTTCACTCGCTGATTTCGGACTAGCCAAAATTACTGGAGCTTTTGCTTTTTCTGTGTGCAAAAGAAAGCCTTAGTAATTTATCAAGACGATTATTTCACAGTCAACTTACTTTCATGATGTTCGATGCACTGACTATTATTCCTAGTTCGCCTGTTTTCCGAGTCACGAATCTCTTCATTCAATTCGCGCAGAATATCAGGAACACTTTTCGATTTGCTTTTCATAGACGCCGAGGCGGCTCCTTCGCTCTCATTCGACGCTGCTTCCTCCATATCACGAAAAGTCACGGCGTTTTTCGTAGTGGCTACCGTTTTCGCCGCGGTTGTTGCCGTTGTAGCCTCCATCACAGAACTTGAGTTTTCATTGGGTTGCATTAAATGTATGGGATAGTTTGTATGACTATAAATGTAATTATCGTAACCAATGGGCTGAGGAAGTGGTTGGGGATAGTAGTAGAAATCAGATGGCTTTGCGAGTCCATTTATATTGATGGTGTTTTGCATCGCGCTTGGATTGTAGGTCGTGTAAAAGTGGTTTGCATTTCGCAGGTTTGATGGCGGCACGTTGTAAGCGTTTTGTACCGACGAATCACAAAAGGATGCTGCTCCAGTGCCCGCTAACACCTCATTAGTTGTTATGTTACAATTCTCGATGGTCTCAAGATTGTGCGAGTAAACGTCCTGGCTTTGCGGGGTGTTGTTCGCGTTATTGGCGACGAGTCCTTCTTTCGCATCAGCTACCGGCAGCGACAAAGAGTTTGCATGGTTCATGTTATTTACAGGCGATGTGCTGGAATGCAGTTGAGTAACATTTAAAACCTGAGCTAAAATATCTAGATCGTTTATTGTTTTCAGTTCGACATTGTCGAACGGCGACGAAGTGTCGTTCTCGAAATCTGAGTAGTTTATCTTGCTCAACATGTGCTTAGCTATCTGATTGTTGCAGACACCTTGATTATATGAATCAGGCACTATTGTGGGTGTTAGAATTGTATCGAAACACTGTTGAGGATGATTATATCGCACTTGGGCAGGAGCCACTTTTGTCGTCTTGCCGTCAATTTTATTCACGCCCTGCTCTTGAGCCGGACTTGATGACGCACCTCCGGCCGCATCCTCCAATTCGTCTTCGGACGATAGTTCTTCAGTGCTGGGATACGAGACGGCCGTTAAAAGTGTCTTTTGCTCTTCTTCTATTCGCAACCGTTCACTTTCACGTTTACGCATCCGCGCGTGGCGGGCGTCACACTCAACCTCGCGCATCCTTTTCCACTCATCTATGCGTCGCAACACATTCTTTTCCAGACTGAAATCGTACGTTAGCGTAAGGCATGGAACTTGTTCGGCATTGAGTCGCTGGCATACACTCTGCGGCAATGACACTTTCGGCGGTGGCTTGTAGCGCTCGGAAATTTTTACTGGAACATTTTCCATATAATTTGGAGGACTTTGTGACATTATCTTTTGATTGGGTTTGTGATTCTGAAAAAAATTAGAGTACAATAAAGATTAGTTCAAATATGGTAGAATCGTTGAAAAATTTACTATCGAGACAACACTGACAGATCTTTGGACACATGTACGAAAGTTGTGTAGTTTATCAATGTTTGAATTGTACGTGGTTTTATATTTAAATTATTGTAATTTACATCCGCGTTATAGAGCATTCCTTCGTAGTTTTAATTGTTAATAGAATCACAGGTGTTTATAGAAAATTTTCTAATCTCTAATGTCTCAATGCGCATGTGGAGAAGAAGAAGAAAGAAGCAAAACGCTTGCCTGAAGCTAAGGTTAGATAATATTTTAGTTTCTATGTATACTTCAAATTTCTATTATAGACTTTATACTTTAGACCTTTTCTATCTCTTTCGAACAAGATGATTAGTGAACCGAAGGGAATCGCCAACTGCCTTAATTACCATTTCTCAAAAATAGGTCATGAAATAGTAACGAAATTACCGCCGATACTGACATCATTGTTACCAAAACACATCCCCAATCTCTTCTTTTCATTTAAGGCGGAAAATACATGTAACTGCAAAAAAAAATCGATTTTTTCTCTTACATTAAAATGTTTCAAATACTCGAAGAATACGCCAAAAAAACGTTTTGAAGCGATATTCGTACTAGTTTTCGAGTTATAGTCCGTTATAGGCACCGCGGCGTTACCCAGTAAGTCGAGCACACCTGCCGTGCGTCCCTGCCTACTTTCTCTCCGGCGCTATGGGCGGCTCTCTAATTGTGTATCCCTACCATATTCTTATAAATCTGAAATTCTAAGCAAATAGAACCTGGAATCAATCGCTGACTAATGAGTAAGTTATAACAAAAACTAATAATCAATGGTTTTTAACTACTGCAAACTTCAAACGCGTTTTTCCCAAAGTAGTACTTTTTCAACTTCCGTACAAAATATCTCAAAAAATATTGGACCGATCCGGCTCAAATTTATACCACAACTACAAAAGAGTCTTATGTACTATTCGAACCTACATGTATTTGTAGTTTTGGAAAACGTTCCAATAAAAATTTCAAAATAATTGTGCAATCTATATTTATTTAAAAAAAATCAAAAGTTTTGAAAGCTTGCAAGTCAGAAACTTAAACTTATAAAAGTTTGAATTTTTTTCCACATATAAAACAATTCTTCAGCTATCACATGCATTTTACAAAAATCGGATTATTAAGGCAACCTCAGGATTTTTTGCTAAACTTGGTAATGAACTCTGAAACAGTGCTGGGCGGCTGCGGATTCAGCCGTAGGAGCCATGCTTCCATCAACAGAATCCGCCGCCGCTCAGCACTGTTTTAGAGTTTATTACCAAGTTTAGCAAAAATTGCTGAGGCTACTAAATTTATTTTAAATATATTATTTAAATAATTATTTTAAACAATCTACTGGATCGATTTTGATGAAAATTTGATTACTATTTTATAATATTGTAAAGCGAAGCGAAGCGAAGCGAAGCGAAATATGAAGGTCCTAAGTGCATTTTAAGTGGTAAAAAAAATAAAGGGCTGTTTCTCCCCATTTTTTCTTATTTATTGCAATTTTGCGGCAAGGGTTAAATGTTTTAAGATTTTCAACCAAGTCCATCTTCTAGGAAATTTTATTATGCAACTTTTATTGCCACACAACTTTGACCTAAAATGATTTTTTTTAATTTTTTTTTAACATTTCGATTTTTTTAATGTTCCCGACTTTTTTGAGAGGGAGTATAAGTCAATTATTGTATTATGAGTTATTCCACAGCTTTTCCTGCAAAAATTAGTGTCCCCCTTCTCAACACCCAACTGAAAACAGATCCGCCCTGATCTAAGATGCCATTCCTGATGTAACTAGATTTGTAAATGACTACTTGGATAAGGGCCACTAAGTTGCAGCAATTGTTGTAGACCTAAAAAAAGCCTTCGACACAGTTACACATGAAACTTTAATCGCCAGGCTCAGTGAATATGGAATTGTTGGAAAAGCTAATTAATTAATACACAATTACTTGACGGATAGATTTCAAAATACACTAATTGGATATGTCAGAAGCAAAACTACTAAAATTAGCATACATAAGCGTTCTGCAGGGCTCGATCATAGGACCAACGCTATTTCTACTTTATATCAATTCCATAAAAAGGAGACCTTGTTGCGAAAGTGGTTATGTACGCAGATGACACTGTGCTCGTATACTCAGGTAAAACTAATCTCGAAATTGAACAAAAAGTAAATACTGGTATGTACAGGTACTGGTATTGGCTACTCCAAAGCAGATTGGCAATAAACGCGGGGACAACAAAATATATTATTTTCAAACAAAAGAACAGGACTGACATACAACCACACGTAAAAATCAACGACACAACCCTCCAGAGAGTAGAACAAATAAAATATTTAGGACTACCAATAGACGAGAAACTAACATGGACTCCACACATAAATGATCTAAGGAAAAAACTGGCTGTCTTCATTGGACTTCTACGTCGCTTCTACATATTTCCAAAGAAAAAAAGTTCAAATTATGTATGCGCAACTTCTTTTCCGAAATTTCCTATGGCATATTGAATTGGAGTCAAACTTCTAAAGGTAACTTCAATATCATCTCTAGACTAGTAACGAAGGCGTATAAAACCATTTACAATCTCCCTATGCCAACTCCAACGAGCGAAGTTTTCAAAACAGCCCAAGAATTGAATTTGCAAGGCATGATTTCCATGGAAAGGGCTAAATCCATACATAACCATACATACCGTAATGAATACAGCGCTGTGAAATTAGATAGAATTGAAGGACAAAAGCACTTAAAGGATGAGAAACATGAATAATTTTTCTATCGCATTTGCCAGATCTGAACGGTCTGGGAAGTATTATGTACTGGAATATAGATACGGAGAATTACTGAAAATTGATGGAGAGAGTAATTGAAGGAGATGGAGGTGGTTTTAGTCGGTAGAAATCCGGCATGGCTACAGGCAGAAGCTGATCGGTATCTTTCGAAGATTTCCACCTCCCAACGTTGAAAAAAATAACACCATTTGCGATTTGTTGTGATTTATGGTCTGTATTTGAAACAAACTTGAGGATCCGTTCTACATGTGATCAATTAGGCAGGACATATCTGATTACATAAGAGAGCTGGTCCACGTGAGATATATCCGGCATCGAATCAATGATTAGAGAAAATATTTAGCCGTTAATATTTCTTTTATAATTGTCTTCAAAACCGTGTCTCCCATAAGCCGAATGAATTCTTCTCAAGTTGTTGAAGAGAGATTACTCGTATGTTCTGCGCCTGGATTTCCATAACGTGTTATGTGTTTGGCTAAAAATGGATCAAACTTAGCGATAGGCTCTAAGGACATCAAATAATTTCCATTGGTCGAATCTATAACGAATCTATTTTTTCGTCGTGTCCTCTGAACGGCAAACCACGTGATGCAAGTGCTTCCACACATGCAACTACTCTTCCCAGAATGTTTTTCTAGTAATTTATTTCTTCATCTAATTGCATTGTTAACGCGTGGTCAATGTGGCCTAAGACATTGCTATCGTTCATATGCAGGACCGTCAAATTGTGAGTAGGCGAATTCTCACGAGAAATTTTTCCAGTCATTGAAACTTTCCTATTTGTCGAACTGAATCTCCCCGTCATTAAAAAGAAGACCAGGTCCACAAAAAACACATCCAGTACTTTCAGAATAAGTTAACCACTTTCGCGGAACTTTTTCGCCATTTAGAATTAATTATTCGTTCAAATAAGTGTTTTGACAACTGTCGCGCCTTAATCCTCACGCGCGAGCTCGTCGATTGCCCATTTGGCCGGATCGCCGCTGATTTTGCACAGCTCCTGGCCTGTGTCCTTCCCAGGTCTTTAGACCCTGGGGACCTAACTAGCAATAAGTTTAGGATGTTTAAGATAGATTATGCCACATTCATCTTCAGACACAGTGTAACACTGAAGAAGGACAAAACTAATGTCCGAAATATTTATTTGTAATATATAAAGAATTTTGAAATCGTGTATAAGTAGTGTCTGTTATCTATTATAGAAACACGGTTTAGTATAACTCGTGGAAACTTTATTGATTTAATTCGAAAGATATTGAATAAACAAATTAAAAAATTATAACAAAATTGAGGATTCATGTGGTGATGAGCGAAAGACTGCATTGGGAACCACTGAAGTGAGAGAGTCGTCAGACGGTTTAAGGACAAGGTATATATACTACAGGTATGATCTTCCGTGTTTCCAAACTCGTCCGGGCTGCGCACATACGCAACTGATGCCGAAAAATTCCCAGTGCAAATTTTCATATCGCTTCGATGAGATTGAAATTAAATTCCACTTGGAAAGTTGATGGATATGTTATTTGCGTAAGTAAATTTTATATGAAAATTACGACATTCATGCATGATGTATAAACAACTGTCAACGATGATTTTGATGTACTTGTATAATTAAGCATCTTTATAATAACGATGTGGGTACCAACGGATATGTTAGGTTTCTCGGGAAAGTATGGTATAGATTGAGAACACCGCACGGTCTATAGAATTGAATCCTGCAGAAACGTGACAAACAAATTCAATACCAATCATTGAAAAAAGCGAAGTTTAGTTACCAGTTTTATTTTGTTTACGTTTTCTTAATTTAACATTGTCTAATAATTGTTTATTCAGAATCCTTATTTTAAAATACATTGTTGGAATAATTGCCTAGCACGCAGCTCTCAAATTATATCCTTTGAGTAGCGTCTTCAATTAGCAATTACCCTGCCTGCGCTATAATCCTAAAATTATAGCGATTAATCTAAACCTCAATAATACTCAAATTGTTGAGCTGATATCAATCAAATCAAACGCCACAGATTTAACCTATGCGATTTATTAATTATGACTGACCGTGAGTCTAGTCATTCTTTCATTTTTATACACTTTAAAGCTGACCTGTCAGCACAATGCAGCTATCAGGTCAGCAACCGTAAGTCTAAAGTTTACAATTGATAGACTATCTTAATGCTTATGCAAGGAATATTGGTGGGTCAGCAAATACAAATTGATTTGGGCCACATTACACTGCCCATGAGTGCGATTAACCTGTGCATGCCTTCAAATTGCAGGGTCATCACCTGTCTTGGCATGCGCGGGTTGATTGCACTTGAAATGCTCGAACATACATCTTACACCTAAAAAATAAATGCTTAACTAAAACTGGTAATTCAGTGCTGGCAGCAAGGCCTATCAGAGACTGAATAAATTGTGGCCCAACTTGCAACGAATCAGAGTTGAAAATGTTAGAAACATCATTTAATTCGTTGAGTTTGTTAACAAACTCGGAAGTTGGCCTTCGAAGCCCCCCTCCGTGATCTGATTCGTCCAGGTGACGCTGGAAGACGGCTCTTGTATATCTTTCGCTTGCACTAAATCGCGAAGCAAAATTGAAGTTAGCGCATCAGTGTCGTCAGCTGCCTCGGCGGATCGATTCCCTCCTGTATCGAAAAGGGTTGCAGCGACTTCCATGGGAGTATTATCTACGACGTAGTTTTCTGTACTTGCTGATTCCGAAGGGATCAACTCATTACGGCCCAACAAGTGGCTACAAAGTCATAAAGTCAACCCGTTTTGGCTGTGAATGCTTTACAAACCCGATAACGTTCACCACGTGATATAGGCAGTTGTCTTACAAATCTAAACACACGTTAATATTCCACTACTTACGGTTCAATTTCTATTTGTATGCTATTAGCTGCATTTGTCTGCAGTTGCCCTTCTGGTGGAGCATCGCAACGCTTTGGGAAGCACGGTAGATTTTCCGTCGGAATCGCGTCCATTTTCAGGAGTCTACAACACTTCTGCTCGTAATTTTGCAACACATTTTTAATCTCCGGATTAAAAAAACTCTGGCAAAAAATGTTTGGAACAAACCACCGGATTTTCCATTTCGTCATTTTCGGCTCTGCCATACCTTTGCAGCCATATTTTCCGCAGGGATACGTCCCTTGGGAAATGGAAATATTTTACATGTTCCCCCTCATTGGGGCTTTAATTCCGTCGCAATCTTTTGTCGTTATTATTTTTACACCCCATCACGGCACAATTCACTATTTTCACTTGTTTCGCGTTTGCCTTCTGATTTCGAATTGTAAACTGCACGCGGCGGTCCCACAGCAAAATACCTGCTAATGCAATTACACGTTCTTGATGAACCATTTCGCACTTCTTTAATCTGTTTATTTGCAGACAATACTTCTACTGCATGGTAGCACCAATGGGTAAATTTCATGTTTTATTCTCATTACCAGAAGCGGCAGCCCTAATTTTCATGAAATTTGTGCGACGATTCGGCATCAGTTTCGTCATTTTTAGAACGAGATAGAACGAGAGGATGCGCATGATCATACCTGTAGTCTATATACCTTGGTTTAAGGATTAAATTAGATTTTTGTAACTATATCAACATGTTATTAAAAACTAAAACGATCTATGAAAACCTGTCAATACGGTATTCAAATTGAAGGGGATGAGTTCGGCTTTTTTGTTACATACTGTCATGGGTGAGGTAGGTATGGGGGCGGCACACGCGTGGATGGCGAGATAGCATTCACGGAAACATTCGAGCGCGAGACCGATGCGGCGGGCAAGCTCTATGAAAACGCGCTAATAAGCGCCTCCCCTTTCGATCACCTGAGCATTCATTGCCAACGCCTACAAACAGACAATTTATCTATAGTGTGTAGTGTTTCAGTTTGCTGTGAGACTGAATTTTACATTATTGGTTGTTTTTTGTTGTGCGCGTTGTGTTCTCGTTATTTGTGAGACTAAATTTTATCAGATTTGTTGTTTTTTGTTGAACAAACATTGAGCCAAGATATCATCGTCAAACTCGCGGGCTTACAAATCACTAACATTAACTGAAAAGGTAGCCGCGATTAGGAAAGTGGAATAGGGACTGAAGAAGAAATCGGAGATCGCTCGGGACTTCGGAATCCCTTCTAACACATTGTCGACTTATTTGAAAAGTAAAGAAAAGCCTAACTTATATATTGAAAAGTATGAGCTAATATCAGCTAATATTAGGTAGATACCAGAAAACGGAAACGTTAAAATCCACAGTAGCTAGACACATCAAAAGTGAAGGACACAACATAATATGGGATGACCTCGAAGTGTTGAAGGAGGTAGCAGGGACAAGTAGATTAAACGCATATGAGTCGATGTGGATATTGAGGCAGCCGGAAAAGCTGAGGTTGAACGAGGACACGGGTAATTGCCAGTCTACCCTCTTACGGCTAATTACCTGAAACCAATTAGGTTATCCTTTTGTGAAATTGTTAGGGTATATATTTATTCGTGTGTTTGATATTAGCTTCTACTTTTCAATATATAAGTTAGGGTTTTCTTTGTACAAAAGTTAATTTATACACTGAAGAAGGGTGAACAATCACTCCCGAAATACGTATATGTGAAACAACTCAAAATAAAAATAACGTTTTAAAGGAACAGTTAAAGTAATCTTTTTAATCAATTATGCGAACGTTAAACAACCGAGATCTAGAAAATATAGAAAACATTATAAGCAGTGAATTTGAGAACAGAAATGACCGGAAAAGGTGTAGAGCACCAGCTAATCCCGATGTAGACAACTGTGTTTTAACGTGGTTTAAGCAGGCACATGATAAAAAAATTCCACTGCGTGGCCCTCATGTAAGAAGGAAAGTTGATCAGCATAAAGCAGGACAGTGGTAGAAAGAATTAGAAAAGATGATCCAGGACAAGGAGCCCAAAAACATTTTTAATGTTGACGAGACGGGTCTGTTTTTCAAATGCACCTGTGATAAAACGCTTGCTTTTGAAGACGAAAAATGTCATGGAGGGAAAGAGTAATGCTTTTGGTCGGAGCAAACATGGATGGCTCTGAAAAACTGCCTTTGCTAGTGATAGGAAAATTTGCTAGTCGCCATTGTTTCAAAAACGTAAGGTCAAAACCAGAAGAGTATGAAAGTGCACGAGCGTGGATGACAAGTGCTCTTTTTGAGAAGTGGCTCCTGAAAATCAATGAAAAACTTGGAAAAGAAAAACGGAAGATCTTACTCTTTATTGACAATTGTTATTGCTCACAAAGGCCTCCCGCTTATGGACAATGTGAAAGTTATTCCCCCCCGCTAATATGACATCAGTCGTTCAGCCCATGGATCAGGGAAAATAAAAAACCTGAATTCTCACCGGAGATTGCACTTCTCTCAAAATTAAACTTGATGTCCTTCTGACCTCACGTACAGTCTGTCAAAATTCAATTTTTGATCTTTCTAATTATAAAATACTACCTTTTATGTATGTAAATGGTTTTTTTCTTAATTATAGTTATTTACATTATTTCCAACCGATATATACAAAAAAAGTACACTTTCAATGCAAAAAAAGAACGAAAAGAACAACGAAAACAATTATTAAAATTCTTGAAGTGCCAAGAAACTTTTTACACAACTGTTTTTGTTTGCATTACTGTAACGATGTGGAAAATTTACCGTAATCTTTGGTCTGTATTGTAAAGGTCTATGAATTTGTTCATTAGTTGGTGATTGATTTTTGGCTAGAACGCACGAGTGAGATATTGTGTTTTTTTTTAAAATGCCAGGCAAAAGATTATTCTTTGAGTTGGTTCAGATGATGTACTATAATCAGGTAAAAGGGCGCAAGAACTGTCGGAAATGTTTTGTGTAGCACGAAATACACTCTATAACGTTATAAATCGTGCTGAAAATGAGGTTATATTGGAGCCAAAGTGTGGAGGTGGCCCAAAACCAAAAATATCTAAACGTATAGTGCGCCTTACGATAAGGAAAACTTGATAAAAACCCCTGAATTTCGACCAGAACACTTGCTAGGGAACTCAACGAAGAGTGTGATGTTTCCCGTGAAACAGTACGACAAGTCATCCTAAGGCCGGCCATAGACGTACAGGTTTACATGCAGGTATACCTGCGCAGGTATACCTGTACAGTTCAACCGTAGCGTGTATGGCAACTACTTTCTGAAAACCTGCACAGATATTCTGAACTGCCCAGTTTAAGTTGGGATGGAAATTCAATTTGTTTTACCTGCGCAGTTTTGTATACCGGAGTGTGTGTGTGGTTGACTTGACAACTGCACAGGTTTTAGCTCAGTTTTATTTGCACCGCGGCACTGACAAGGTATTTTTAAATTTGTTTTCCGTCATCAAGAATTTTGCTTCAAAGAAACGTAACCAGATAATGGAAGACTTTTTAGAAATATACAAGGAAGAATTTTGTCTGTGGCGGGTAGAGAATACCACGATCGTATTTTGCGTGATGCTGCCTACGAGAAGTTGGTGACCAAGTTGAAGGAACTTGAGCCGGGTGCAGGAAAGGACACCGTAGTAAAAAAAAATTTATAATTTAAGAAGCACCTTCCGCAAGGAGAAGAAAAAGGTCGAAGCGTCCATGAGATCAGGAGCATCAACGGATGATGTCTACAAGCCAGTCCACTGGTATAACGATTTCTTTGATTTCCTTGGGGATCGAGAAACTCCCAGGAGATCATTTTCGAACTTGGATAGCGGAGAAAATGAAGATGAAGTAAGTGTTGCGTATTAATTAAAATTACACAGCACTTGATTAGTTGGTTATAGGTTCATGAAGATGATAAAGATTGTTTATAACAAATTAAACCAATGTCTATTAAGCAAAAATGTTTTTTAATGTACACACATTAATGTCTTTATTTATACAAGAATGAAAACAGAAGACAAATATAACATTGCACCTTTTTATGTTAACCAAGTGAGATGAAAATATTTATAATGAAGTATACTCAAGAGGATTCTTAAAGCAAGATATTCGTTCTGTTAAAATGTGTTCGCGTCGGAGGATCGAACAAAACTGATTTCAAAATTTTGAGGAGTTTGTCAGGAAGAAAATTTGGAAGAGACAAAAGGCGGGAATTGGTGAGGTGAACTCGAAGTTTTTAGCGAATAGGAAAGGACAGTATTATTTTGCCCGCCTTACGTGGGACTGTAATAAATGAAGGGACACGAGGTCAAAAGGACTGTCATAAAACTATGAGGAAATTTCCAGTCATTTGGAATTTTCGGAATTTGGGTTTTACGTCTGAAAAATAATAAACCTTCATAAACATTTAAAGAAATTTTTGTACTGTTGAATTTGAAGATTACTGGGTTTTTTCGTAACATCAATTATTGTGAACCAAATGATATATCTTGAAGAGTGAAAACAAGTTTTACGAATTTAGTGAACGGTAAATGATTCCAGACTTGTTGAATCTTTAGAAATGTGTTGCGGCATGGAACAGGACGTAACAGTAAGTGAACAAACATATCTAAGTAGGTACAAATTTATTCAATCCACAATAAGCGAGTACACATTAATGTTATAGTAAGGTTGAATTAACAGAACTAAAATCAAATAGTGCATGCTAAAAGCAGTGAACTTACTGCAAAATAAATTCAAGTCATATGTAAATTATGCTTGTATTTAACAACATGTTTATCTTGCCATGGCACTTTACCGTCATTAATGAAGTAATTACTGAAACATTCTCTAACGGTTTTCGCAACACGCGGTGTATTTCCTGGATTTCGACGTTCCAGATCGATCATGTTCGATTGCGAGGTGTCGTAGCCTCTGCAAACCACTTTCAGTATTCTCGGAATACAAACTATGTGCAGGTGCATAAAAAGTGGTTCGGCGTTCAATCAAAAAGTTATGTAAGACATGTAGCCATCACCACTTTTTGAATGTTGTGTGGTTCTAAATTTATTTGAGTGTACTAAATACGAAATCGGGAAGCAAGTATTCCGAATACGTTTTCCACAATATGTCTTGCTCGAGACAGTCGGTAATTAAAAATTTCTTTCATTGCTGAATCCGTTTGTGCTTGTCGAAATGGCTTTAACAGCAACGAACACAAACGGTACATTTTTGAAGCTGTCTGAAACATCGTCGGGTTGTGGAATGTGTAACTCATTATTCTGAAGTTTTCCAAAAAATTTAGTACTTGAGAGAACACCTCCATCAGAAATTCGCCCATTAGTTCCGAAATCTACTAAAAGGAATCGGTAGTTTTATAAACTGCTTCAGTCATCCGTAAGTAATTACGGTAGTCTTCATGTTCAACTGCCAACTCTCTTATCAGATTCACGTGAGTAAAACTATTCCTTTTCAACAACCACTCTGTGGACCATTTTCCACGTTTCTTCATTTCTTTTTTCTTATTGATGGCTACGCACAACCCCATCAACGCGATATCATCGTCGGATGCCATGATGAAGAAGACTGAACTGAAAACCTTTCAAGCATACCGGAACGTGTATGAGCTCAAAACCTGTACAGGTATACCTGCACGTCTATGGCCGGCCTAAGAAATAAGTTCTCATCAAGAGCTGCACCTTTCTCAACCTGTTGACTTTTGGGACGACGTCATATTATGCGATGAGACGAAAATGATTGTTTATTGTTGACAAAGCTACTAAACAGAAGAGTTCCAATTACATAGTAGCGATGAACTAAACTAAGACTAAGATAACTCAAAAAGAATAAATGAATTAATTAATGAAACAAGCCGTGAGGTGCGACCCACGAGGTCCACACGGTCAACTTCCCAGTAATATCTAAAAAGATATTAAAAATATTAAACACAATAATAATTATGAAAATAATACTACTTTAAATAATAAAAATGTACTTCTCGTAAAAGTTATTGGAATGACTTAATATTAATCATAAGATCTACGCGAGCGTCAATTGATTACGTAAGGATTTTGATGCATTGGTTTGATTGATTATTCACAAAGCAGTTTTTTCATTAAAGTTAAAACATGGTGCTATGAAGACTATTGAAAATCTGCTCAAATTTTGCAAATATTAATAAACATTGATTGACTTTACAACAATGTCTTTAGAATAAGAGATTTAAGGTATTATGATTCGAATGAACCCTTTTTACATGGTGACTTTGAATGATTTTTTATTTTTAATTTAATTTTTTTTTGTAATCATGAGAAAAGTTTTTGCTGGTTCCTCTACAAAAATTGATAAAATTTTATAAATTCTACAATCATTTATTATTACGATGCGCTAATCAGGTTAAAAATGATTTTTTTTATGAAAAACACTACATTTCCAAAAAATATAATAAATTAAAAAAAACGCTTTAACGATTTTTTTAATATATAAAAACAGGATAAAAATGATAATACGCGTCGATTGACACCTTAATGATGGAAAGATTATATTTAGTTCTCGAGATATAATGAATGACGTAAATGACCTTGAACGTTTAATGATTTTTTATTTAATTTTTTTTTTGTAATCATGAAAAAAACTTTTGCTGGTTTTTTCACAAGAAGTATTTGGAGTATGTAAATTATATAAACATTGATTACTTAGGTTTGAAAATCAGGTTAAAAATTTCGTGTTTTTGAAAAAAACCTAATTGTTTGCACTTTTTTTTTAAAAATTAAAAAACGGTTCCAAGAATTTTTTTAAAAATTTGATAGAATCACATAAATGTCAATACGCGTCGATTGACACCTTGTTAAAAAAACGTACGTTTGGTTCGCGAGATATAACGCATGACAGAAATGACCTTCAAACGGGCAAAACAGCAACCCCCCCCCCCAACCGAAGTTTCCCGAAAACTAATCAGCTCTTAAGATTGCAAAGACGCTTCGATTGACACCTTAACGAAGTCGATCGGACTTTGTTTACGTGAGTTATGCTCGTAGAAAAAAGTGTCCGCGAACGCACCTACGTACGTACGTACACACACACACATACATCTCACTTTCTAAAAACACTTTATATATACTCTATAGACCTCAAAACGTAAAGAAATGTTGAAAATTTCAATTTCGATTTTCGAGGCGATTACAAGAACTTCCCATATACTGGGAAGTTAATAATTATAGTAAATAAGAATAAAGAACAGTCGTGAATGAGTTAGAAAATTTGAGAACTAAAATTAAGAGGAAAATATAAGATTTCTTAGTTTGATCTTATAAGTATTTAAAGAGTAACCGAAGGAACCAAACTGCATAAGGTCATGGTTTCGTTGTAAACGAGTCAGGGGAGAATTATAATATAGGTTAGACGTGGTGAAGGGAGGGGCGAAAATAGTAAGGTTTCTACAAGGGTGAGAAGTGTGACGGAAGTGAAGTTCATTGCAGAGAGGAGTGTCGAGGATATTCAAAAAAGCTTGCAAAGGAGAGATTCGTCTAAATATATTCTACGTTGTTGTAAAGTGGCAAGGTTGAAATGTTTGCGACGATCATCGTAAGGAGCATAGGGAATATTGAATTTGTAGAATAGAGTGCGAGTAAACTTGCACTGAATAGATTCGATCAAATTTGCATCACATTTGCTAGATCACGATGTGTACTACAATGATGGACCGACTAGAGTGTGGCGCAAGCCCTGAACATCGTGGGAAAATCGAAATATGATTCCGACTGTAAAATTTGGTAAGTTAACCGTTATGATTTGGGGGTGCATCTCAAGCAGAGGAGTAGGAGACTTGGCATTCATCGAGTCAACCATGGGCGCCCAACAATATTTGCATATTTGTCAAACAGTGCGCAGAAATTCGGGCGTATGCATAACAACAAACCAAATTTTAATTTTTACCAGGACAACGATTCCAAACATAAGGCGCACATGGTGCGAATGTTGCTCTTATACAACTGCGGAAAAGTGATGGATACGTCAGCCCAGAGTCCTGACTTAAATCCCATCAAGAATTTATGGGCCTACTTAAAGAAACAAGTCGCTGAAAGGCAACCCAAAAAACGAACTGCCTTAAAAACTGCGATTCTCGAAGAATGCCAAAAAATATTAACCACGTAAAAGTTGATTCATTCAATGAAAAATCGGTTGCAATCCAAATATTAAATATACCAAATTATAAATCTTAAATATCCTGTAAAATATGTAAATATTAAATAAAATAATAATTTGCGTAATTTTTTTTTTGACTCTTCAAGAATTGTAATAATTATTTTCGTTCTTTTTTTGCATTGAAATTGTACTTTTTTTTGTATATATCGGTTGGAAATAATGTAAATAACTATAATTGAATTTTTTTCGTATGTGTAAAATCATTCTTCACAGACTACAGTGGTGGAAAATAAAATAGGTACAACATTCAAAGTCGTCATTAAATAAGTTATTAACCATTATAAAGGCAAAATTTTATTACGCCATCTATTGCCTCAGTACAATAGATATAAGATCTTCTAAAATCAGCCACTGAACTGAAGGTACACCATTTTAGCTTTCGAGAATTCCGTATCGTCGGACTCAAGGTCAGTTTTAGATTGGAAAGTAAAATAGGTACACTGTGCTTACGATCAAATAAAAAGAAATTGAGTTCTATAACCCTCATCGTGATAAATTTATGTTTTGCGAAAGAGTATGGAAAGATGGAAAACAATAAATTTTGTTGCTAAGTATGCATTTTTTAAGGCATTATGGGACGTTCAAAACATTGCACTGAGGAGCAAAGGGTTTTCATTAGAAAACTTTGCACAGAAGGACTGACACACAGGAAAATAGCACGAATTGTCTGCTGCTCTTCCAATATGGTAATAAATGCTTTGAAAGCTCAACAAACTATTGAAAACAGAGGAAGATAGCGAAAAACAACGGCAAAGGATGACACAAAAATAGTCAATATGGCGAAAAATCAGCCATTCGCAACATCGAATGAAATATTGAGAGATAACAGATAACAACACGAACAATTAGGCAACGGCTTAAAGACAACAATCTTCGCTCCCATTCAGCAAGAAAAGTTCCATTTATAAGCGATAAAAACATGAAGGAGCGAAAAAAATTCGCTTTGAAATAAAGACTTCGGAACGGCGCCGAGGAAATCATAAAATGGAGAAAAATTCTATGGAGTGATGAAACGAAAATCAATTTGTTCGGCTTGGATTGGAAATCGCGTGTTAGACGCCCCGTTAATACAGAACTATCGCCTGCCTACACGAAAAAGACAGTGAAGCATGGTGGAGGGAGCATCATAGTATGGGGATGCTTTTCATGGTACGGGTTAGGGCCTATCTTTCTAATAACTGGCACGATGACACAAAATGGGTACATTGATATATTAAGAAATGTAATGTTGCCTTATGCCCAAGAAGAGATGCCATTGTTATGGTGGTTTCAACAGGACAACGACCGCAAACACAAGGCAAAGAAGACAATTCAGTGGTTTACTACCACAAAATATCTGTAATGGATTGGCCAGCACCGTCCCCGAACTTAAACCCGATAGAAAATCTGTGGGCTGAAGTTAAGAGGGCTGTTGCAACAGAAAAAAAAAGAAAAAAAAAAAGATTTACCTATAGAGGCATGCCAAAAATTAGTGAGCTCTATGCCCAGAAGATGTGAAGCAGTCGTAGTGAATAAAGGGCACGTCACAAAACATTAAGGAATATTTACATTTTACTTTTTGTCCACTGAAACCGAATGTACTTATTATTATTTCCACCTGTATATTAATATTTTTTGAATATATTCAGTTAATGCCTGTAAAATGGCGTACATTTTATTTCATTTTCTTTGTTTACAACTTCAGAATAAATTAAAATTAGTAAATTCATTTTCTACCTTGATATCTTCCAAATTATGAGAAGTAACCGGAAAATGTATAATGTACCTATTTAATTTTCCACCACTGTATATGTGTAAACAAGCTTGGGATCTTGTGTCACAAGAAACAATTAAGAACTGTTCCAAGAAAGCTGGTTTTCTTAAAAGAAGAAGCAGAAAGTGAAAGTGCCAACCAATCTGTGATTGAAGCTGTGAGATAACGGCTGGAAGGATATTATGTCAGATCCAGCTATTTCCTATGAGGAAACCGCATGTATCTGGCTATGTTCCGCACGCACCGCATGTACGTGGTGTTTCGTAAGATTTTCGTACATGTGGTGTAAAGTTTGGTTTTGAAAAAGGCAAAACATTATAAATTTTAAGACTTTATTATTATAGAAAATGTTGCCAGATGAGTTAAAGTGACTGCGTAATCGCAATCTTGTTTCTACAGCGCTAGGCGCCTATTTATCCCTCAGATATGACTGCGTATTCGCAATCTTGTTTGGCTGGTTCAGAAACTTCAAGACGAGTCGCGACTATGCGCTGACTATGGTCAAGAAATCAATCAACGATTTCCTTACTATCTAGATCCCTTTTATACAAATTTTCTATGTACTAAACTTACCAACTAATCAATAAATCAATTGCATTTTTGACTCATCCACTTGAGGTTTATTGCTCTGTAAGCATATGCAATTCCCTTTCATATATATAGTCATAAATTCTCACTAGTTCATATAGTCATAAATTTTCACTAGTTTCTTTTCTCCTAGTCATAAATTTTCAATAGTTAGTTGTCAACAAACAATCCACAACACAGGGTTCACATTGCGGAAGATCATTCGTAGCCGTGTCAATATTCATATTACATCTTGGCGTGTGCCATATGTTATTCAATTTTACGTTGCAGTAAATTATGACGTAGTGAGATACACTACAGTGGTGCATGGACGTACATGCGGTGCGTGCGAAACACAGCCAGGTACATGCGGTGCACGGGCAGGACATGCGGTGCGTGTACCAAGTACATGTGACGGGGCAAGTAAAAAGTTTCGACAAACAAAAGTATCCAAAAAGCATAATACGAATTGAGTGCAGTGCGTGGTCAGATCCTGTTATCCTGCTATCTATGAGGACTTCGTGAACGTAGACGAAGATGTTGCGGTGCGTGGCGAGCTTACTAAATCGGACATCATCACTGCGGTACGAAAGATTTGTGTTGGAGAGCGTAAGAAGTAAGTTTCTACTCTACAGATAAAAAATTTTTCGACTGACTATTACAACTTACCACCCGCTTGGCGGTAAACGTAAAGCGCGTGTTCCAATGAAACCCGCTCGAAAAGACATGAGGCAAATCTATCATATATTCGATAATAATCTTTTATGAAAGTGAATGCTTTTCCTAAACTAAGGCTAAACTATGCGACACGGTTGTCACAATTGCATTTTTTAACTTGATTAATCTGGAAACGTGCGAAAGCTCGTGAAGATCCAAAATTGTGACTTGAGGCATATGTAAATTGAACTTTGGCACACGTAGTTTAGCATAGTTACAAATCGCAATAGTTATTCCAATATAATTGCTACGTTCGCCCAGTCGATAGCTCCACTAAAGTTTTATACTAGAAATCATGAAGTTAGAGGTTGTTTTTGAATAAGCTCTGATGAGATAGCGTCGAAACGGAGGGAGTAGCTTGCGAGTTTTGTTGTTAGTCTTATTATGTTGAACCTTCAACTACGGACAGTTTTTCAGGTAATACGTTTCGAAAGTATTGCCATGCACCAAAAGCGAGTGATTCACCGTTGCATTGATTAATCACCCTTAGAAAAGTAAAATTCTGCCGTTATCTCCGAATTGCCGACCACCTTTCCGCGACATCAATACAAAGTCGACCTGTAATCACTTGTTTACATTGGCATTACGATAATATTGACCTCTCCGGCTGGCAAATGGTGCGCCTTGCCCCCTTGGAAGTATTTTTCAGCTTTGACTTTGTTTTCAACGACCCCCAAGTTCTTCCACAAAAAAATCATTTCGCTTTAAAAATGTGTCTTGGTAAATTGAATTAGTGTATGACGAATCGTTCCCATATTTTCCAATTCATTGAACTCAGTTAATACAGCTGCAATGTTTTCAAACACAATTACCTTGATTTCTTCGCTTGAAACATTACATTAGTTTTAGAGCTTATCGAAAGAGTGCTATTTTCCGCTGAAATTTTAACAAATCACTAAAACGACCCCGCTCCGTTGTAGTTATTGTTTTGTCAAAACTGACATTTTCCGCGAATGACATTTGCAAAGTGACAAAATGTCAAAATGATGACATTAAGTCGGATCAGGTGTACAAACTTGAAGAAAAACGCTGAATAGCAATATGGGTAATGTCAGCCCGACCAAACCAAATTCGGCCGTTGAGCGGTTCCAATTCGACGCGCATTGAACTCACTTCGTCACGGGTGTATTGAATAGTCGAACTGCACTACCGCATCGCCGAAGCCGTACACAAGAAACTAAAAGAGGCGAGTTTGTGTCAAGGGAAGCGTTCTATAGTAAATTTATACTCAAATCAATAAAATAAACTTAGAACTCCTTTTACTACTCTCATTAACGACAACCGGCACAATTTGTTCGCTCAGGAAATTCACCAATCTTGCTCAAGGGCATATTTCTGTGCTCATGGGACACACCATTTAATTTGTAGCAGTGCTGTTCCGAGACACAAACCTATGGTTGACGAATTTCCTGGGCGACTAATAAACATCATATGTCAATGTCAATTATTGCACGTCAAAAGTCTCAATAAATTTATCTGAATCTGAAGCTTGCTTGCCGATTTCCCTCGAAAATACAGCGCAAAGTGCTTGCGGGTTCGGTCGTAGTTGTGCGGACGGTGCAATTCAAGTGTATCTTGGGTGGAAATCAATCAACAAGTGCAACATCCATTGGTCGCCGCGTCGCGCCGCCACCCTCCCTGTCTGGTGCTTTTGTGTCCGTGAATTGAGTGAATACGCCGTGAAGGAAGGCGTGAGTGCAGGAAGCGCGGAGCAAAGTCAGAGGGGGGCACCCGCACGGAAAGGCAAGGCACGAAGGGAAAAGCCAAGACGGCGGCGGAGTCGCAGAAGGAAGAGGAGCTAGCTAGCTCGTGTAAGGAAGACTAGTTGTGCGGAGCAAGGCGAGCGAGGGGAAAATCTGTTGGCTTCGGGCGTGTGACGGGAGGAGTCGGCATCTTTGTCACTGCGGTGGACGACAGTCGGCGAAAAAGTGAACTCGGTCGAGCTCGAAAATTGTTGCGGGTAGCGAAAACGGAGCGGGCGGGCCTTTGTTTCGATAATCCTTGTGTCGCGGGCCGAGTGCGAGGCGCCAATTCGTGTAGCGGCGACCGGTCTTGGGAAATGGACTCGGGCGTGAAAAGTGGCCATTGCGTGAAGTGAGTGAGTGAGTCACTGCATCGACGGCGACGAGAGATTCTTTTCATAGATTTTCGTGATTTGTTTTCGTTTGGCGTTCCTGGAAGCGCACGCCCGCATCCGAAAGAGTCGCGGACGGAAGCGAAGACGAGAATCCGCGAGCGGGCGCCACGGCCTTTCTGCAATTGTCAGGGCAAAGCCCGGCTGTGCAATTCTGGTGGCGGCGAGGCGACAGCGTTCCGCAGAGTCCTTCAGTCCTACAGCACGCGGCTTTATAACCTTGTCGTCCAGGAAGTGGCCAATTCACGCAGGCGAAGTGGCCGGCGCTAGGGTGCAAGCGAGGTGCGGGGCTACGTTCCCGAGCGTACTTTGTTTGTAGTGTGCCCGACGGAAGGAGAAAAGGCAGCGCGATTTGCGACCCAAGGATAATCATATTTAGGAGGCGCGACAAAATGACTGAATATAAGTTGGTGGTGGTCGGTGCTGGCGGTGTCGGCAAGTCCGCGCTCACCATCCAGCTAATCCAGAACCACTTCGTGGACGAGTACGACCCCACGATCGAGGACTCTTATCGGAAACAGGTTGTCATAGGTGAGTTTCGCTTGGCCGTCCGTCCGTCTGTTGTCTAGACTGGAACTCCCTTGAACGCCCGCTGACAGATGGTCGCGGCTGGTGTGGACTTCTTTGTCTGGAACACTCCCAAGTGCTTTTCTACGCACGCGAACGCGTTCCTGCAGGCTTCCTTAAGAACTTTAGAAATCACAATCAAAAGGTGACAAAATAGTACACAGTATGCAACGCGTCGGCCCTCCGAGGAATCAAAATAGTCATGTTCCAGGAGAATCTGTCACCAGGGCTGCCGATGTGACGGCAATCACCCGTATTGTGGGTATTGCGGCCGCTCCTGCTACTCAGCATGTTGATTCAATATTTTTGTGTGTTTATCCAGAACCTCCCAGACGACAAAAAGGAATGATACCGGAGTCTCATTAATTTTCTTCAACATTAAATCTAAAATAAAAGTCTGCCACTCCTGAAAAGAATACCATTTGGTTTGGCTGTCGAAGCCTTTTTTTCAACGTTGGGAGGTGGAAATCTTCAAAAGATACCGATCAGCTCCTGCCTCTTGACATACCGGATTTCTACCGACTAAAACCACCTCCGTTTCCTTCAACCACTCTTTCCGCCTTGAATGTAAGTAAAAGTTTCGTTTTTCAAGTAAACGATTCCTTAGTACTGATTAGTTTTAAAAGATGAGAACTTGTGTATGTCCTTTTAGCTTATGTGGGGCAAGTCGTTGTAGAAATTAGCTGCACAGTTGATCAGAACTCACCACGGACGTTCTGTCCTAGCAACTTTTATTAATACATTATTTGCGCCTCTCATACTACAGTCGTTCTCCGCCCCAAATTTATATCTGGTTTAATGCTGCTTTTCCTTCATCGTGTTGTACATTTTTATGTATGAATATCCCTTTTTCTGAATGTGAATCCACCCATTGAAGCTGTATGTCCTTGGGCTATTTCAAACACCTCGGTCTCATATGTGCCTTGGTGATAATTCGTGATATGCCGGTTATCCCTAATTATGCCAACATTTTGCGAAATGGAGACATACAAGAGACTGCAGAAATGGAAGCGGACTGCATCTTCGTAGCTTTCGTTTTGTGGTGAAATCAAAGCACAGTCTGCCTTTATTGTTGCGAATGGGACTGAAGAAAATTATTACCAGGCGTTAGATACTGTAGTTGGTTGGTTGTAGTGGCAGCCCCCTTTATCCAACGGTGACTCATTTTGACCACGATAGGCCCATTGTGATACCACAGAAGATTGGGGCGGCATTGGAACCTGTAGGATGACGAGAACCATTTAGATTGGCTATGCAGCTAATATTTGAATTAGCTACTTCCATGAGGCTCTACAGGAAGGGTGTGCCTAAGATTCGCATGCGTTTCTTGGACAGTGCTGGGCATTCGCACAGAAAATGTTGGATTGTTTCCTACTCGTTCGCTGATCTGCAACTGTGGCAGAAATTGTTGAAAGGAGTATCCAATCTTTCTGCGTGTCTGCCAATCAGACAGTGCCCTGTGAGTACAGGTACGATGGAGCTCAAGGTTTCACGGCTCGTGTTGAGAAGCTGCCGATTTAATTTCGAAGCAACGGGCGTGCCAAGTTTGCCTGGTTGTCCTGCAAGTTTCATTCAGAAGCCAGGTCCTGTTTGCAGCCTCCATGTAATACTGCTTGAGTCCTAGCGTAATGGAGGCCAGAGCATGGCTAACTTGGGGTGTTAGTGTATAATTCTGGAGCTCAGTGCCAGCTCAAGCTAGCGCATCTGCTTCGCAATTTCCCGGTATATCACAATGGCCCGGTACCCAGCAGAGAATCACTTCACAGTGAAGCGACATCACGTTCAATTGTGAGCGGCTTGCCATTACAAATTTGGATTAGATATGCACGCTGGATGAGATCCTGTAGGATCTTAGTGTTGTTTGTGCAGATTCCGTTGTCGTCTTTTACGAAGTCAAAACAAAAATATATGAACGAATGGCTCCACAATTTCGAGTGATATTTGTTCATCCTTAATTCCGTCTGGTCAGCATCATTTTTCCTGTTCGAATCATAATCATTGTTCTGCATTCATTCAGCTAAGCCGCTTTTCAATGTTGAAAAGTATTTCTTTGGCGCACGGGGCATATTGTTGTCATGCTATCATCGTCAATGGCGTACCAGCCGAAATCAAGACTTGGCCTCCTGTAGACTTCGTCTACAGGTGTTTCGGTTTGACGATCGCATCCGCATAGCGTTTTCGTGGTTGCGGCGCAAAGTTCTGCCATCGCTCAAGCGCGTCCACATGGCCGGTCAATCTGCCTTACCACCTTTGAATGTCTTCACAAAAGTATTTGAAAAGGTCCAAAGAATTCCGTGCCCTTTAACTTTTTATAGCATCTGCAAAATTTCTGCATGTTCTTGCTGTCTGCTTTGTCTTCAGTTGGGGCGTGGCCGTTGATCAGCTAAAAACTAAAAAAAACATTTTCTCTCTCGCCCACTTAGCTTTGAAATTAATGAAAAGGTTCTTAAGGGATCATCTAAACCAGTCTACAAAGAATTTTTTTATACAGGGTTAGTCATATGAAATGTCTCCAATTATTATTAGTTTTAAAAAAATGTGTGTGGAAATATTGTTTTATTCGTTCAAAGTCAGGGTTGTGTGAAAATGAACAAAAAATCAGGATTCGTTTACTTTGGCGCGATGTGACCACTTTCTGACTCAATTATGGCCTTAAGACGACTAAAAAACGCGTCGCACGCTGTACGAATGTGATCTTACGGTATTTTGGCCCATTCAGGTGCAATCGGTTTCTTCAGCTTGGCCATACTGGCGTATTTTTTGAGCCTTGCTTTCCGAAATGAACCAGATAAAAAAGTCCATCGAATTCGCGTCTGGGGAATTCGAAAGCCATTGTGTGGACGAAATGAAGTGTGGGATATGGTTTTCCAGTCATTCTTTGTTCACGCGAGCTTTATGAGACGGTGCCGAGTCTTGTTGAAATGTCCACAGCGTACGACCGCAATGTTTATCTGTCCACGGCTTCAGAGCACCTAAAATATTTTTCCGATAATAAGTCTAATTGATTTTCACGCCTGGTTCAATATAACCGATAGTAGAGCGTCCAATGAAAGTTACTGCTGCCCAAACCATTATTTGTGATGGAAAATTAGTTTTGGTGGCCAGTCGAGGTTTAAAAATCTCGTATGAGCGTTCGGTCAAGTAAACACGAAAAATCAAGAATTGTTCAATTGGGAAATTTTTCTCATCAAAAAACACAATGTTTGGGAATCGACCAATCTCGTGCAAGTGAATCAGCTGTTTGGCTCTTTGTAACCTAACCTCTTTTTGGTTTGATGTAAGATTGTGTGCCTTTTGCAACTTATGTATAAGCCGTTGATTGAGCTCATTTTCAATATGCGTCGCATGCTTGCTTGCCATATTTTCAGTTCTTTGGCCATTTGATTGCCACTACGTCGAGGGTTTCGGTGCATTCTCGCTTTCACTTTACGAATCACATCTGGTGCTGTTGCTTTTTTTCGGATCACCACCATAGCGTTTATCAATGCTACCGGTATCGTTGTAACGTTTTATGGTGCGATAGACAAACTTTCTGTTCACTTTGCAATGGCTGAGCTGACGAACAATATCTATTTGCGATTCGCCAGCCAAATGTGATGCAATAACACTGTTACGTTTGAAATCCAAATTGCAAATAACCTTTTCGTTATAAAATTGAGACATTAATGCTTTTGGTGGCTTGTGGACAATATAATGAACTGTCGCCAGTGTATATTTGACGTAGCTGTCATTGGCGATTTGACACATATAACCGATCTGAAGCTGGTGACACTTCATACGACTAAAGCTTAGTACACAGTTCGGTTCGGCGCAGAAATTTGTATGAAAATTCTGCAGGTCCATAAATTCCGCACAGAATTGAGTCTGAAGCAGAAGCAGTACACAGTTTTCTGCGCAGAATCGATGAACTCGGTAGATGGCAGCACCAAGTACTCCCACACTTTTCAGACTTGAATTTTAATTGTTTCGACATTTCTTTTGATGCAGAAAGTTGACGTTTGGCAATAGCTGTCATTGAAGTTGTCGCCATCATCAACAGCAGCCGGCAATTTGAAGAGTCAAAAGTGTAAATGAATTTTACTTTCTTAATCTCCACTTGTCTCCATTGTCAAATTTCCAGCAGCAAATTATTTACCAAATGTGGAGACATGCAGAATTTTCTGTTCTGAATCGAACTGTGTACTAGGCTTAACCCTGTAGTATTATGCAAAAATGTGGAATTTCTTAAACGAGATGCTTCGTTCTGGTCGCATAATTCGATGTATACCGATCGTGACAACTGTAATTAGAAAAAGGGATTTTTGCAGGCATGGACCGCCTAGTCGAGGATCCAGCTCGTTCAAGGGATATTCATTTTTTTGTTCTTTTCACTCCTTCCCGGGAACATTATTATTTGCGGTAACAATTCAAGCATTCGAAAGAGCTGAAGAAATTTCGTATATTCATATGAAAATATCGTATTCTACTCTACTACTCGAAAAAAAAGCCGAAGTTTTCTCGAAACGTCGTTTGTCAAACGGTGAACCGGTGACCGTTTTCAAGGAATCCGTCTCAAATTTTGTCGCACTATCCTTAACGTTATTCCCTAATATTGTGGGGAAGCTTCGTTATTTATTTGAAAATTTCGTACTATTTTGAAAGTAAATCTGTTAAAAAATGACCACCTATATTAAATTTTGATGTTGAAATGGCCGCCATTTAGTAGATTTACATCGAAAAATCCTCCATTCGTTTCTACAGTTTTTTTTATATATTGATTAATAATCTTTTTGATTTTTTGTTTCAGACGATTTTTAAAGATTTAAGACTTCCCGGCGTTCGCTTCTATTTTCATGGACACTATTTGAAATGTCCAACATCAATATATAAAAGATAACAGAAGAGCATTTAGTTATTATTTAAATTGTAGGACATGAGTCTGATTTGAACAAACGGAAAAAAAATCGGACTCACTTTAAAAAAAAACAATCAAGAAAATCAGCGATTTTTATGCTCGTACCAAGCGTTTTTGAATTTTTGTGCGAACTTCTTCAAATTGACTGCACGTTTTACGATCCGGTACAAAAGTGTTAAATTTTGCTAATGTCATTCGAATAAATGAAACTAAACTTGTTGCAGAGGAAAATTAAGAAACGAAGTTAGAAGCAAAAAGTGAGTAAATGCTAGCCGTATGCATGGTTTCCGCACCAAATTTCCAGAATAGATTGACCAAGTGGTTTGGCAGTGCTCAAGAAAGAATCAATACAGTACTTATTTTCCAAAAAAACAACAACAACAACAAAAACACATCTTAGAAAATCCAGTTTGTCATCGATCCAACAAGCGATAAGTGCTATATTGGTTGTCACTACTAAATGACGAATAGATGATACTGTTTCGTATCTACATAAATCCAGCAATGAGGCTTTAAGGGTGGAGCAAAACCGTACACTGATATAGTTTTGTGGTATGCGATAAAACTAAAAACTACTTTTTGGGATTTCCCGAGAATAAGTTGATGATTTTCCCGGATTTGATCAAATCTTAGAGATGCGTTTGGGCTTTGCTTCTGCTTCTGCTTCGGCTGTGCGTTTGGTTACAGTTGGGTATTGAATGCTCTCAAACGAACAAGCTACTTCCACGGCTATGTTATATAGAAAACTAGCGGCCCGGTACGTGCTTCGCTACGTATAAAGTGAAATAATAAAAAAAATTAATTTTATTTAAGTTCATTTATTAAAAAAAAATTTATTAATTGCTAGCTATTTTAAAACTTAATCCAAAACATTTGGATAAACAATATTTCCATTTTGAGCATGAATAAATAAATTTATTGGGGTACCGACTCTGGAACAGGCAACATAAAGTTGGCCATGTGAAGAACATGATTCCTCCACATTCACACCACAAACGTTAAGTGTTTGCACTTGGACCTTGTTGATGGACATCGCAAATGATGAACGCACAGGATATTGTAATCGTTTGAATTCAAATGGCATATCAGTTGTAATCATAGGAATACGCGGTATGAAACAAACTTCTCCTTTTGATTTATAAGTTAAGATCTTAGCTTCAATCAAATTTGGCAATAACTTTTCCACTGCCAATCTGGTGCCATTACACAGTTTTGGTGGATTAATATTTCGCAATAATATAATCAAAGAATCAACTTTCAGATTCAAGCAATGCGGTGGCATACCAGCCGGTTCCAATGAATTTAAAAATTCAATTGGATAACTCATTGCCTCATCTTGATTCATAACACTGTCAATTGATTTATATGTCGTGACTACACCTGGCAGTTTCGCTTGAATTTGAAAATTAATGGCATTGATATAAATGGTCTTCGGTGCTAAAATGGCGCGCTCTCTCAACCAATCATGATTTCTGTAATTCTGAAGAATATTTGGAAAAACACATTCAATCAATACATCTATCGATTGCGCAATTGTACAAAAATTGTTCGGTATAGCGATCAATCCGTTGGTACTGTCGATTTCTATTTTGCCATCACCAATTTCTAACAATTGTTTGGAAAACTCATCGGCAGCTGGATCATTTTGTAGGTGATCGAGGAATGACAGGCAATGTTTGACGAAAATCCCCTGACAGTAATATAAAAGCACCACCAAAAAGCTGTTGATTACCACGTAAATCTTGCATTGTTCGATTAAATGCTTCTAGTGATTTTTTATTTGCCATTGTACACTCATCCCATAAAATAATTGACTTTAATTCAATTTGAAACAAACATCCCCATTAACAAAATGATCCGCCATTTATTGAATTCATTTGTTACAAAAAATGTGATAATTGAAGAACCGCTCGACCGATTTTGTGCAAACTTCACATAAACCATCTACTAAATAGTCCGAACAAAGCCTAAACATTTAATTTTAATAGGTGAAACCGTTCTTGAGTTATAAAATTACAACGAAAAGTGGCATTAATTGTTATAGATATAGATGTCATTAAATAATTCATTATTAAATCGACGTGCTTCCATCTGTTACAAAAGAATAAAAGACCCGTATGCACACAATATGTTTTTTCAAATAAAGAAACACACATGCATACATGTAATTCACTTCAACATTTCAAAACTTACCGTTGTTTGACAATTTAATTCAAATAAAGTCTGTAAATGATATGAAACACCGACGACTCGCTAAAAAACTGAGAAAAGTACACGCACACATATACATAGTATACATTTGAACAATTCAAGACTCACCGTTTGTATGAATGCACTCAACAATATGTTTAAAAATATAAACACAAAGCAATAATTATCGCTGACAATTTGCTTTAATCGAAGCACGTCCAAAATGAAATTACCGCATGAATTACATAACAACATGCTTGTACTTTCAACACTGCAAAAAGTGTCAATTTGACAGTACAATCCCCATCTTAAAAAAATTTTCAATTTGACACAAAAATCCCCATTAACAAAATGATCCGCCATTTATTGAATTCATTTGTTACAAAAAAATGTGATAATTTAAGAACCGCTCGACCGATTTTGTGCAAACTTCACATAAACCATCTACTAAATAGTCCAAACAAAGTCTAAACATTTAATTTCGATAGGTGAGCCCGTTCTTGAGTTATAAAATTACAACGAAAAGTGGCATTAATTTTTATAGATATAGATTAATGAATTTCATCACCAAATTTCCAAACTTAAAAATACACTTGTACTTGTTACGCAACTGTTGGACAAATTTTCTGAAGTTGTTGCTGTACGAAGTTCTCAGTGCATTGCCTCCATTCAATTCCAGATTGCGTCTGACTATAATCTTTCCTTGTGCGACAACTTTAATCCGCTAATAATTGCAATCTAAATTCCATTCAATTAGCCATTCTACTCTCGTTTTTTCGCAATGAATCATCGTCGCATTCATCATTCAGGGTGTGCACTGCATTTGCGTCAATTCGAAATGATGATTTCCCTTGGAAAACCATTCTGATCGGAATGAGAGAAAATCTAATGGTCTAATGCCAGTGGTGGCGGCACCGATAGCGATAGCACCAGCACTACAACATTCGCCACTCGCGTCTATTCTTCTGCTGATTTTCGAGTGCACTAGGACGAGCCAGCACCAGATCGCGGCGAATTTATCCACAATCTGATGTGAGGTGCTACGCAAACTGGAACGACCGGCGTAAAAATGTTTAAATATAAATTTCGCCGTCATGCTTAAGGATAGAAATGATGAACATGTTTGCGGGATATCATCGAACTGGAGGCCAATAATAATTTTATGGATGTGAACAATTGATTGTTCTGCGGCGAAGGGAGCTCGTGCGTAATCGCAGGTCGTAAATAAACCTTACGTGGTTATTTGTGCGTAATTGGTTCTTAATAAATGAAATTTCATTGCTGTGTGAAGAATTGTTGAGTATGAGTAATTCAGATACGGAAAGGTCGTGGACTGTTACGTGTGAGGACTTTTTAAAAATAGCGGTTGGAAATCGACTCGTCTAAAATATTGGATTAACAATATTAGTGGCTGCATATTTCAGTTGATGCGAAGCGAAGGTTGAAAAGCAGAAGAACATGGAAGTGGAATACAGCTTGTTCGACTAGAAGGTGCACGCTCGCTTTCTGTGATTGTAAATAATTGTGCCGTATCAGAGATAAGTTGCAAATTCTCGAATTTGACCAGAGACTAAAGGCTTTTTTCTGCATGAATTAAAAATTTCAAAACGGCTTGCAGTAGCGTTTTTGATTTTGAACCGCAATCCGTTCAACCAATTATAAAGGCACTTTTAACTATCTATCTCGCTTATCGATGTTGAGCTCGATAAAGGAAGAATCCAGCTGAAGATAGCTATCGTTTCATAAAGACACATTCAACGATACCCGACAGTAGGCTGGACATTTTCGTTCGAATTTTCTTTCAATTTATCGCTAAAGGATTCGTTATTGATCGTTAACGGCAAGCTTAGAGTGAAAAAAATAAAAGTAATATTTTAACACAATTCCTTGTTCTCATTAGTTCACCCGATTGATTTCTGCGACCCAACCTGCTATTATGTTTTGTTACAACTCTATTTTGCGTAACGTCCACTCTTAAACCGTAGCCGATCTTGGCCACGGTTTAGGCAATCCCACCTGGCTTAAACCCGCGAAGAGGGGGAATAGTTTTCAATAAGGGCGCCACCCGTTTCTGCGTCGGGACTGCCCTGTCTGCGTATCCGGAAACGGGAACAGGATTCGCGACGACCCAAAACCAACGACCGAATAGGGAGCTTGAAACAAGGGACATAAAAGCCGGAAACGCGACGTCCGGTTCGTCACTTCACACAATAACGACTATCTAATTTACTGAACTAATTTATTTTCTTCTAAAAACCTAGCTAATTTCTATCTATAAATACTTAATTTTACTTACAATCTGTTTCTTCTTCTTAAGCCTATTTCCGCCGCACGTAATCGGATAACGCTTGTGGTTTGGTAGTGCTGGTAGGGTTAATAACTTTCGGCCTTATTGTTGTTGCCGTCCTTTCTAACTTGGCTCCACTCATCCTATTGACCGAATTCGTACAATCTTGGTAAGCTAGCGTAGATGTCGCTTTCGTCGTACTGTTCGATGTTGGGGGGGGGGGGGGTTGGTTGGATTCGCTAGTCTGGCTGTTGGAGACACGCGTAGACACTATTTTACAGGAAACTCCCTTTCACTTATACTATACGAGTGTTCTTCTGGCACTTGGTATTTTTCCAAATTGCTGACCTTCAAAAGTATCCTTTGAATCCACTCAAAACTCTCGGAAAAATATCTTAAATATCCTTATGGATCAATTCTTGAACAGTTCACTTCGTCTAAAGGTTTATAAAATTCGGTTTCTTGGTCTCAGCACTCGTCTTTACTTTCTCTATATATTTTCATAACCAAAACTGGTAGAGGGAGAGCCAGTGACCAATTTTCAGTTGTCATTTCAAAAGTCTTGAAAAGTTACTGAATCAAAGTTTAATATCTGCTCGACAAAAGAAGCCAATTCTGGCAGCCCACAATGGCCGGAGTAAATTACGGTAAAATTTTAAAGACGGTAGAAAAAAACATTTATTTTAGTGAAAGTATCAGCCATGAAATTTATGCAGATTATTTCTAAAAGTATACTGAATGTATAAAAAAATTCGCTGGAACATTTTCGTTCCTCCTAATTGTTGACAGAACGCTATAAAAAATTTTTAGAAAATATTTTTTATTTTTTTATTTCTTCAGTCTTCAAATTTTAACACAATACAGAAAATATGGACAGAAAACATATTATTGGATGCCAGAAATAAATTTCATCACTTACTATCTGCCAGAGAGAAAAACGCTCCCGTGCAAGAGCGAGCGAGACAGTTAAATTCAGATCTGCCGGTTGAAAAGAGAACGCATATTGGGCCTCATTAAAGATGGATTGTAAATTATATATAGAAAATATATATTGCTGTGAAATTACCTGTCACTGTGACAGAGGTATTCTCTAGTCACTATGAAAGTTGTAAAACTTTTTCAATTAGTATACTTTTGGAGTTTAGAATCTGGAATCTGGTCATTCCTTACCAGTTCATGTGACGCAAATCTTTATTTATTCTTGAAACATTTCGAAGGTCATTAGACAGATGTGACCAAGTAGTAAGGATGTTCTAGCAGTTTAGAGTGTTCGAAACTATACAGAACCGCGTCAGTCCGTTAGAAATATTTTTGGAGCGCAGTTGATTTTTTGAATAATTCTTAAGTGTATTCAAAATGATTTGTGCAATCTGTAAAGAGAACACTAGTAACATTTTACGTTTTGATAAACAAGAAAAAATAGACAAGTGTAAATTAATGTTAAACGCCCGTTAAAACCATAATATGCAGCTTTGTGATGTGGTTTTACCTGACAACACTGATATTGATATTGGTTATCATAGTAAATGTTATCAGAATTTTGCTGCTGTCGGACACAAGTATTTAATTGAAGAAAGTTCTGTGACAGCGACTTCAACTGATCGCCCTTCGTCACCGGAGCTATCAACTTCGGATATATTACAAGGACACAATGCAATGGAGCAAGAAGAGAAAAGCATTGAAGAAAATGAACTACTCAAGATCGACAATCAAGAAGAAATGAATGCAAAATGTTTCTTCTGGGGAAAAAACGAAAACAGCACCGTGGTAAGGAGCAAAAAATTTATAAAACACAAACACTTTGGCTACCCTTATCAAGAAATAAAGCGACCTTGATGATACAGAAGAAATGTAGCAACGTTTTGAAACTTTAAATACATATTTTTTTATCATAACGTCTGTAAAATGGCAATCGTTAATAAATGTAAGGCGCTAAAAAAACTTTAGTAACCGATTGGCATAAATATCGTCACTATCATGAATTATCGTTTAATGAATTAATCGGTTTAATTGAAGAAGAGATTTAAACGATGATTCGAATGATTCAATTTTATTGAAAATATCAATGTTGATGATGATGAAGAGGAATACAACGACAAAGATGAATGAACAATGATAATCATGCATATTGTACATAAATACCTTTTTATGATGTAAAAAATAAATTATTCACCGAATTTTTTATATTTGCACTTGTATATATTTTACTGTTCATTTGCGCTCTCTTTATCACCGACAGATATGAATTTAACTGTCCCGCTCGCACTCGCACGGGAACGTTTTTCTCTCTGGCAGATAGTAAGTGATGCAATTTATTTCTGGCATCCAATAATATGTTTTCTGTACATATTTTCTGTATTGTGTTAAAATTTGAAGACTAATGAAATAAAAAAAATAAAAATATTTTTTAAAATTTTTTCATAGCGTTCTGTCAACAATTAAGAGGAACGAAAATGTTCTGGCGAATTTTTTATACATTCAGTATACTTTTAGAAAAAATCTGCATAAATTTCATGGCTGATACTTTCACTAAAATAAATCTTTTTTTCTACCGTCTATAAAATTTTACCGTAATTTACTCCGGCCATTGTGGGCTGCCAGAATTGGCTTCTATTGTCGAGCAGATATTAAACTTTGATTCAGTAACTTTTCAAGACTTTTGAAATGACAACTGAAAATTGGTCACTGGCTCTTGGTCTATGGGAAATCACTGTAGAAAAATTTTCAGTGTAGGATTTGCGCGGTCACGACAGCACACACCGCACTATTATTACTCGAAGATCTGAACTGGAAAACTGCACCGCTCAAGCTTCGCACCCAGTAAAGATCGACACCCAAAACGCACTCGCCTTCGACTTCTCCAGCTCGGCATCGACAAAAGATGCCGTCAGCTGTTCCCGCGACTCTATGCGAAAATCCCGATTCCGTTGCTGCATCGACGGTCAATGGCCCACGAGTTTGCTGACCTCATCAAAGCTTTCCTAGCTTTGGGACCGGTTTTGGCGACGCACGTCAGCTGACGATTGAAGTTTCGTGGGTTTGGTCTGAACGTTGCACCTCGGTGTGGGGGGGGGATGCTGTGACTGCTACTTGTGGGATGTGGTTGGAGTGCTGGTGAAATAATCGTGGCAGTCGTTAACCATGGTGAATTGCATGTACCAATGTGGGTATCACAGGCGCATAGTAGACTCCATTGGCGTATCGTAGACCGGGCGGAGCCTGGATTTGGATTTGTTACGGCAATTGGGTAAGCGTTGTTTGTTGCCGTGATTGCTGGCAACTTATCTGCAGGGTCTGTGACGTTGACTGTAATGCATTTTGCTGTTGAAGATACTTCAATTACGCAGCCTCGCGCGCACGGTCAAGAACACTCTCCATAACAACTTTACTACCTACTTAGTTACCTAATCCAATATCCTTACATACCTACATCTCTCTATATTTATATAATTCAAACCTCTACTCCCTACAATATAATTCATTAGTAACAATATAATTCTTAATTGGCTTGATTGGGTGAAGTGGCGAACGTAACATTATCAATGTTTTTGAACAAGGCAGCGTTTACTCGCACGATGGTTTGGGGTCCTCAAGAACGGGCAGACCCCCATTTTGCCCTTATGGGTTGTGGGTGGACCACGTTGCGTGGCGAACGTAACAGTTTCAGAAATGGTCCTCTGGCGTCAGAGTTTGAAATTTTTATTCAATTAGTTTCTGTGATGTTCGCACCGTGGCCCACTGGAATGAGAATACGAAGCTATGCTGCTAAGTCACAACGATAATTTGCGGCCATACTTCGTTGGATATACTTAAACCTTTCCCATGATCTTTAAATATCGTTAACTATCTTTGAGAATATTGACATTTCTTTGATACCTGTTCACTATCTGTAAAAATCGTTACCTTCCTTCCAAACTTGCAAGAATCACATTTAAAAATGACAATTATGCGTAATATTGAAAAAGTTACGAAGATTACATCAAAACGTGTTGAGCTTACAGCTTACAGTAGATGAATCCGAAAGTCAGTTGTACACTTCCCCATTAAAAATTCCGAGTCTAAGGTTTGAAGCGGTATTGTTCACTATTCTGGGAAAAATTGACAAAAATTTACCCTCTGATGGTAGCAATCTTGTAATTGCATATATAATAGCTAGTTTTGAAATTAGATCGAACCGATTGAATAGCTTTTATATTATCCAACTTGGTGGGATTTGACATGCGCATTAGTATTCGATTCTGCATCGGTACACATGCCATTGGCACACTGATTCGGTCGCGGCTTGTATACGTGCACGAATTCGTGCCACACAATACCGTCCTCGCCACCATACATTTGCCGAATTCCACATGGGAAAATTTCGCTGCAAGTTTTCATCTGTTCTTTGTCGCAAACGTCAAATGTATGGGATTATTAGATATGCCAGCTGGAATTACTCATTTCCCCGATCAAATTACAGGATGGCGCAAAAGTTTCTGACCTTCGCCATGAAAAATCAACCTGAATAAATTTATCGGTAAAAAACTATCTTTAAAAATTTTGACACCCACTTTAAATTTTCTTACAGCTACACAGCTTCAATTAATTTCCATAAAGAGTGGAAACAGAAATTTAAACGATAATACGAAAATAACGACTTTTGTTGAATACTCAGCAAAAACAGGTACGAAAATTCGAAGATGATTTGTTGGTAGGCTCAATTACAAGTAAAATATGCTGACCCATAAGTACTTGGGTGTTTTTTATTAGCCTTGGATGTTAACTGTGTACGGTAAAAATAATTATCAAGATATAAATTTATCCATTCAGATTTGGTTACTTCAAGTGAAAGTACCAAATTTATCGAAAGACCTTAATTTTAACGTTCTTTTGTACAAACCCTAAAAACTTCGTGAATCTTCAACGAAAAAAATTGGAATTTTTTGGCGACGATAATGGCAAGTGGTCGAATTCAAAAACGTTTTGCAATTCAACGCATGCATCGATTGGGATACAGCTGCAGCGACATATGGAGAATACTTAGGATCAGCAAGAACACCGTGAAAATATGGTGCAATGCCGAAGAAGAAAGCATGGAGGATATGCAAAGAAGTGGTCGACGGTCGGTACTTTCAGCAGAAGCAAAAAGGAAAATTCGAACATTGGTTGAAAATAGACCTGGAGTGGGGACGCTAACAGTGACGAAACGGTTCTCCGGCGGCCATTAAAAACGTGTCGAGACGAACCGTTCAGCGATACATTCGGTCCACCAAATGGGGCCGGCAAGCCTATGGACAATGCAAGAAACATCTGCTTTCCAAGAAGAACATTCGAGACCGGCAGAATTTCTACCAAAATCTCAACAACCTCGGATTTGCTGATGACAATGCCCGTGGTGAAAGGCTGTGTGCAAACATCCTTTTTACGGACGAGTCGTGGATCCAACTGCATCCAATACCCAATCGACAGAATAGGACAGTGAGAACCAGCAATCCCGCAAATATTCCCGTAATACAGATTTCGAAATTCGACTTAAAAATCATGGTAGCTGACGGAGTGAGCAGTTGCGGAAAAAGCCAACTTCACTTTGTTCAGCAAGATGTGTCTGTTGATGTTTCCATCAACAGACACATCATATTACAGGGAAAATATTCTTCCTGTTTTTGTGCAATACCTAACTAATTGCAAACAATTTAGGGGTGGAAAGGAAGTGATACGCATATGCCGCATACTGCTTTGAAAACTTATGAGGCGATTTATGAGAATTTTTCTAATGTGTCGATTGATTGGCCTGGTAACTCCCCTGATTTGAATCCCATCGAAAATGTGTGGTCCAAATTAAACGAGAGTGTCTTTAGAGATCCTAGACCAAAAAATAGGCAGCAACTGATTCGACGTTGAGTGGGACGCAATTTCTGCAAACTACCTAAAAAAATTATGTGAATGTTTCAGAAAACGACTTTCAGAGTGTATAGAAAACGAAGGAGACATACTTCATACTAATTATTTATCATATTACTAGAGAATCCAATACCGACTCTTATTTCTAATCCCGGGATTTCGGGATTTTTCATTGTCTATCCCGGGATCCCGGTATTACCCCGGGATTGAAGACTGCATTATGAAAAAAGCAAGAGGCAAATAAAAACAGCTTTAGTAGAAATCAAATCGACATTTTATTAAATTAGTAATTCCGTATTCAATTGTTAATCGTTTAACATTATTTGTCGCACATTGTTAATCAAATATAAAATTAAATTTTAAAAAATCAACAAACATAATTTTTGATTAGATAAATCGTTGTGACTTGACATCTATAATACATAATCTACAAAAATTATTTTAGACTTCAATCTACTTCAAATAAAATAAAATAATGCAAATCAATAGCCTAGTAAAAAGATTATTTAGAGTTTCGAAAATGATAACGGAGAAATAATAATGCGTCCAATGTTTCATCACTGAGCCTGCTCCTCAAATTATTACAAATATATGCAGCCGCAGAAAAGGCACGTTCGGGCTCAATTGAAGTTGGAGGAATTGACAATAAAGACTTGTAAGTTTGCTCCAAATTATATCCTCGAATGGAACTAGAGGATATCTGATATAGGTTCATCTCTTTTTTAACTATTTGAGATAAATCAGTGTTTTTATTTATTTCAGGTGTCAATATTTTCATACTGTTTTCTATTTCAAACTGAAGCTTTTCTTTGAGTGGTAGCTCAATTTTGCTTGTTCCTGTGGGTTCGATGCCCAAAGTTTCTGCCTCCTTACTACTTTCATAATGGTTCTCTCTGTTGGTTCTTTCAATTGATGAGACTATCTGCCTTAAAATTGTTGTGCAGCTGGGAATTGGAAAAAATAGTTTATTTCGGGCGATATTGCTGCGTCTAAGTTATCAATATCCCGCCAAGGGTTTTACAGATAACTCAAAACGCCAGATAATTCAGTTCGTCGGTGACTTTCTGAGTGCTCTAGCAAATGCGTTTTTAATTTATTAGCGAGCATGGACTTAATAATCCCAAAAATCCCGGGATTGTAGGAAATCGATCCCGAAACTTTCGGGAGTAAAAAAGAGCCGGGATCCCGAGATCCCGAATTTCGGGATCCCGGGATTGTAATCCCTACATATTACCTAATGTGTGTAGTTTATAATAAAATTATAATATTAAATCAAGATTGTTTTCTTTCAAATTTTATACAAGAAATACTATGGTCAGAAACTTTTGCGCCACCCTGTACATGGAAAATATGTTGCATGCTTTTTTTCAAATGAAACAAAATTATAAAGCTATATTCTAAATGCTTATGTGTTATACAGGGTCTGTATAATAAGTAACCGGACTGACCTCAGGAAATTTTTTGTTGGCAAAATATGTACAATTTTTCTTTAGAAATCTTCAAAGTAGTCCCCATTGGAGTCGATAACACGCTGATACCGGATTTTCCAATCGCCGAACGCTCCCTGGAAGTCGGCAACCTCGATGCTGTCTAGAGCCCTCGTCGTAGCACGTTGAACGTTTTCCAGAGTCCCGAACCGCGTCCCCTTAAGGTGTCTCTTGATCTTGGGGAACAGAAAGAAGTCCGCTGGTGCCATATCCGGGCTGTAAGGAGGCTGTGGCAACGTTGCCCTCGACTGTTTGGCCAACTGCTCGGTGACGAGCAGGCAGGTGTGCGACGGAGCATTGTCGTGATGGAGGATCCACGAATCGGCAATCTCCGAACGGACTCGGCGAACCCGGGCGTTTAGTCGACGGAGCACCTCTCTGTAGTACTGGCCGTTTACAGTTTGGCCGGGTGGCACAAACTCTTTGTGAACAATGCCTTTCACGTCAAAGAAAGCAATGATCATCGACTTCACCTTCGATTTGCTCATGCGCGCTTTTTTCGGTCGTGGTGACGCCGGTGTGTGCCACTCCGAACGCTGCCGCTTCGTCTCAGGATCGTTTTCGAAAACCCACGTCTCGTCTCCTGTAATAACGTGGTTAAAAAACTCTGGTTCGGTTTGCAGTCGATCAAGGATTTCCGAAGCGACAGCAACACGACGCTCCTTTTGCTCATCAGTCAGGTGTTTGGGTACCAGCTTCGCGCAGATCTTCCTCATGCCCAGATCGTTCTTAATAATGTTGTGAACGGTCATCTTAACAATTCCAACCTCATCTGCGATAGCCCGAATGCTCAGACGACGATCACTGTTCAACACATCACGCACTTTTTGCATATTTGTGTCCGTGTGACTCGTTGATGGAGGACCGACGCGCTGTTTGTCATGGACGTCATCGCGGCCCTCCCGGAAATTTCTGTGCCACTGAAACACTTGAGTTCTGGACAGAGCATCCTCACCGTAAGCCTCTTGAATCATTTGAAGAGTTTCCGTGGCCGTTTTCTTGAGTTTGACACAAAATTTGATGCTAACACGTTGCTCGATCGTACGCTCCATTTTCACTCCGACAACATAACTGAACACGCACTCCGCTCTCGCTCGATGCTATCTCTCCAAGCGCTTGGAGGCAACTGCTGCAGCCCGGTTCCCTTTACCTAGACCCCCACCACCACTACAGCACCAGATACCGGTTAGCAGACGCTTTGACGGCGCGGGGCAGGCTCAGTTCGGTTACTTATTATACAGACCCTGTATTCCCAACAATGTCCGGTTATCACCCTTTAAAAGAGGAAATAATTCAAAAACTATCATTTGCGACATTGTTTCAGTCATTGTACAAAACTTATACCCAGCAGCATACGTTGTAAATGATGAACGTTTCACAGCATTGAAGATATTTTATAGTTTAGGTCTCATCGAGTAATGATTTTATTCAATTAAGCTGAAACTGCTCAGTTTCAAGTAAATCAAATCATATCGAAGGAATCTATTGAAAGTTAGGATGTCTTTTTAGTTGTCTTTAAGAAATCTTCGTTTAAATATTGGGTATTTTATTGGATTCCTATCGTTTTCTTTTCTTTTCCTATAAATTTATCTTAAATTTCATTATATGAATTGTAATGCAATTCACATTTTTAATCAAATCAACGCTATGTATGAAAGAAAATGCCACTTTTGAACATATACAATAAAGATAACATTTATCAAACCCGCCAAATGCAATTGATATCGGCAGAAAGAAGGTGTGCAAGATAAGATTACCCGACGAGTTTGGAATTTTCATCGACTTGTCGATTGTCCTAATCATATATTCGCGAATTGATAAGAAACACCCCAACATATTGTACTGCTTGAATAGAAAGATATCAAATATTTAAAAAGATTTTAATAGTGTTTGAATAGACTTCTGCAATATTATTTGTAGTGAATCACTGGCCTTATTAAAACAAATTTCAAAAAATCTCTAGAGGGAAAAGAGATTTTCTAGTATTACTCAACTCTTGGCTCGATTGGCACACGATGTCTTCATGCTGTTGATAATTTGTTGAATATATGGCATCGCAACCACACTCATTCCAAGGCTTACATAAAGTTGTTGAATGCATTTTCCAAGAACATCAATTGATAGACAATTTCTGAGAATGGCAATCAAAATTGGGTGGGTCATCTGTTGATTTCACTTTAAAATTATTTTTAATTGAGTGCCACCATACAAAAACAAAGTCTCTCCGCAGAGGCCACCATACAAAATATGATCCTGTCGGCGGTGCTCTTGCAAATTTTCTTTAATCTGGGTACCGTGAGCACCGTGCGATGCAAAGTATGCATTTTGATTCCGCTGGCGGGGCGTGTGGCCTCTTAGGCAAATTTAATGATCCCGCCGGCGGGGTGCGTTGGCACTCAACGTGTTAAAACCACACCGGTGAAATTCTTGGTGACGATTGTTGTTTTACTCGAAAAAGAAATATCAAATCACTTAGTATGCCGCTGTAACGCACTCGATTGACTGCAACTCTGTTCTCATCTTAAATTTCACAAAAGTAGGAACGAAAGATGCAACCACTTTAAATCCTATACCAAAAATCACTCTTTTAACATGCAATGCCTTCTCTACGACTAGTGCATATCTCCAGAACCCTGAATCCTACCGTGCTTTCTGACATATTTTTTTTGAAAGATGAAAATTAGCTCCGTCAGAAGAGATGATTGTTCAACCAAAGTCATCATGATTTTCCAACTTATTTAAAGCCCAAATACAGAAACAATAATTAATCGTAAAAGGACTTATTTCTTACAGTGCAGATTTTACACTGTATAACTGTCAATGTGTCAAGCGCGTCACTGTTGCCAATGTCGAAGTAACACGCACTTCAAAAATAAACCAGCAAATGGTCCATTCTACACATCTGCTCAGTTCAATTTGAATCATTTCTTCTAAGTTGGACAAGTAATTAATTTAATTTTCTTACTATTTCATAGATGGAGAGACATGTTTACTGGACATATTGGATACTGCCGGTCAAGAGGAGTATTCGGCCATGCGAGATCAGTATATGCGAACCGGCGAAGGCTTTCTATTGGTATTTGCTGTAAATAGTGCCAAAAGTTTTGAAGATATAGGTAAGATCTGTGCACACGGCTTAACAAGTTTTCAGAAAATGATACTTATTGCAATAAATAATGCGTGATATTATTTTAGGAACATATCGAGAGCAGATAAAACGTGTAAAAGATGCTGAGGTGGTACCAATGGTTCTAGTAGGAAATAAATGTGATCTTCAAGCGTGGGCTGTTAACATGCAGCAAGCGAGAGAAGTTAGTATGCAATACTTTCTATTGTTGCTGAACAATATTTTTTAAAGAAACTAGTTGAATATTAAAATAGAAAAAGCTTCGGCAAAGAAAATTTTAGCGGCTGAAAGCCATACATATTCTTCCGCGGGCCTCATATCAATCATCCCCAATATGATTCGGTGTTTGTTTCTCTTTCTTCTGGATTTAAGAAATGCATTAAACCAGGCATCCTCGGATGCCACATTTTTAAGTCCTATTTACTAATTCATCAGCATTAATGGCTCGAAAATTTAACTCGATTTTGGGCATTTATCCAGTATTCTCGAGGCAATGGAGTACATTCTCCAATTGAAAGCCGATAGGGCGCAGCTGTCAGCGGTAATTAATTTTGTTCCCAACGTATTTTTGGCTATTCCGTTGAATGCATTAGATTCTTTCCTTCGTGGAATCTCCGGATTTCCGCTCAAAACTTTTGGTAAAAACCTTATCAGTGATAAACATATCCGAAAACCGTATCTAGCTTATGCTTATGTATGGCATCCAATCGTAAAGAAATATTTAAACCAGAATAAGATGGATTGAATCGAAGGAACTGGCGTTGAATTGAATATCCTTTTCTGGCTTGCTATACAGTCGAACCTCAAGGGGACCGAGAAAATTTCGAATTATCGAGGATTTCGATATAGCGATATTCGATTTATCGAGGTGATTTCTGACTGTCTGCGATATATAGAGGTGTTAGAGGTTCATAATAAAATATGTACTCATTGCAATTATAAAAAATTATTTCACTGAATTATGTAGAAAATTTTACGAGAATAATTGACATTATTTATTAAATTTATGAAAATAGGTTATGATTTTCTAACAAAAAATTAAGTGGAGGTTTGGAATAAATCTGAAATGGTAGTTGAAAACGACACTTTATCTAATGCAGCAATGTATTGGATTGCCCGTTGACTCATCACACTTTTCGTTCGTAGGAATCTCGTGAAGGTGGTATTAGCACATCGCACATCACGGAATGTGGGGTCTGGGTCCGGTGTTTCAACCTCGCTGTCTCCATTGTCCTCGCCGGCAACTTCTTCCGTATCTTCGAAAACGGATGCGATGATGTTTGCATCGCTTAACTCACCGCATATAACCAGATCATCATCAAAGCTGACAAACTCCTAGAATATAAGTTCTTCAATGTTGAGCTTGTTTGTGACTTCGCTCCATCGATGTGGTGTATCAACAGCACTATAGTCCCCGCCAATGCTTGACCCGCATTTCTTAAAACAGTTCCTAATGGTTTTTTCCGTCACCTTTTTTACGCCTTCGAAGCCATCAACAAGGCATCGAGCAAGTTTATTTTCGTAAGGTTTTTGTCGTCGATATCACGAAGAAACTGTGGCAGCACTTCTTTCCTGTATAGAACTTTAAAGTTTTTTATTATCCCTTGATCCAGAGGCTGTAGTTTGGATTTGGTATTTGGGGGTAACTCAATTTGTATGTTTTCAATTATTGGAAGATCTCCATATGCGGTACAACTGTCAACAAACATGAGGATTTTCTTTTTTTCTGTATCTCCTTGTCGAGGTCCTTTAACCATTTCCCAAAAATGTCAGATTCCATCCAAGATGTATAGGTAAAATTTAAACCCCTTTGAAACATCGTGGGTTTTTTGCTTTTCCGATCATTAAGAGCCTCAGTTTCACAGTTCCTGTTTGGTTTGCTGCAAGCAGTACTGGAACTCTCTGCTTGCTTTTTTTCCACCATAACACAAGTCCCCTTTAAATGTTAAAGTTTTGTCCGGTAAGCACTGGTAATAAAGTCCAGTCTCGTCAGCATTGAATATATTCTCGGGATTGTACCCTTTGGTTAGTTCAGGAAGTTTTTCACTCCACCAAGTACACACATTATCGTCTACACTTGCAGTTTCCTCGGTAATTTTTCTGAAAACAATTTCATTTCTTTTCTTGAAGCTCTGAAGTCCAGCCATTACTAGCACAAAAATTTGGTTTACCAAGTTGTTTAGCAAATTCTTTTGCTTTTTCCTGAAGAGTTGGTCCACTTATCGATAAGTTTTTGTCACGGCACTGCTTCAACCACTTCACAACACAATCTTCGATATCTTGGAACTCAGGCTCTTTAAGCCTCTTTGATGATGAAAAAGCCCGATTTTCATACTGGCTGGTATTCCAAACTGTTTAGCAATATCGCATTTTTTGTCAACCCCGGCATATACGGCTTGAATAACTTTAATTTTGTCGTCATACGAAAGAGTTTTACGCTTTACCATTGTAGAGAACAGAAGCCGAATTGTATTACTTAACTTGTCTATTAGAAAAGGAACAGAACTGAATGATGACAATAATAAACAAGCCGTGAGGTGCGACCCTTGAGGTCCACACGTACAACTTCCCAGTAATATTTACATAAATATTAAAAATATTAAACACAATAAAAATTATGGAAATAATACTACTTTTAATAATAAAAATGTACCTCTCATAAAAGTTATTGGAATGACTTAATATTAATCGTAACATCTACGCGAGCGTCAGTTAATCAAGTAAGGATTTTCGTGGATTGGTTTGATTTAATATTCACGTGGATCAATCGGAGGGGGGCCAGGTTACAAAGCCTTTTCTACGTTATTTGTTATTTTCATATCGATGCTTGAAGGACAAAACAGCGCTAGCAAAAATGAATGCAGTTTTTGTTCTTACGACAACTGAAGAGATTTTGTCGCTTGATGGCCATTTTGAATAGTTGCGGTCAAAACCGCTAGCACTTCGGCATAATCACTGAATTTGTATTTTTTCACGATTTTTCATCAATGAAACTAATAATTATTTCTTATTTTCTGTTGATTTTGCGAAACATTGATTATGCAGTCAAAAATAAGTTCAATTGCATGTAAATAGTAAAATATATGTATTACAAATGATGAAGGAAGTAATTGAAATCTTACGAATACTAAAGAACAAAACTCCAAAAAACTACAATTTTTTATTTGATAAAAGCTTTTCAAAGCATATGATTTTAAAAAGTGTTGACTAGAAAACATTTTACCATTCAAAACGTTGATTATCTACAATTGCAAATTTGATTTGATTTGTATTGGTTTTCAAAATTTAAGCAGTTTTTTTTATTAAAGTTAAAACACGGTTCTGTGAAGACTATTGAAAATCTCCGCAAATTATGCAAATAATAATAAACTGATTGACTTTACAACAATGTCTTTAGAATAAGAGATTTAAGGTATAAAAATTCGTATGAACCCTTTTTACATGGTGACTGAATGATTTTTTTTATTTTTAATTCAATTTGTTTTGAAATCATGAGAAAATATTTTGCTAGTCTCTACAGAAATTGACAAAAGTTTATAAATTTTATAAACATTTATTATTACGATGTTAATTTTATTAATTATTAATTAATTTTTTTATGAGAAAAAACACTAATTTTCAATATTTTTTTATTAAATTAAAAAAATGGCTTTAAAGATTTTTTTTTAAATTTAAAAACATCATTAAAATGTTAATACGCGTCGATTGACTTCTTAATGATGCAAAGATTATATTTGGTTCTCGAGATATAATGATTGACATAAATGACCATGAAGGACATGATGACTTTTAATGATTTTTTATTTTTAATTCAACTTTTTTGATAATCATGAAAAAAAATTTTGGTGATTTTTTTACAACTGTTTGGAGTATATAAATTTTATAAATATCGATTACTGAGACTTGAAAATAAAGTTAAAAATTTGATGTTTTTAAAAAAAACTCCAATTTTTTGCACTTTTTTTCAAAAAATTAAAAAACCGCTCCAACAATTTTTTTAAAAAGTTGATAGAATCACGAAAATGTTAATACGCGTCCATTGACACCTTGATGAAGCAAATCGTATGTTTGGTTCGCGAGATATAGCGCATGACAGGGTTGACCTTCAAGGGGTGAAAACAGCAAACCCCCCCCCCCCCGACCGAAGTGTCCCAAAAACTAATCGTCTCTTAAAATTGCAAAGACGCTTCGATTGACACCTTAACGAAGTCGATACGACTTTGTTTACGTGAGTTATGCTCGTAGAAAAACTTTCCGCGAACGCACGCACGTACGTACGTACATATACACACACACACATACATATATATACTTCTTTCTAAAAACACTATACTACACACTACACTACAATATACTCGTAAGACCTCAAAACGTAAAGATATGTTGAAAATTTCAATTTCAATTTTCGAGGCGATTACAAGAACTTCCCATACACTGGGAAGTTAACAATCAAACAAAAGCGAGGGGAGTTACAGGTTTTACATGAGCGAAAGTCGTTCCAAGAACGATAATTGTTCTAAGAATGAACTTCGTTTTGTCGTTTTGATTTTAACAAAGCGACCTCGATATGTAGAGATTTTCCGATAAAAACTTCGATATGGAGAGGTGCGGTGCAGACCAAAAAATCTTTGAAAATTCTGAAATATCAAAGTCTGCATCCCAATCCTTCGATATGTAGAGGTTAAAATAACATGGGAATGATAGGCAGACCCAAGGAGAATAGAAAAATCTTGGGGTGTAATTTGAATGTCGTATGAAGCCTCAAGCGCTACATCTGAAAGCAAAATGACATTTCGACAATTCTTCTTAAAAATATACAGAAGCGCACTCAAAAGCAAAACATTAACGTAACAATTGATGGAAAGCTCTATTGTGTATAGAACCAACGAAACATTGATCACAAGTGAACAATACCGATGGACCATAGTGATAAATATTTCTTGCTACACAATTGTTAAAAGAAACTGAATTAACACCTGGTTTTTATGTTGAGGGTAGCATTATCCGAAAATAAAATGTGAGAACACGGCTTTACGAAAATACGTTGATGCGGGGAACCCCAATAAATCTTCAATTTAATGTAAAACATGGTCTTATGGTTTGGAGGGTTTATGGCTGCGACAGGGGTCTAATGATTACACAGAGGAACAGTGATGTTGTAGATTGAACCTTAGGAGTTGATTTTGAATAGTTTGAGTCTGCTAAATACGAAAAAACATATCGGATATATCCAATTCACTCAAGTTTTTAAAATAAAGTCCACGATCTTACAATGAATATATTTTTAATCAAAGAATGAATATATTTCAAATCCTGTATTCTTCAATGGAAAGTGGGTGGTCGTGTATTGTATTGTTGCTCAGGACATTTATTTGGAATGTGTGTTTATGGCAATTCCGCCAACCTGGATGTCTTTTCTAAATTTTCTGGTTGTCCAAGTGAAACTATTGGGTGTGTGAATATGACTCCGCCCTTCCACAACAGATGTTTTTAGGATAGCTTGCGTGTACTAATAAATGGCAACACTTGTATTCGATAGAGTTTTATGTCAGCTGCCAAACCCATGACATTCAGTTGAAGTGTAAGCGACAAGTGTTTTTACCTTCTTGAAAATGTCGGTTTTCGTTCCAAGTAAACATCATTTGTCGGAAGTGGTATTTAATTATTTTATTGCAAAGAAAAGTGCTGTGGAAACTCGTCGTTTGCTTGTGGAGATTTACGGTTAGCATGCTCTTTCTAATAGAACGTGTAAGGAATGGTTTCGACGATTTCAAAATAATGATTTTGCCACTGAAGACAAAGAACATGGAAAACCACCCAAAAAATTTGAAGATGCCGAATTGAAAGCAGTATTGGCAGAGGATTCTTGCCAAACTCAATCCGAATTGGCTGCAACATTAAATATTGAACGATCAACTGTTGCAAAGCGTTTAAAATCAATGGGAATGGTTCAAAAAGTTAGTAGCTGGGTTCCATATGAATTGAAAGAAAGAGACATCGAACGCCAAAAAACAATTTGTGAAATGCTACGGCAAAGACAGCAAAGAAAGGGATTTTTGCATCGAATAGTCACAGGTGATGAAAAATGTATATATTATGAGAATTCTAAACGTCCAAAAAGGGTGGGTGATGCCAGGTGAACCCGATTCATCTAGCCAAAGAAAAATATCCACTGTGCTAAGGCTATGCTCTGCAATTGGTGGGATCAGAGAGATGTTGTATATTATGAGTTGCTCGAACCCTCTCAAACTATTACTGAAAACGATGCGTTTGAAGCGAACCATAGAAGAAAAACGGCCAGAATGGGCGAATAGGCACAGTAAATTTATTCTTCAATATGATAATGCCAAACTGCATACCGCACAAGTCGTGAAAACATATTCAGATAGACAGGACTGGGAAGTGCTATTCCACCCGCCATATTAGCCAGACATAGCCCCTTTGGATTATTACTTATTCCGTAAAATGCAGTCAGATCTTACGGGAGAACAGTTCAATTCATACGAAAGTATCAAAGTTTGGATTGATAAATGCATCAGCTGAAAAGACCAGGATTTCTTTAGATAAGGAATACGTAAATTACCTGAAATATGGGCGATGGTTATAACTGCCGATGGAGCATACCTTCTCTTTAAGTTTCTAAAGAAGCAAATGTGTTTTATTTGAACAAAAAAGGGCGAAGTCACATTCACACACCCAATATTATTTGCTATTCGCTCTAATCACCCATAATATCTTTAGGAATTCTGTCCAAATGGTTATGCAAAAAATAAATTTTGGCTAATATAGTCAATATTAACTCCTATTTTTTCAAAATTCTAGGGTATTTCGCGGGTTTTTCGCAATAATCCGCTTATTTGTGGCGGTTGCTACAATTCATGTCCATGCTTCTAATTTAAAGTGAGCCAAGTAATTTGTGAGATTATTGTCGTTTTCAAGAATACGGAATAGAGGTTTTTCGCGATTTTTTGATAAATTTTATCACCTTTGATAGAACCGTGTTCCTAATTTAAAGGCAAATACCTCTCTTTTTGTGTGATTGTAAGTCTGCCGTGCAATGGCCAAACCGTCTAAATGACTTTTTCAAGATTTTGAGATATGTGCGTCTAGGGACGTCTAGGGATTGGAACAATCAATACCGCAAACGATTTGTGACAAAATTACTTTAGAATAGTATTCCAACGTGTTTCGCGTTAAACGTGAAATTAAAAAAATTGTGGCGCCCGAAAGTAATTCTCCCCTTTTTGGGTACGGTTTTTTGATCGTATCTTTTTTATTATTGACACCACGCAAAAGTTATGTATGGACGACTTGCTAAATATTATATTCTACGCAAGTTTGCCATACACAACTTTCCCGTGGAAGCCACGGTTTGGGAGATATGGGGGTGTCCCACTTTCTTTTGGTTTCAAGATGGAGCCCAAACGCCATCATCGGGGATCCCAGGAAATTAAACTTAAGCTAATTATAGCATTCCACACGCATTGCAATAAAAAAAATTCTGCCTTTTGAAAATGCACGGTCAAACTCCCAATTGGCTGGACTACTAAGAGCATTTGGAGCGTTTGTTCGTTGTTTTCTTAGGCAAGATTTCCTTCTACGCACACTGGACAAAACGTTTAACCCGCGAATGGTGACGCATATGTCTGTGAGACCGATTTCGTAGTAAAATATGTGTATGAAAATAACATAATTTTTCAGTGTTGCAGGGGAATTTTATTATTATTAATAAACGTGATGTAATGTAATAATTTTTTGTGTTTTATTATACTTCAACCTTGTATTTTTTAAGTTCAATTTGCTACAATTACAGAAATTGTGTTATTTTGGATTGATCTTCACTCGAAAATTTCGGTCTCTGAGACCGACGTCACCAACTATGTAAGATAATTTTGCGTCACCACTGGCGGGTTAAATGCTTTTAGACGGTTTGCTGTTGTATCTGAAGATGTGTTTCAAGCGAGAAAACAAATCTAAAAATGAGTTTCCTTCGTTTTCATCCCCGCATTGGCGATTTTTGTGAATCTTGAATTCATATTGCATTCTTTGTACGTCGATTGAAAGGTTTTGGCAAACAAATTTGGTAATGTAGGCAAGACAGGGGAAATGCGAAAGCGTTTTCACGCGAAATGTTTGAAGCCATTTATCTCGATATCGAGGAAACTGCAGTTAGACGGTTTGGCCATTGCACGGCAGAACACAACTTTTATTTGAAGCGAAATGTGGCTTTCGGAGGAGCAAGGTATACATGTCCATCTTAATGTAATACTACTTGACATAACGCCCGCTCTACGCACAATTGCCTCATCCCAAAAATAATAATACTGAAGGTTTGTCTCAGACTCCATAGTAGGTATGTCGAAATTTTCAAAAACGTCGACAATTTTCCACCACAAAATTAAATTCCAGTAAAATCGTCCGAATTTACAACTGAAGCAAAAAGTGAACAAAATGGATTCGAGAGCTGAATTAACGATATTTGAATCTGTGTCTCCAACTGCCTGCTCAATGCCACAACATGAATCAGTTAACTCTACCGTCAATGACAAAATTTTTTGGGGCCAAGATTAACGGAACCGTTAAAAGCAAAAAACGCATTAAAAAGAGTTGACTTGGTGCAGTCAGTTTTGGCACTGGGGGGTTTGTTACCGCGAATCGTTCATCTGGTCTTAAAATGCATTTTTCATGTGACTTTCTCGCCTTCAAGACACACTAACTCTCGCCACGACTTGCGATAAAATTGTCTAAAAGTTATTTCCGAGCGTATTTCGCGAAAGTATGGAAAGCAAAGAAGTTACGGCGCCCGAAAAATGATCCCCCCTTTTCAACTTCGTTTTTGGTGTGTAACTCTTTTAATATTGACACCACGTAAAAGTGATGTATGCACAACTTGTTGCAACTTAAATTCTACAAAAGTTTGCCATAGTGAATTTTTTTTGTGGAAGCCATGGTTTCGAAGATATAGGGGGTGTCCCACTTTTTTGTTGTTCTCATGATGGATCCCAGAGGATTGGAGCTGCGACCCCAGAAACTTGAACTTAGCTAACTATACCATTGCCCACACATTGCACTAAAAATCTGCCTGCCTACCAAAATGCTCCATGAGTTTCGCAATGGGGGGTTTGCCATCGGAAGCCGATTATTTGGCCTAAAAACGCGTTTTTCACGCGACTTTCTCCCTTTTGGAATAAAATTACCTCCGCCAATGTACAGTGATTGAAACAATCAATAATGCAAACGATTTGTGACAAAATTTTCTTAGAAAAGTATCCAAATGTAGAAATAAACAAATTGTGGCGCTCGAGAGACAATCCCCTTTTTGGGTGTCGTTTTTGACGTGTAATTTATTTATTATTGACACCACGTAAAAGTGGTGGATGCACGGCTTGCTACAAATTTGATTCCACGCAAGTTTGCCATACACAACTTTCTTATAGGAGCCATGGTTTCTGAGATATGGAGGTGTTCCACATTCATTCATTTTTAAGATGGAACCCAGAGGATTGGTGCTGCAACCCCAGAAACTTGAACTGAAGCTAACTATACCATTACCCACACATTGAAATAAAAATTTGCATGTCAGCACAAACGGTCAAACTCCCATTTGACTGGACTAGAAAGGTAGATGCCACTCTCGCTCTGAACGAGTAGAGGACGCTGATGGAACTAGATATTTTTGGCAAATTTCAGACGGCATTGGAGTAAAGTGCTGTCTATTTATCGAGAAATGAATTGAAGCCGCCTGTCTTGGAATGATGGATTGATCAACTCATTGGGTATCGTGTCTTTGGTCAAGTTTGGAGACACAGTAACTTGATGCAGCCACTTGGGAGATAAATTTCTCGTGACTGGTCCAACGGAATGTTTAAGAATCATTCGATTTGCGATTCGTAGCTGCTGCAGCTTTGATAGAAAGTGGTCCTCTAGTTGAAATAGTTAGTGTTGAGTTGAAATGGATTCGTATAAAACGATTGTCGAGAATCGTTGATTTTTATGGGAATAGATTTGTGTCTAGGAAATACCAGCCTATCCAAGACTAGTAAGCTCCTTTAAAGAGAAGCTCTGTAGAGGTTTCGTGGTTTAAGTGCCTTCCGCAAAAACTTCGAAAGTGGATTTACTAAGCTGGCAGTAACGCATTTATCATCAGTTGTCTCTTCTGTGGCTTGTTTATATGGTAAATCAATGCTAACATGTCTCTTGAAATATTCAACTGAAATGAAGCAAGGGGAAGTCCACTCTCTGCTTGTTTCGCGACCGAAAGTTAGGCATATGTCGATGATTCGAATGCCTTGATCAACGAGCCGTAGAGTTTAGCGTACGTCGCCAAAGTTTTATATATAATATTCTGGCCTTCGGTGTTCCTGTTCCTTAACAGGAGTGGACCTTATTTTCATGAAATGCCCTCGCCTTGTAATATGGTCATAACTGTGGGATGTCCTGTGAAAATGCCCTATCTTGTTGACTCGATAGATCTAGATATATTTGTGATACTCTTAAAACGTTTGATAAGTTTCAAAAAAACGCTCCAATCTAATTGACTTCCTTATACATTTCAGATTGCAAAACAGTACTGTATTCCATTTGTAGAGACTTCAGCTAAAACACGAATGGGAGTCGACGATGCCTTCTACACGCTCGTCCGTGAAATTCGAAAGGACAAGGAGCAGCGGGGGAAGCGGCATCGTAAACCCAACAAGCATACTCGTCGCAAATTGCGATGTGAGCTACTGTAAATTAGTTCTAGGCAACGAAATGATTATAATCACGACCGAACACGACAGGCGGAAACGTTGGGAATGAGGATTAGGAGCAGAACAGTGTGTGCGCATGCATGGCAGAAAAGCTTTTACTGATTGGCAAACGTAGAGAATATTATTAAAATATTAATTAAATATTAAAATAACAAAACTAATACCAACGCAACAAGCATAAAAACAAAACATAAATTTCATTCAAATACAAAGTAAATTCAAAGAAAGAGACAGAAAAAAGTAACAAAATATCAAAAATGAAAAAAAAAGAACATTTTAATTGTTTATTTACGTTTTCATTACAATTATATATATACACACACAAGCATTACATCAATTGATTTAAGGCGACGCGCAGAAAATACGAAAGTAAGAAAGAAAGCAAACAATAAAATGAATATTTTCTTGATATTTATTTCCGCTGAAACTAAAGTAGCTAAAAAAAACTTTGAAAATATAAATTACTGATGCAACCAAAAAAAAGCTGAGTAAATGAAAATTTAGAATTTTTGATAATAATAGAGAGAATAGAAAACGACAAGAGGAGAACTCAACTGAGTGGACATTTATTCCAGATGCGATTTTCGGTGTTTCTGTTGCATCCAAGTTCATTAGATTTAATTTGTCGGTGCACAATTTTATTGAAATGCTTTTTTGTGGAATACATTTTAAGAGTTTTTTGTAAACGTGAGAGTCCACCTGTGAAAATATGACGACAAACTCGTCCGGCCAGATGGAAAATGCGGCAACGTGAGCGTTGTTCGAATCAATGTAGTCCGTTTCGTCAAAAGTCGAAACGGACGAATTATTACAAGTACAATTACATGACGTATTATTGAAATTTATGATTAAAACGGTGTACAATAGATCAAATTTTTATACATGCCGACGAGAAATGTATCAAGAGTTATGGATTCGATTCGAACAATGCTCGTTGATTTCTAGTTGTTGCTACGCGACGCTTAGTTTGTTGTTGAACAAACAAGCTGGACCATCTGGTATGAATAGAGCGCATAATTGTAAAGAAGGAAAAGTCGATTTTTTCCAGTATACATAATTTATATGTCTTGTTTATTTTTTAAAATATATTTTTCTTTATGATTTGTAACGCGTATTTTTGGTGCTTGTGAATGGTTGAATCAAGTTCTTTTTTATGTTTGAATGCAACGTATTGTTTCTGGATTTATTGTTCAAGTTAATAATCACCGGGGAAGCTGTGATCCTGAATGATTTGAACTCTAATCCTTTAAAGGTTGATAGTTTCTGGCAAAATAAGCTCAAATACTCGTCCGTTTTTGTATGATGGTCTGCAAGAGATTTAATCGTTGTCATCAGATGCACAAGTGTCTTCGTACGTGGTACGTGGAAATGATAGTACTAGTGTTGATTCTACAAGCTTCTGTCTTTCGCCAAAGACAAATAAATCAAGATATTCCCAAGCAACGCCCGTTCTCTGCGCCTTTCTATGCTGCAATTATCTGCAGAATTATACCTTCTTTAAGACTGTATCTGGGTATCCACCATCTAAAGGGCCTCTGGTGTGAATAAATCCTCACAGAAAGTTGACCATAGAAATTCAAAGCGCAAAACATTTCGATGTTACATTTTGTCGACTAAGATAATATGGTAGGATGTGTTGAGTACATTTTTTTTCGTATGCGGCATATTCAATGTCTGGTTTCACAGTTCCATAATATGCTTATTATTTGATTATTGAACTGGAACTAGAGATAAAAATGTCTAATGTTGTGGATGCAACTTGATTATAGAAAATTGTTTAACTTGCTAATCGCGGCGATCCATTTTTTCCATTTGATCAATATCTTAATTTCTAAGATACAGATCGCCAAAACAAAACAGCATATAATGAATTTCCAGAGTATGCTATTTTGCTTCCAACAAGCGATTAGCCAATTAATCTGTTTGTGAAATATCTAAAGAAAGAAAAATATAATTGGGTACCCAGTGCGAAAAAGAGCACATTTAACAAAGTATTTTTTTTTTTGGTATTCGGTGCACTCCAATGCCTTGATTGGAGCAAGGATTCCAACAGTTTATCATGATCCAAAATTTCTAAATTTTTTTGGCGCATATTAAAATTGATATGCTTCTTTCGTTAAGAAATGTAAAAATTCCTTTCCTTGTAAATAGGATGTGATTTGTCTGCAAATATTTTCCACCAAACGATATATCAAGCATTCATAGCACTTTGTGTATATAATGTACTCTGTTGTACTATATTCGATTCTTGCTCATGCACGGCTACCTACACACGGAGCCAATCGATTGATTGGTTTGCCCTGAAGCCGCACTTTTTGATCAGTTATATGAAATCGATCCAGCGACCTTAAGTGGTATCAGAAGCCAACAAGGACATCAGCAGACAGAAAGCAAAGCTCTCAAGTTCCACCGCGCTGATTTGACGTCGTTTTGAAAACTAGAGAAAATCAACTTAATCGCATAATTTGCATTTAAAATAATCACCTTTTTCACCATCTTAGAATGACAACTATCGAAATTGTAAGTGATAGTTTGATAAAAAAGTGAGAGCTATTTAGAAAACAAAAAAAATCTTGTAAAATAAAGCACTGAAACGAGAGAAATTAATAGCTTTAAAAAGAAATAAAATGAAATCTTTGAATTAGACGAGAATCTGCATCTTTTAATGGCACAAATTTTAGATGATTTCGTTTCTAGTGTTGTATTTGTTTGAAATAAATTTGAGCGTATTTTATTCTGGATTTCGATCAGTTGGATTAGTTAATATTTAAATGTTAAGGAAGCTATTTTTCATGAACATCATAAACGTTTGAATAAAGAAACTATGGAATATACTGGTGGTTTGCTGGAATTTGTTCTGATAATTTTTCAATTTTTATTTGGGCGTTGGAAAAAGTTTTCGCCGGTTTTCACAGATGCCACGGGTAGCACTGCTCGTGTTACCAGAGCATTGCGAGTTGAGTTATATATACGATAACATAGATAACAAGCATAGCAAAGATAATAAGTAGGAGGACATAAGAGCCAATTCGCCGTACATCTGTTATGCAATGTGCTATGCGGAATTTTGCATGCGAATTAGTATTCTGGTCTGCCTCGGTTCACATGTCATTCCATACATATTTTTCGAAGGTGTCTTGAGTTTGTATGCAAGTATATCGAATTCGTCTATTACGTTTGATGTGAGCATGGAAAGTAAAACGGCAGAAATGGGGAACAGGCACAATGAACTGTTTTTTCTAGATCATAACCGGAAAATTTTGCACTACCCGCCGGGTGCACCAGACATTGCATTTTTTTATTAACGTCCCAGGGCCCGGTGGGATGTTATTGTAATGGGGTCGCTTTTGCGAATCCCAAGTTTTGACATATGTATCTCCACGTTTTAAAGTTTCTAGAATCCAAATACATACATCGTCGTTAGAGAGATGTCTGTGTGTGTGTATGTATGCATGTGCGTTCGGAATGTTTTTCCCAAAGAACCAAAGATCATATTGACGTATGACTGGTTTCATTCGACGCGCAATTACGTAACTTAAAACTGAATGAGCAGTGCCAGTAACCTATCATAACCCAAGTAGTCCAGTAGGAAAGAGAGCTTGAAAGCAGATAAACATCCTAAGTAAATCAGTAGAATAGAGGAACGAAAGTAAAAAAATTAACAATTTTTACGTTGCATGAATAGAACAAATAATTTTTGTTGTTATTTTATATCAAAGAAAAATTTCCTTTTAATTTTATGTATCTCGAAATTGGAGGAAGCATCTCGGGGAAACTACCAGGACTTCGAAGTGCAAGAAATTCCAGGACTAGTTGCTAATAAGTCAACGTTGAGCTTCGATAAAGACGAAATGAGACTGTTGAACAAGGGACTAAACTGTGCGGTAAAACCAGCAAAGATTCCAAAAGAAGATATCATTATACAAATGGAGAGTGAGAGTTACCAACCCGATACTCCCTAGGATTAAATGCCTCCCAAAAGTTCATAAAGAGGGAAATGAGATGAGAGAAATTATCTCCGCCACAAATGCGCCTACCCAAAAATTGGCCAGATGACTCGTGAAGGAATTCAAAGGGATGAACGGAATAGTCAGCAGCTCGATAAAAAACAGTAAGGAGTTCACCGAAAACCTGCGAAAATTTTAAAACTAAGGGAGGAGTAGCGATGGGAAACCCGCTCTCCAGTGCCGGATTAAGGGGAGGGCTAAGGGGGCTACAGCCCCGGGCCCCACTTACTCCAGGGGCCCCGCACGCCTTTGGAATAGCCAAAGTAACCCAAGTAACTCAAGTAACTTCAAGCGACCCAGTTAGAGCAATTTTTTACAACTTTTAATCTACAAACCCAAGTAACCGAATCGATCCAAGTTGATTCAATTGTTTGGGTCATTGCGCATGCTTTGGAAGTAAGCTAATCGACCCAACTCAATTAACTAATCGTAAGAAACTGAATCAGTGAGAAAAATGTAGACTTCGTCCAGGCTGTTGCAGCACCGGGGTACAGCCGACGCCTATTCACTTGTTTTTCAAGCCCTTGTTTTGCTAGTGTCATAATAAGTATAACTTTAAAAAATATAGGGAAATTTTTTTTCAACGTTGGGAGGAGGAAATCTTCAAAAGATACCGATCAGCTCCTGCCTCTCAGTATGCCGGATTTTTACCGACTAAAACCACCTCCGTTTCCTTCAATCACTCTCTCCATCAATTTTTAGCAATTCTTATTTAAATTTCAGTACATAGTACTTCCCAGACGATAAGAAATCGGTATAAGGGATAGTACCAAATTTGTAAATTTTAGTATCCTTTTAGTTAAATTAATCATTGAGACTATATGTTCATAAATTATTTTATGTTAACTACATGTTTGGCTTTGACTTTAGTGGAGCTGATTGTACTTGTAGTTTCCTTCGAATGTTGATCCTTAAGGAGGTATTTTTTTAGTGTCGTTTTAAAGGAAGTTGGGTTCGCTATGTTTTTAATTTTGTCCGGTAGTGTATTGTAAAAGTTACCTGGTTTGTTGAAGGGGTCTTCTTTTAGCCGATCAGTTTGGCAAATGCGATAGCTATATTATTAATGTTTCTCATTTGGTAAGTGTTTCCCCCCTCAATTTTATCTAATTTCACGGTGGTGTTTTCATTACGGTGTAAATTCTTGTGTATGAATTTAGCTCTTTCCATGGAAATCATGCCTTGCAAATTCAATTCTTGGGCTGTTTTGAAAACTTCGCTCGTTGGAGTGGGCATAAGGAGATTGTAAATGGTTTTATACGCCTTCGTTACTAGTCTGGAGATGATTAAGAGGGTACCTTTAGAAGTTTGACTCCAATTCAAGATGCCGTAAGAAATTTTGGAAAGGAGATGCACAATAACACTTTGGATTTTTTTTGAAAGAAGTAGAAGCGACGAAGCAGTCCAATGAAGACAGCCAGTTTTTTCCTTAGCTCATTTATGTGTGGAGTCCATGTTAGTTTCTCGTCTATTAGAAGTCCTAAATATTTCATTTGTTCCACTCTCTGGAGGGTCGTGTGATTGATTTTTACGTGTGTTACGTCCGTCTTGTTATTTTGTTTGAAAATGATATATTTTGTTTTCCACGCGTTTATTGCCAATCGGGTTTGTAGAAGCCAATACCAATACTTGTCCAGGTAAACGCGCGATAAGTTAAGTAACTCGAGTTAACTGGGTGAAATGAAACTGAGTAAATGATTCGTTTGATTTTATTTTTAAAAATATTAATTCCATTTGCTGACGGTAAAGTCTGATTCAAATAATTTGTTTCTATTATGTCAATACTTGAGTGCTCCTATTTAATGTTTTAATAAAGTGGTCGTATTGCCACTATATTTGTATGAATCTGAACACTGTTTGCACTTAGCATGTCCATTCACTGACGATTCAAATACATCCTAAACATCGGATTTCCTTTTAGGTCATTTTTAGTCAAAAATGATTGGCAAACTTCGCGCCATCTCAGTGTCTGTCATTCAGCTGCCGCGCTAGGACGGGAGTATTCAAATCGAGTTAAAGAGAATTCAACTCGAGTTGACTCGATCTAAGCCCAACTCGAGTTAACTCGAGTTAGAACATCGAGTTGACACATCACTACTTTATCTGGGTCTGATAAATTTAGAGTAGAGTCTTTTTATTTAATTATAGATAAATTGGTGGTTGAATTGAAGAAAAGGAGCGAGGCCTACGCTTATATAAATAGAATTTCCGTTTTTTTACAACGGTTATTATCGATAGAAGACAACGAACTACGGATAAAAACGGATGAGCTAGTTAAAATTTACGATAGGGATTTAGATGGAAATTTATTGGGTGAATTTAGGCAGTTCATTCCTTTACTGAAAGATCAACCGGAAAATAGATTCACCAGCTCAGACTCCTCTAAAATTAATAGAAATATTCTCGATCCATAAAAGGTATTAGATTGGATTGTTAATTTTGATATGCAACAAATTTTTTGAAGTGTTTTCGTAGCCTTTAGATTATTATTAACGATTCCGATCGCTAACTGCGAAACGGAGGCGTTTTCTGTCTTAAAACGCGTGAAGAATATGTATAGATCTACAATGACTGATTATAGATTGTCGTCGCTGAATTGAAATCAAGAAAAAAGTATTTTTAATTGTTAATTTGTTTTAATAAAAATTATTTGTTCTATTCATGCAACGTAAAAATTGTTTTATTTTTTTTACTTTCGTTCCTCTATGCTACTGATTTACTTAGGATGTTTATCTGCTTTCAAGCTCTCTTTCCTACTGGACTACAAGGGTTAGGATAGGTTACGTGGGTTACTTAATGTTCTTGGGATGCTGCTGCGTAATCATAGGGCCCCATTTTACTTTTAGCCCCAGGCCCCACGAAGGCTTAATCCGGCACTGCCGCTCTCACCTTTTTTCAGTGAAATTTTTATGTCGAGATTGGAAAAGGGATTAAAATCAACTACCGAGATGCTGGTTCCGATACGTAGATGACATTTTCGCGTACGTCAAGAAAGGAGATTTGCAGCAAACATTAACGGATCTTAACAACGCACATCAGAGTATCAGCTTCACAATGGAGGAAGAAATAGGTGGAAACCTGGCGTTCTTGGATGTGCTAGTACAACGGAGAAGGGGGGAAATAAGCTTTAATATCTACCGAAAAGCAACGCTTACGCAAAGAACGATCCCAAACACTTCGAACCACACACAACGGATCAAAGTTTCTCCCTACAGAGCTATGATACACCGCATGTACGATTTGCCCTTTGAAGACGAAACCAAGAAGAAGGAAATGCAGTATATTCTCCAGACTGCAATTTTAAATGGCTTTAAACCAGCAACAATCAGAAGAATGGCGGAAAAAATCAAAAAAACCCGACGTACGAAAGAACGGTCAAGTTTACTAAACCCTGACTCAGAAAGGATGTTTTGGGAGGCCATCACCTACCACGAAGGTGTCCCTAACGTAATAAAAATGAACCTAAACGGCCATGAATCAATACAGCTCATAGAAACGAGTGGCAGAAACCAGCTCAAAAACATCTTTGGATCGACTAAAGATAAGCGACAACCACACGAGAAATCGGGGATCTATAGGGTTGAATGCCCCACCTGCCAAGAGGTATATATCGGTTAGACAAGGAGACTCATCAGTACTAGAATGAAGGAACACTTAGGGGAAGCGAAAGCTGCAAAGAAGAGAGGCATGACAGGCAGTTTCAAATCAGCTGTGGCGGAGCACTTCGTGACTACAGGACATGATATAACTATGGATGATGTAGCACCAATAAGGGAAGCGAGAGACGTACGGGAACTAGATGCCTTAGAAAGCTTAGCCATTTATAGGGGAAAAAACCCTTAATGAATCATGATGGAGGCAACGTTAATTCATGGCTCGTTAAATTAATCAGTTATTCTTATTCTTTAATATTATTCTCTCAATTAAATCCCTCATTAACTATATCCCTTGTAATGTTAGAATTTGAAAATATCCTCTTAATCATATCCTTATTAACTACATCCCTTGTAAAATTAGTATATAAGTAGAGTACTTAACACTAATAAATTTAATCGCTGAGGAAGACCGAACGATTACGGTCGAAAATCGATTACGAATCCAAATAAAGATACACAAAATTAAAAGGAAGTTTTTCTTTTATATAAAATAACAACATGTAGTATTTTGTGAAGATGAAATCAATTAAGAATATTAAATAATTTTTATTAAAACAAATTAACAATTAAAAATATTTTTTTCTTGATTTTGATTCAGTGAATTCACATATCAAAATTGAGTGATCGGAGAATTTCGCTTTCAATACTAAGTCTGGTTAATGACGACAATCTATAATCAGTCATTGTAGATCTACATACACATACATATATATATTCTTAACGCGTTTTAAGACAGAAAACGATATCTTCGTTTCGCAGTTAGCAATGGGAATCGTTAATAATATTCTAAAGGCTACGAAAACATTTGGAAAAATTTGTTGCATATCAAAATTAACAATCCAATCTAATACCTTTAATGGATCGAGAATATTTCTATTAATTTTAGAGGACTCTGAGCTGGTGAATTTATTCATCCAATAAATTTCCATCGAAATCCCTATCGTATTTTAACTAGCTCATTCGTTTTAATCCGTATTTCGTCTTCTTCTATCGATAATAACCGTTGCAAAAAACCAAAAATACTAATTATATAAGCGTACGCTCCGCTCCTTTTCTTCAATTCAACCAGCAATTTATCTATTATTAAATAGAAAGACTCTACTCTAAATTTATCAGACCCAGATGAAGTACTTTGCTGCGTACTTCCATCTGTTAATTTTTTAAAAAAAATTTTCTTTTCGTTGAGTCTGAATAATCAGATTTTTCAATACTACCAAGATTTTTAGCATATTCTTCAAATTCGTGGAACTTTTCTCGCATGAACGTCACAAAAACCACCGATGAATCGAACATTTGACTGGCTGTTATTAAATCAACACCTACTTTTTGTAAATACTGACTTGTCAGCTCAAATCGATTTAAAATAGAATTCCACAAAACAGCCATGTAACAATTTTCGCACGCTATGGCGTGCGGGGCCCCTGGAGTAAGTGGGGCCCGGGGCTGTAGCACCCTAAGCCCCCCTTAATCCGGCACTGTGAATTAGTTTTCAGCAAAATCGGTTCTGCCGTTTTTTATTTAGGATGAAAAAAACGGGAAAAAGACAAAAAATTGGTTAATTTTGAAACTGTTGATATGTACTATTAATTCGTGCAGATCCCAAATACTTTCATGGTAATATTATTCTTGTGTGTTTTAGCAAAATTTTGATCAATGTTGTAAAAAATGTCATTTGAAAACAAATCAAGATTAACTTATAAAATTCCAAACTTATATTATGAGGTTTGGGATGTGTGATAATAATTGGATATAGTTTCGTATTGTTAATAACAATCAAATATTATTAGTTGTAATTTGATATTGTAAATATAAACTCAATTATAATTATTCAGTAACGATAAAACATTCTCAATAACGAATGATTATTATTATTAATAATTAAATACTATCAATAGAGGTTGTGGATTCCGGGACCGAGATGGAGAACGAGGTGGAGGACGAAGAGCAGGACCTGGTTGCCGAGGCTTTGATAGAGGACGATCAGGTGGGGGAGGCGTCTTCCTCCACCAAAGTATGGTTAGATAAAAAATGAATACAAATAATAAAAGTAATTATAATAATTCAGAATAATTATTAATAATAGTAATTAATAATAAAAACAAATTATAGCTTTTTTATTCACTCCACTGGGAAGTTGGTCGTGTGGGTCTCAAGGGTCGCACTTAGACCACATTTTTTCTATCGTTTATATAAGCTTAAATGCTCACAACTATTTTTTTCTCATTACTTGATAAATTAAGATTGTTCTGATGAAGTACATAGCTTACAACGGATTCTCTGTTTTAAATAATTTTATTATAATAAATATAACACATTTACAATGTGCCTCTACATTTGTATCTTGCGATCTAAACCATCGACATAACAGTATCTACAACTTATGCTAGTATAGGTGTTCTTCTTTAGACTAACACTCGTCATCCGTTATTGTATAACTTCCATGGAACTCACTTAACGGCGTGACGTTCGTCGTGGAGGCTGTTAAGAGTGGCGCTCCTTGGAATGATATTGCTAGTGGTAGGGCGGAGGGAGCGCACAAGCTGGCCGTGCCTCGTCCTTCTGTAACAGATCGGTACCGTGGCGGACGACCAGACCTGGAAATATATGAACAATTACTAAAAATAAAACCGAATTAAGTTTAAGACAGCACTCACTTCTCGCAATTGCATTTCAACAATCGTATAAACGCAGCGCGAAACGTTTTATTAAATATAGTATATAAAATTGGATTGATAGTTGACGATACATATCCTAACCACAGACATGTGTCCGTTATATTTTCAGGTACTTTACATGTTGGACACACGGCGAAAACAATATTCAAAATGAAAAATGGTGACCAGCACAAAACGAATGTGAAGAAAACTAATCCTAAAACTTTGGTGGCTTTTTTCTCGGCGGCAAACGCATTTGATGTTAAATTTCGTCCCCTGGTGCGGCTGTGAAGAAATCTGAAATGTGTTTAGGGAAAATAACATTAATCAGAATTTGTTGAATATTTCATAAAATAATTGAAAAAGTTTAGGACAGACATCGTTAACGTGTTTTAAACATGCGATTCAAACTGAAAACCAGCACTGCAATGGATATTCGTGTTTTTAGTGTGCAATCCCTTTCCGCCATCTGTTTTTGTAATTCGGATTCACATCTGCGAAACTCGAGTAGATATTATATTTCATCGTATAATAGACCAGCGCGGATTTGTAAAAAACGACTACATTCAGCTGTTGAGAGGGTTACACAGTAATTTTTGCAGTAAAAGTTGCGGAATAACTTATATAGCAATAATTGACTTATCCTCCCTCTCAAAAAAGTCTGGAACATTAATAAACAAGCCGCGAGGTGCGACCCTTGAGGACCACACGGTCAACTTCCCAGTAATATTTACATAAATATTAAAAATACTAAACAAAATAATAATTATGAAAATAATACTACTTTAAATAATAATAATGTACCTCTCATAACAGTAACTGGAATGACTTAATATTAATCGTATCATCTACGGGAGCGTCAATTGATTACGTAAGGTTTTTGGTCGATGGGGACAGATTGATTTGATTGGATATTCACGCGGATCAATGGGGGGGGGGGTTTCTACATTATTTGTTATTTTCATATTGATGAAAGCTTTTTTATAGCATATGATCTAGCAAAGTATTGACTACGAAACATTTTACCATTCAAAGCGTTCATTGCCACAAATGCAAACTTGATTAATTTTTTTTGATTTTCAAAATTTAAGCAGTTTTGATATAAAAATTAAAACACGGTGCTATGAAGACTATTAAAAATCTGCTTGAATTATGCTAATATTAATAAACTGTGATTGGCTTAACAACAATGTCTTCAGAATAAGAGTAGTCGGGTAAAATCATTCACGTGAACACTTTTTACATGGCGACTTTGAATGATTTTTTATTTTTAATTTAATTTTTTTAAACATCATGGAAAAGCGTTTTGCTGGTTTGCCTCCAAAAATTGATAAGGATTTATAAATTTTATAAACATTTATTACCGTGTTGTGCAAATCTGGTTAACAAATTTATTTTTTATGAAAAAATCCTAAATTTTTGCATTTTTTTTTGTTAAATTAAAAAACGCCTCCAAAGATTTTTTTAAATATAAAAACATTATAAAAATCTTAATACACGTCGATTGACACCTAAGTGATGCAAATATTATATTTGGTTCGTGAGATATAGTGAATGGCAGAAATGACCTTGAAATCATGATGACTTTTAATGATTTTTGATTTTTAATTTAATTTTTTTTGTTATCATGAGAGAAATTTTTGTTGGTTTTTGCACAAAAACTGTTTGGAATATATAAATTTTATAAATATTGATTACTGTGTTTCGAAAATCAGGTTAAAAATTTACTGTTTAATTGCACTTTTTTCAAAAAAATTAATTTTTTGCACTTTTTTCAAAAAAATTAAAAAACGCCTCTATGAATTTTTTTAAAAACTTGATAGAATCACATAAATGTTAATACGCGTCGATTGACACCTTAATGATGAAAATCGCATGTTTTGTTCGGGAGATATAACGCATGACAGAAATGAACTTCAAATAGGCAAAACAGCAAACCCCCCCAACCGAAGTATCCCAAAAACTAATCAGCTCTTAAGATTGCAAAGACGCTTCGATTGACACCTCAACGAAGTCGATAGAACTTTGTTTACGTGAGTTATGCTCGTAGAAAAAACTGTCCACGAACGCACATACGTACGTACGGACGTACGTACACACACACACACACACATACATACTTCTTTCTAAAAACACTTAAAATATACTCGTAAGACCTCAAAACGTAAAGAAATGTTGAAAATTTCAATTTCGATTTTCGAGGCGATTACAAGAACTTCCCATATACTGGGAAGTTAATAAATCGAAATGTCGCGAGGTGCGACCCTTGAGCTCCACACGGTCAACTTCACAGTAATATCTAAATAAATATTAAAAATATTAAACACAATAATACAGTAGAATCTCGAAAAAGTTAACTCTCGTAAAAGTTAATCGCTCGGTTAAGTTAACCGAATTTCAGCTTCCACGTGCCGCTCTGAAAAGTTAACTTTTCAGTTAACTTTTCTGAGCGTATGAATTTTTCAAACCAACCTCTTTTTTCGGTCACTAAAGCGGCAATTTGGCTCCTATCAATACGATAGTGAAGACGACATTCCGTTGTCTAAATTGATTAAATCAAATAGTGCCTACGACGATACACTTCGAGAAGTTCAATTGTTGATGTCGAAGCTGGGTGATAATGTTGACATCAGCATTGATGTCATTGAAAATTGGAACAAGGATCAAATTGCGGAAGATGACGATGATTTCGAAGTTTTCGATAATGATAACGACGGGTCAATTATCGAGGAAGATATTCAACAACCAAAAGTGAGCTTCTCGAAAGCAGTTGAAAGCATCAATATCTTGATAAAATTGTTTGAAAACAATAACGATGCAAATCAGGTGGCAGACCTTGTCCATATGCGTACGAAAATGATCAAGAGATATTACACAAAATAAAAGAATCAAACAAGTCTCGACTGCTTCTTCAAACGACTCCACAAAAATTAATTAATATATCGCACGAAAATGATCAAGAGTGACTGAGAACCATAAACCAGCCGGTACAAATTTTTTTTGTAATGATGAAAACCAAGTCATTGAAATAAATTTAGCGTGTTATTTACGAAAAATCTATACTTATTATTGTATTTTTTTCAATTTTGAAAACCACTTAGAAAAGTTAATAATTCGAAAAAGTTAATTACCCTTGGGACATTTCGGTTAACTTTTTCGAGATTCTACTGTAATATTAATGAAATAATGCTACTTTAAATAATATTAATGAGAGGTCCTTATAACAGTAATTGGGAGAAGCTAACATTAATCGTATCAGCTACGGGAGCGTCCATTGATTACATTAGGATTTTGAGGAGGGGGAGGGTGTAGAATTTTGAATATTCACGTGGATCAGTCGGAAGGGGGAAAGGTTACGAAGCCTTTTCTACGTTATTTGTTATTATCATATCGATGCTTGAAGGACAAAAAAGCGCTAGCGAAAATGAATGCAGTTTTTGTTACTACGCCGACTGAAGAGATTTTGTTGCGTGATGGCCGTGTTGAATAGTAGCGTTCAAAATTTTCATGACTGCGACATAATCACTGAATTTTTTGTCACGATTTTACATCAATGAGACTAATAATTATTTCTTATTTTGCAGTTAGTCTCGAATAACATTGAATATGCAGTCAATAATAGGTTTAGTAGCATGTAAAAAATAAATAGCATTACAAATGATGAGGGAGGAAGTCATTGAAATCTTACGTACACTAAAAGACAAAACTACTAAAAACTACATTTTTTTATTTAATGCAAGCCTTTTAGAGCATATGATCGTACAAAGTATTGGCTACAAAATATTTTACCATTCAAAGCGTTGATTACCACAAATTTGATCGAAAAAAATATTTGTCTTCAAAATTTAAGCAGTTTTTTCATTAAAATAAAAACACAGTTCAGTGAAAACTATTGAAAATCTGATCAAATAATGCAAATATTAATCAGCACTGATTGACTTAACAACAATGTCTTCAGAATAAGAGATAACAGGTAATATCATTCGTGGAAAAAAATTTTGCTGTTGTTTTCACAAAAAATATTTAATAATTTTGTAACCATTAATTACTGTGCTGTGCAAATCAGGTTAAATTTTCTTTTTTTGAAAAAACCCTAATTTTTTGCATTTTTTCACTAAATTTAAAAACAGTTTCATCCATTTTTTATTTTTTTTTGTTGGATCACACATTTAATACGCGTTGATTGAAACCATGAAAATGCAAATCCTATGTTTGATTCGCGAGACAAAGTGCATGACAGAAACGACCTTGATGGTGACATTTAATGGTTTTTTATTTTTAATTTAATTTTTCTTATAATCATGTAAAAAAGTTTTGCAATTTTTTTAACAAAAACTGAGAGTATATTTTTTTATGTAAATATTGATAACAGTGTTGTGTAAATCGGCTTTAAAATTTACATTTATAAAAAAAACCCTCATTTTTGGCAATTTTTTTTATTAAATTAAAACACGGCTGCAAAACATTTGGCAGAATTTTACAATTGTTAATACGCGTCCATTGACACATTAATCATGCAAATTGTATGTTTGGTTCACGAGATATTGTGCATGATATAAATTACCTTCAAGGGGCCAAAACAGCAACCCCCCACTGAAATTTCCCAAAAACTAATCAGCTCTTAAAATTGCAAAGGTGCTTTGATTGACACCGCAACAAAGTCAATACGACTTTGTTTGCGTGAGTTATGCTCGTATAAAAACTCCACGAATGCACGTACGTACACACACACACACACATACTTCTTTCTAAAAACACTTTAAATATTCTCTAAGACCTCAAAACGTAAAGATATGTTGAAAATTTCAATTTCGATTTTCGAGGCGATTACGAGAACTCGATTTTTTCCTACTTTTCTTACTTCAAACTTTAAAAGGATTCATTTTAGAGGAAGGTTGTGATGAAATAAAAGTTGCGCAATTAAATTTTCTATATGACATAATTGCCTAAAATTTTTAAAAAAATTATCCTTGCCGCAAAATAGCAATAAATATGAAACAAAGGAAAAAAGCCTTTTTTCATTTGATTTTTTTACCACTTAGAATACACTTAGGACTTCAGAATTCGCCTAGAAAGTCTTTATAATATAATAAAACAGCACACAAATTTTCATCAAAATCAATTCAGTAGATTTCGCTTAATAATTTTGCAATCTAAATTCATTCAAAAAAATTCAAAATTGTTAAAGTCTTGCTAGTCAGAAACTGAAGTTTTTTTTACATATAAAAGAGCAATTCACCTATCAAATGCTTTTTGTAAAATTGAAATCGGATTATTCGGGCAGGTTCCGAAATTGTTGATCAACTCTAAAACAGTGCTGGGCGGCTGCGGATTCAGTCAGTGGAAGCATGGCTAAACAACTTTCATATGCTTCAGTCTCTGATTGGCAAGATTTTAAAAAAATTTGAATTTTAAATTTAGATCGCAAAATTATTATGCGAAATCTACATTATATTATAAGAATTTTCTAGGCGAATTATAAAAGTCCTAAGTGCATTCCTAGTGGTAAAAAGAAGAATTTTTTTTCCTATTTTAATATTCATTGCTATTTTGCGGCAAGGGTAATTTTTTTTAAATTTTTTTAACCAATCATATCTTATAGAAAGTTTAATTACGCAACTTTTATTCATCACAACTTTGCTCTAAAGTGAATCGTTTTAAAGTTCGAAGTGAGAAAAGTAGGAAAAAATCGTGGTTTTTTTTTTATAAATTTTAAACATTTCGATTTATTTACTAATGTTCCCGACTTTTTTGAAAGGAAGGATAAGTCAATTTTTGTTATACAAGTTGTTCCACAATTTTTACTGGAAAAATCAGTGTGCTCCTCTTTCAACGAGCGAACTGAAAACAAAACCGCCCTGGCCTGTAAGGTTTGGCGGCTTTCCGCGCATAAATGCTATAAAAAATGTAGATATCGTGCCGATAGAATAAATTTCCGCCCAAATTTTTCAAAAATGTCTTACTATTACCCCTAAAAAGTAACAAGCAGAAGAACAATGTACCTTGGGGAAAGCCTGGCGAAAATATCTTCCATTTATGTTACGGGCATTGTCAGCATCATAAGGTAATTAAAATGGTACTCAGCGTCCAAAATCTAGGATTTTAGTATTGTTCTCTAAGCTTCTATTGTGGTTTCAAATGGACCTACTGAGAATTAAGTGAGCCATCTATGAGGAGGAAGTCTGCCCCTATAACCTAACCGCTTCGAATCTGAAACAAATTGGCTGGACCCTAGAAAACAAAAGAGTGTCCTAGCCTTAATGCTCTACAATTTGGCCTTAGAATATCATCTGAAAACTTTCGACCGATACATCAAGAATGTAACCATATATTTTTAGCAGGATAGTTGTATGATTAGTTCCTGATTTTAACGTGCTTTCCTCGAAATTGATCATCAAAACATGGGTCTCTTAAGCCACGGTTTTGAAATGAGCTCGCATCAAAACTACCATTAAAGTACTAGTCAGTAGCCCATTACTTATGTTATGAGTACTGCTTTTCCGAGTATGTGTTCTATATCTCATCCAAAGCTTGCCTGGACTCCTTTATGATCCTTGGTGAGGATTTGGACCTATCAGCGTCCTTGCTGCTTTTTGGGTAACGGCACCCCTGTTGTAAACGCAACAGGACGCCAATGCACCACGATACAGAATCGTTGCCGAATAATTTCGGTCCCAAACTTTATTAGAAATGAAAGTACCCGCTTTTGGGTATCAACCACAGCTCCCAAGCTTCAACCTCCACAGGTTCCTCACCGATACCGGCAGAGACAAGTCCATGGGGCCCCTGATCCCTTGGTACCAGTATACCCCTGTTGAGGTTTCTAGAAAGCACAGACACAACCTCTTCAATTGAGCCCCATTGTAAAGCTATTTTAGGACTTGCCATTATTTATACATATACCACCCTATTTTTCGTGACACTTTCACCTCAGTATCCTGTTGTAAAGATGTTGTTCAAGGATAGTGGTATATTGAATTAACGGTAACGGTTATATCCCAATGTTAAAGCAGCGTTGCCGAGTCTTACCGATTTGGCAACAGGAACAATTAAACGCGCTGTTTTTTGAAATAAAATTAATACATATCCCCATAGTTGCCAAAGTTATTAAATTGAAAAAAATTCCTATTCCTAAATCGCAGAACATATCCTAATATGAGCCCCTTAAAGCACAAGTGGTGTAACTCCAATTTCGTTTTTTTTAGCTAGGCATGCTACTGAGTAGGGAAAAATTTGTTCTATTTAATGCACTAACAGTGTAACTCCTAGTTCCCATAGCAACCGCATTAATAGCAGTACTTACTTGTGCAGTCAATGCTGCCCCCTACTAGTTGACAGCACAACCGGTGCAGTTTGGAGGTACACCATTTATGCAGTAACTTTCGTAAAGGAAGGATTTACTCTCTAGTGTTTTTATTAACAGTAACAAAACATAACTTATTCTTTTATGGACTTCACTTACGAAAGGCAGAAAAAGCTCGCGATTCCATGGTAGCGGATGCTGAAAAATCAGCTAACAATGACAGCTACAATGCATTCTCGTTTGATTTGGAGAAGTCTCTGCCTTTCCCTAAATTGGTGTGTCAACAGGCCTACTACAAACGTAATATGTACGTATACAATTTAGGCTGCCATGAACTTTCGACCAAAATGGGATTCATGTACTGTTTGGACGAAGTTAATGGTTCAAAAGGTTCACAAGAAATTTCATCCTGTTTGATTAAACACATAGAATCTAGAGCCCCAGCAGCCAAACATGTGGTTATGTATAGTGATAAATGTACAGGGCAAAACCGGAATTGGAAAATTGCCATGACATTAATGAAACATGTCCAAAGTCCAGACAACAACGTAGAAATAATTGACCAAAAATTCATGCAAAGTGGGCATTCATTCCTCCCCTACGACTGTGACTTTGCATCGATTGAAAACTTCAGTAAGTCACAACAAATTTACACACCTGACGACTGGCACAGAACTATTGCTATGTTGAGGAAAAAGAAAGCCTTTCACGTGACAGTTATGACGATCGATGATTTTTTGTCAGTCGAAAACATCCTGAAAAAAATCAGCAAAAGAAAGAAAGACTGTCTGGCCATCCTGTATCGTGGCTAAAAATTCAATGGATACGCTACCAAAAGAGTGAGCCATTTAAAATCCTTTTCAAGGAAATTATATCTGAAGAGATGCTGTTTTCAACTTTGAATTTCATGCCAACGGGGAGAAAAGGACGACCGGTTAACGTTTGTAACATTGATCAGGGTAAGCTATACACAAGCGCTCGGCCTGTTACGAAAGAAAAAAGGAAAGACATTATGGACCTGCTGTCATACATCCCTCCAATACACCACAATTATTTCCAGAGGCTTGTCACTAGCGAGAATGCTGAAGATGTTGGCCCACTTCAGGAAGAAGATGAAGAAAGTGGCAATGAGTAAAAAAATTATTATTTCACTTATTATTTTAATAAAACAGAGTTTTATTGATAATGATTTTGTTTTTGTTTACAATAACACCTTAAAACCATTTACAGCAGTTAAAGATGACCTTTTTATCGAGTTTTATTGAAAAAAAAAATCCAAAAGTACAATGCTGATTTTTATATAGAACTTGCAGCAAACCCTTTAATATCTCAAAACGAGAAAAATTGGAGTTACACCACTTGTGTTTTAAGGGGCTCATATATGAACGCTCACGTTAAGTAGATATAATCGATGGCGCAACAGTCCGATTCGAACCAAGGCGTTGTGGGAATGTTAGAGTTACCTCATTTACTTGACCAACGGAACACTAGGAGGTCAGTAACACGCTCGTCTGGGATTATTATCCTGGTTTGACTCAAGTACTAATTTATAGCTGAGGTTAGGCACCAACTTCCATTTCCGAAAAGTATTGATCACCATGCAGCCTCGAATCTGGTAATCGCGGTGCATAGAGAGCAATCATTCCAACCACTAAGCCATCCAGACCACAAGTTAAAATTATTTCCTTTCTCCTCCGAAAATTCTATACAAAACTTTTCAGTTGCATGATTTCTGCACAGTTGGAAGCAACCCAATTCAAAACTTCAGACCGTGGGTAAAGGCTTTGCAAACATACGCGTGGAAAAACTTTTCGGAACATGTCAATTCCAAATGAAATTAATTACTGGCCTTACCTTAAGTTCAACAGCGGAGGTGCTACACTATTCACAGAGGATTTCAAAGCACGCAGTCTACATCTGCCGGTTATGCAACTGATACCCTCGTCCTGCTGTTGGCTTTTCGCTTCACACGAGCATCGAGGCGAGACTTTATCTCTGCAATACAAGATTCGCAGGACGATTATGTTCATGCTTGTGGATGGCATGCAGCGAAGGCAGTAAATACCTCTCATATCTATTACTTCCATACACTTGCGATCGCCAATATGGCAATCCTTGGCCGTTGGCCGGCAGGCGGTTCTCCGATCTCGTCCGTGAAATAATTCTACTCGTCCTAAAGCGTCGCCCAGCGCCCCCAAAACCATTTTTCTCGTCCGTTTCATGGGATTCCGTACACTCGACGTGGTTGTCTGGTGATTTGATGGCGAAGCGGCCGAGCCTGCAAAAAAGATTATCGGTTAGAAAGAATGAAACACACCAGGCTACAAAGTGTCCTTGTCCACTGATGGGGTTACAATCGATATACACTGAGCTGATTTGCGAGGCGTTAATTCGCAACAGACTTAGAGTTGAATTTGTTAGTGATACACTACAATATATGGGAGCCTTAGGTGCGCTTTGTGTAGTGATTTACATGGGTCAGCGTACAACTGATCCTTTGGCAGCTAGCCCACTTACCGTCGGAAGTATTCGCTCTCCGGGTGCTCCGCTGCGAAACGAGCCTTCTTCTTCAGCAGCTGTATGGTGAGGGCATACGTGACGACCATCAGGAGCATGGGGATGTAGAAGGTGACTAGCGAGCCGAATACGAAAAAAGCACGGTTGTTTATGATGCACGTGTACGGGCCTGGCATGATGTTGGATTTATTGACAAGTCCTGCGAATTTAATCAGATTAGCATAATTCAGCGTTTTCGGGCGAATCGCCTTTAAGTCCCGGATGTACTCACCAAGAATGGTAATGGAACTGCACACCATCATAGCCATGAGCCAGGCGATGGCTATCTTCACGCCGGCTAAGCGCTTTGTCGAGTGGTGACGCGATCTCAGCGGATTCCTTATGCCCATGTAACGGCCAATGCTTATGAAGCACATGTGCAGGATGCTGGAGGAGCACGCCAGGACGTCGCATGTCACGTATATGTTGCACCATGTGAATCCAAATGGCCAATAGCCTGAAATGTTGCACATGGTATGACTTATCAGTGACGACTACTTTTCAAAGAGCCAAAGCTATTCAGCTTCTAAAACACTGAATATCCTGGACGTTTGCATAGTAAATAAACTAGTGTTGGGAAAAAAACTCGTCCAGATCAAAGGAAGGGCTGGAGTTTGTAGCCAGGATATGAAAAACTCACCCAAAAATCCCGGAATCGCTCCCAGCGGCATAACGAATAAACTAACCAACAAGTCGGCCACGGCCAGCGAAAGGAGAAAATAATTGGTGACATTCTGGAGCTTGCGATCTAGGGCTACCGCGAGACAAACTAAAATGTTGCCGAGTCCTCCAGCTATTATGAAAACTATGACAAATAGGAAAATCCAATCGTAATGAGGTGTTCGCGGGAAAATGATTGTGTTCTGTATGAACTCGTCGACTATTTCTTGGCTCCTGTTCGGATTGAAGCGTCCCAGGAGGGTTGCATTTGCCGGAACTGACACTGATGTTGGGGGTGATGTTGAAGTTATTGTTGCTGTTGCGGTTGTTAGTAAGTTATAATGTGAGAGCCCGATGATTTCCGTGTAATTTAAATCCATAGCTCAAATAGGACCTTCTTACGAAAATGAAGAAGTCACTGGAAAAATGTGTGATGCATTATAGTCGTTGGTGACGCCATTTTGATGCCGTTTTTGTATGAGAGTCATGTGGAACGCAGTGCCTGGAATACATAAAATTTCTTTTTTCATTGTTAATAATCATTTTGTATAATCTTAATCATTTCATTGCCTAAGTTCACAGTCAAACATTCGAACGCAGACAAAATGTTGCCTAAGTTTGACACTAAGGTATATGAACAAGATATGGTATACCTTTGCGAATGTCTATTTCTTTCTTCCTCGCAACGAAACCTTCATGTTGACGTGTTGAGTGCCTCACAAGTACAATTTTTTCTAATTAAAGTTTCCTTATAATTGCCGAATTCGAGGTCAGGTGTGGACTTATTTCCGGAGCTTTGGTTCGTGAAGGAAGCATCAACGAAAATAAATACAAATGGCGAAAATGTCAGGACATAATTCGATATGGGCGACGTTGGCAACAAAACTTCAGAATAAGTGAAACCATAATTAGAAACAAAACGAGTTGCTGTTCACGTAATTTAGCTTGATGGCATATTATCTAGATGCATGCATGAATAACCTATAATTCTTTGAATTTCAATTTCCAAACTAAACAAAAAGGGAAAGAACCTATGAAAAGCCTAATTTGTATTGCTTTAGAAATACAGTACAATAAAACGGAAGTGATGAGGCAAACATCGCGGTATTGTGAAGCCAAACGGATCTTCGGTTCAATTTTTATAACAATAGAATAATACAAGTAAGATGTTCGGTTCTTAAAGGGACAGAGCACCTTCAAATTTTGAAAAGAATCGAGATTTTTAACTTCCCAGTATATGGGAAGTTCTTGTAATCGCCTCGAAAATCGAAATTGAAATTTTCAACATTTCGTCACGTTTTGAGGTCTATAGAGTATATATAAAGTGTTTTTAGAAAGGGCGATGTATGTGTGTGTGTGTACACGTATGTACGTACGTTCGTGGACAGTTTTTTCTACGAGCATAACTCACGTAAAAAAAATCCTATCGACTTCGTTAAGATGTCAATCGAAGCGTCTTTGCAATTTTAAGGGCTGATTAGTTTTTGGAACACTTCGGTCGGGGGGGTTCGTTATTTTGTCCCTTTGAAGGTCATTTCTGTCATGCGTTATATCTCGCGAACCAAACATACGATTTTCATCGTTAACATGTCAATCGACGCGTATAAACATTTATGTGAATCTATCAAATTTTGAAAAAAAGGTGGAGCCGTTTTTTAATTTAAGGAAAAAAGTGCAAAAAATTAAAGTTTTTTTCATAAACAATAAATTTTTAACCTGATTTTCGGTACACAGTAATCAATGTTTATAAAATTTATATACTCTAAATAGTGTTTGTAAAAACACCATCAAAAGTTTTTCTCATGAATACAAAAAATATTAAATAAAAAATAAAAAATCATTAACAGTCATCATGACCTTCAAGGTCATTTCTGTCATTCACTATATCTCACGAACCAGATATAATACAATATTTGCATCATGAAAGTGTCAATAGACGTGTTTTAACATTGTTGTGATGGTTTTAACATTATAAAAAAATGTTTCAGCCGTTTTTAAATGTAATAAAAATATGCGAAAATTTAGGATTTAAAAAAAAAAATTTAAACTGATTTGCGCAGCACAGTAATAACAGTTTATAAAATTTATACATTCTTATCAGTTTTTGAAGAGAAACCAGCAAAACCATTTTCCATGATTATGAAAAAATTAAAATTAAAATAAAAAATCATTCAAAATTATCATGTATCATTCATACGAAGGATATTACTCAATATCTTTTATTCTAAAAATGTTGTTGTAAATTCAATCAAAGTGTTATAATATTTGCATAATTTGAGCAAATTTTTAATAGTTTTAAGAGTGTTGTAATTTTAATAAAAAAACTGTTTAAATTTTGAAATCCAACAAAATTTCAATCAAATTTGCATTTGTGGTAATCAACGCTTTGAATGGTAAAATGTTTTGTTGTCAATACTTTGCAATATCATGTGCTTTAAATAACTTTCATCAAAAAAATTGTAGTTTTTAGTAGATTTATTCTTTAGTAATCGTAAGATATGAATAACTTCCTTTTTACTTTTTACATGCAATTGAACCTATTTTTGACTGCATATTATACATTGTTCAAGACCAACAGAAAATAAAAAAATAATTATCAATCTCATTTACGTAAAATCGTGAAAAAATATAAATTCAGTGATTATGCCGAAGTGATAGCAATTTTGAACGCAACTATTCAAAATGGCCATCACGCGACAAAATCTCTTCAGTGGGCGTAATAATAAAAACTGCTTTCATTTTTGCTAGCGCTCTTTTGTCCTTCAAGCATCGATATGATAATAAGAAATAACGTAGAAAAGGCTTCGTAGAAACGGCCCCCTCCGATTGATCCGCGTGAATATTCAATCAAACCAATCCACCCCCCATCCACCAAAAGCACTATGTATTCAATGGACGCTCCCGTAGATGATACGATTAATATTAACTCATTTCAATTACTGTTATGAGTAGCTCTAATTATTATTATTTAAAGTAGTATTATTTTCATAATTATTATTGTGTTTAGTATTTTTAATATTAATGTAGATATTACTGAGAAGTTGACCGTGTGGACCTCTAGGGTCACACATCGCGACTGGTTTTTGATAGATTTTGTTAGAATAAACCTTTAAAAACACGATTGTAATCATTAAGTAAAAACGTAATGAGCTTATATAACAAGGCGCGTCAAAATCTTTTTTCGATGAATTCAAAACACTATTACATATGCAGCCTTACGGTTCTGATTTCAAAATCGAAAAATGTGGTCTAAGTGCGACCCTTGAGGCCCACACGACTAACTTCCCAGTGGGGTGAATAAAATGCTATAATTTGCTTTTATTATTAATTACTATTATTAATAATTACTATTATTAATAATTACTATTATTAAACATTACTATTCTAAATTAATATAATTATTTTCATTATTTTTATCAATTTTTTATCCAACCATAAAAGATTTGGTAGAGGAAGACGTCTCCACCACCTGGTCATCCTCTACCAAAGCCTCGACAACTTCGTCCTCTTCGTCCTCGTCATCCTTCTTGTCCTCCACTTCGTCCTCAACCTCGTTCTTCGGAATCCACAACCATTATTGAGGGTATTTAATTATTATTTACAATAATCATTCGTTATTAAGTTATTAAGAATGTTTGATCGTTACTGAATAACTATAATTGACTTTATATATACAATATCAAATTATAACTAATATTATTTGATTGTTATTAATAATATTAAATTATTTATAACAATATCCAATTATTAACTGCATTAGCGTTTCTACTCCCATTCACCCAAACCTGATAATATAAGTTTGGAATTTCATAAATTAATCTTTATTTTTTTTCGAAATAATTGTTTTCACAAATTTGATCACAAAAAAACGCACAATAATAACAACATTACTATGAAGGTATTTGGTATCTGCACGAATTAATAGTGCGTATCAACAGTTTAAAAATAAGCAATTTTTAGTCGTTTTTTCAGTTTTTTCATCCTAAATAAAAAACGGCTTAACCGATTTTTGAAAAGTCATTCAGTTCTAAGTTACGTAATTACGCGTCAAATAAAACCAGTCCCACGTCAATCCGATCTTTGGTTCTTGAGATAATCGAGGCGAAAAATTATTCCGAACGCACATACGCACATACGCACATACGCACATACACACATACGTACATACACACTCACAGACATCTCTCTAAAAACAATGGATTTGGATTCTAGAGACCTTAAAATGTGGAGATATGTCAAAACTCCAGCACAATCACCAGATTTAAACGTGATCGAACACTTGTGGGACCATTTAGAAGAGCGTATTAGGCAGCATCAAATATCCAGTCGAATTCGATTAAAGGAGGTCATTTTGGAGGAGTGGTCGAAAATCTGCCCAGAATTCACAAAAAAACTTGTTGCTTCAATGCCAAAGAGGTTATCAGCTGTTAGGCTCGCCAAGGGCCTTCACACTAAATATTAATTTGTTAAAGAAAATTCTTGATTTATATTTTTTTTGTGTTTTATATGTTGATGGATCATTTTCATTTTGACTATGAAATATACACTTTTTGTTTATATTTTTATATTTTCCAATCGAATAACTTTTTTATTTACTATACATTGAAAACTGATTCTGCACATCTGAAGTAATCATGTTTAAGTAGCAACAGTCCATTTTTAATTTATTTTCTATCATTAAATTACGTTGCAATAGTTTTGCACCGGGTGGATCATTTTCACTTTGAGTGACTGTATATATAAAAGTTTCGAATGTATATAAAAGAAAAATAGAGAATTATTGTAAAAAGTACCCGTTACTATTTAAGTACTGTTAGTCTCTGTTCTTTAAAGTGTATGAAGTATGCACATGACGTGATAAAATGTACATAATCGAGTAAACGAATACCAAAACAGTTTATGTAGTGGAACCTTCTCTTTTCATGACGCAAGAAGAATGTCTGGAAGAAGCGGGGCCTAAACGTGCATATCATGCGGTAATGCACGCGGTAGGGTGAACCTAGGCAGCATCATCCACGTCTGATGCTCTCAGTAGACACCGTTCATTCAGTAATAGTTTACGACCACCTGGAGGTTTAGTTTGTACGCGCGTTTTTTTTTTCGTTGGAGATTTTTTTGTTAACATAAAATCCGGATAGAGTAGCAGCTGAGCCCGAAAATTATGCAAGAGTAAAGTAGGAGGTATAACCTCGAATATTAATTTTATTTTAATCGGTCTTCATCGGTAATATAGACGAGTAACTGGTCAGGTACACCAAAATATTTTGAGTTTCTTAGAAGTCGGGGAGTTATTGCAAAACAAATCGATAATGATTTTATTGTCTATGGAAATCCAAATCATAAAATGCAATTTCTAGAACAATAACAGACACGAGCGTTTACCTGGCTGCATTTATCTAAGATTGTGCATATAAAAGCTGAGCAACAGATTAGGTACGCTATTCTATTTTGGACTGTCTACAGTGAGTGTGCTATTATTTTTCTGTGAGAATTTGTTTTGATAAAGTTAACATAACATCTAAAAAAATGAGAAAAAGAAATCAGTTGAATCTGGAATAAAGGAGAAAAATAAAAGCTTTAAAGGAGGAAGGGTATTCCGGAAGGAGAATAGCAGAAAAAATCGGTCATAGCGCCGTCGAAGTGTGCCGTTTTCTCCCAGATCCAGAGAAATACGGCAAAAATTACCAAGGAGGGGGGAAAACCAGCGTTAACGCAAAGACATTAGCAAGCACGGTTGCAGTTTACTCGAAACCACATCAGCTGGGATGAAGAGTGGAATAAAGTAGTCTTTTCTGGTAAAGAAGATTCTGTTTGAATGGTCCTGCTGGCTCCTCATATTATTTCCATGATATTCGGAAGGAGAGGAAACATTTATCCCGCCACCACAGCAGAACGGGTTCAATTATGATATGGGGAGCCATATCCTATATGGGGCCTGTGGAGATCATAATTTTAAGAGGAAGACAGACCGCACAAACGCATGTAAACGTAGATCTACCACGAACGGCTGCAGCCGATTTTGATGAAATCTTCGGAAGCATGAATTGGATTTTGCAACAAGCTCTGACGCCCATTCGTACTGCTCGTTGTGTTAAAGATAGGTTTGAGGCATCACAGTTTTGGATTGGCCTTCACTCTGGCCCGTCCGCAACATCATATAAAATCTCTGGGGATGGTTGTCCAGGAAAATTTACGATAATGGCAAGCAATATGAGAATGTTGCAATGCTAGAAGAAGCAGTAAAAGAAGCTTGGGCTAATATTCCTTCTCGTACTCATAAAAATTTGTATCAATCTATAAAAAATAGATTTTAAGTCATTAAGAATAGTGGTAAAGCTACCCAATATTGATTAATAAAGTAAATTGTCGCAATACACATGTGTTTAATTTACTTAGTTTACTGTGCGAAACTCCACGAAATTTTACGTTTTTCAGCAATGTACCTAATCAATTGCTCCGCTTTTATATGCACAATTTCAGATAAATGCATCCAGGTACCTAACCAGTTGCTCGTCAGTGTTTAATATCATAATGAAATTGGGCGAAGACCATAGAAAAACGAGCCGCACCTGCATACTTGTTAAATTGCGCTGGTCTACTAGCAATCACTAACCTTCTTGTCGTCAAGAGGCTGAACGGTTTCGTCGGAACGACATTTAATGTTAGTTGCCCACATACTGGAAATAAATTTGAAAGTTTTTTGAAAAAAATCCGATAATTATTTTCAAACATATTTGATAAGCTCTAAAAACTTTTATTCAATCTATTTTCTCGAAAATAATAATATTGGTATATACAGGGTCTTCCAATAGGGAATTCCAAACTTTGACAATTGATAGCGGTCATATTGTTGAAGCTACATCTGTCAAATTGGCTGTCATTTATTCAATCTGTTTTGCCAAATCACCATGGACGGATAAGGCTTGATTCACACTATAGTGCCGGTCACAGTTCGGTCTCGGTTCGGTCTCGGTCTGGTAAAATATCCTCAACTAAGAACCAAATGTGTGCATTCACACTATCGGTAACAGTCAAGTCCCGGTCCGGTACCGCTCCAGTAACGATCGATCTCAAAGAAATTTTCGCTGATCGAGATCGAACTTGTGATGGACTGTACCGATAGTGTGAATGCTCTTCGTTCTCGGTTCAGTCAGGTTTTGTTAGTAAAAGAGACAAATGTGTTGATTTGTAAAATTCAATACAATTAAATATAATTTTAATTAGTCAAATGCGTGCAATGTCTCAAATATCTTGGACTTTCGAGAAAGGTATTTACATATACGACCTCGACTATTGGCTATTCAAGATTGAACCGCGATCGAAGTCAGACCGGACCGAGACCGAACTGTGACCGGCACTATAGTGTGGATCAAGCCTAAAGCGTTCAACAACATGTGCAACTGATACAATAGTTTTATCAAAATAGGTTTTCTGTTCGGGTTACGTTCCGCGCGAAAAGTCATCTTCATCAATGAGGTTCATTTCTAGATGAGTAGGTATGTGAACAAACAAAATTGTCGCACTTGGGATGAAACCAATCCACATCAGACCCAAGAGCGTCTAATGCATCCGGGATTTTGGGTTGGCGGCGTCATCGGTCCATTTTTCTTTGAGAGCGACATTGGCCAGGCCATCACCGTCAACGGCGGGGGATATAGGTCAATGATTACCAACTTCTTTTGGCCTCAATTGTATGATATGGACACCATCAACATGTGGTTTCAACAGGACGGCGCTACGTGCCACACAGCTCATGCCACATTGGATATCACAGTATATGGAGACCCAGTAGATAAACCTTCATATGTTGGCTTCTTATGGACAAGCGTTTCATACAATCCGTGGTACCACGGACGAAACGCACATGGTTTTCCATATGATTTCTGTCATTCGTTATATGATGGGGAGATTAACGCGCTGGGTGCTGCCATAGTTTATTGATATTATTTTCGTTTATCGTGTGGGAAAATACGTGGTTCTCCGAATTTAATGACGAAACATTGGAAAAATAGTTGTAATGGGGAAACCAATCATTTAAAAAATCGACGAAAGTACCTTAGCACGGAAAACTGGCATGTATATATAATTTTTTTTTCGCATACCTTGTTTCAACCTCATTATAGGTTCGCCAATGCCACATTAATATCTTTCTTCACTGTTGGGCACAAACCAACTACAATTAGCAACTATCAACTATGTCCAAGTTATTTAGTTGAAGATTTCTCTCACTGCCTTCCTCTAATATGGTTCTGGATTAACAACTTTCAAAAAGTCCGCCAAAATGCTTTATCCTCTGTACAGCTGGCAGTACGTAAGATACGTCAATTTGCGGGAGTATTCGACAGATGCTTCGGGTGAAATTTTCTCCTGAAGGTCGAGTTTGCCTATTGCCTATTCTATATACTGTGTTGGACATTCTGCACGAGGGATTTGAGGGCATGGTCATCTCACGTGGAGGTAATGTGAACTGGCCACCAGATCGTGCGATTTGACACCGTCAGACTTTTTGTTAAGGGATTTTCTTAAGACGCAGCAAATAAGCCACAAACCACAGGGACCCCAAAGTCAGCATAATCCATGCTATCGGTCAAAGTCAGCCTGATTTATGCGCCAGAGTCATGGAAAATTGGATACTTTGGATGCGCGCTACCCAGAGAAGCCGCGACGGACATTTGAACGATATAATATTCCGTATCTGATGGCATCGTTAGGCCTTCAAACGAATAATTTTTTTTGATGATATCTCACAAACACTTTGTTTAATTTAAATTTAAAGATAGGAAGTCCTTATTGGAAGACCCTATACAAATATATTATTGAACTTTTTCTGCTATCTTTGTTCGGAAATTTGAAATTTCTCATCATAGGACAAATAAACAAATAAGAGTGCGAATAGGCAACAATTGTACTCCCAGCAGGTGTTGAGGAAAGAGGTTTTGTAGTGATGAAAATATCCCGAACGAAATCAAAATCGACGATACTTGCATTTGATCAATTGAAATACTTGGAATCTTTGAAGTTAAATTTAAATGCTTTTCTATAATTACTTGGCGAGTATGTTCACGTTGACATTCGAATGTTCTAGAAATACTGTTTGCCACATCTTTACTTTGAAGAATTTGATGATTGTTTCTGTACGAGCGACATACATCTAATCCTTTTTGTGTCTTTGAACACCAACAAATTAAAAGCTTATGGCCGCATGCCAATGACCATTGGTGGTCTATGGCGTATGCCCAATACTCGATAGACGGCTGACTGGTGTATTCTCCAACTTAAAGTAAAAAAAGTTGCAGCAAACCTTCTGAAATTCAGATGATGCCACATTTTAAGGCGAATTGTTCTTAGTTTTCAATTGATTTTCTGTCAGTCATAAAAATTTATTGCAAAAAAATTTATTGCAAACACTCGAAAGAAATTCAAAGAAAAACAATCTTTTCCGCTAATTTCACCCTTGAGTATAATCGATTAGCCATTCTTCTCGGCGTCCAATGCAAAAATTTGAATGTCTTTGAACAACATTATGTTTTCTTGGTTTGATCAAACGTTTTAATCAAATTTATTCGTTCCAATTGTTCCAGTTTGGGTAATCAGAAGGATAAAAGTTTTCTACTGATTATCGAGGACAATAAATATTTGTTTTCTGTCCTCTTTCTCTCTCTCTTAATAGCGTGAAATTGTAATGGTCAAAGACAACTTCCGTAACGCTGATGAATAAATCTCATGAGGTTGAACTCGGCCAAAGCACAAAATAAGATAATATTTTCAGTCTGTTGGCAGGAATAATGCATCACTACAATTGTTCGCTTCCCACTGCGCTAGATCTCTTTATTTGCTGGATTTGCATATATTTTTAGCGACACTCATTGTCAGGGTGGTGGAGCAGCCATCTAGCAGCGGGGGTGACTCGCATGATGTGTTTGTTCTGGGACGAAGCAGGTGAGTGCTCATCAAGAAGGCCAACGACGGCGGCACCCCGGCCAGCACTCTTTTTCGCGTACTGACAATGTCGCGTTCGCGTCCTTCTCGTCTATTACAGCCCACTATATTATTCGCGAGCTATTGTTCAGCCTGCTGCTGGAGGGTGGCACATGACCTCGAACGTTTGGATGAGTAATTGAAAGCCAATCAAAACACATCGAGCGCTAGCCCGCGAACAATGCACTGTTTGAACAATTCCGCATCGCGAATTTCGGGCTTCGCGCGTTAGCAGGATGGCTACCATGTCAATTAACTCGCTCGCAGCACTTTTCTTGAACGGCTGCCAAGTGCTAAACGAATCTGCACAAGTCAATCTTGCGAAAAATGTAGCGCGTTTACGGCTACAAGACATGAAATTAGATTCCACTGAGCGAAAATCGAAATGTAAGTTCTCGTCTACTAATCAACATTAAATTGAGTTTCGTAATCCGCAAATGAAGACAACTCTCAATCCTGCAACGAATGCAATTATCTAATCGTCATGGCTAGCTGGACCGCTGCCAAGGCCGACGTGGAGCGTTGCCGAGTCCTTGCTGCACACGGACCTGTTCCACCATAAAAGATTTTTGCTAACCAATCGTAGTCGCAGGTTCAAGGAACAAGGAAGTACTCGTAACGACGTAGGCGAGAAGGGATTGCAACGTCTTCATTTAAGTTAATTTAAATTGCAGCCCCACAGGGTCGATTGGCGAGGAAGATGGACTGGCTGCCGGAACAAGGTCGACTATCCGCTTGAGGACGCCTTCTTGCACCTGGCAGCATTACATTTTGTTTCCTTAGCACCCCAAGTTGCTTGGTCCTTCGTTTCAGAATTTATGAGGAGCTGTTGAATGCACAATGCGCAATCCATTTTTTTAAGATGAATCACTCTTTGGTTTGGCGACGGGCTGCGTGCTGAGCTGCTGTAGTAATTTCCATTAAATTGTCCAGAGGAAATGCACACTTTCTATTAAAAGCCGTGGAGCGCGTAAAATTTTATGGAAACCGCGTTCGGCAGCAAATCGGAACGTTCACCACATAATTTATATCCACATCGAAAGCGAGTGTGAATTGGATTTTGACGAAATGCGTCGCAACTGGGAGTTGTCTGCCAAACAAACGCTACCCATTTATTTAGCACGATTGGTATTTGAATTAATGATTGGATTTCAAACAAACTGAAATAAAGCTTAGAAGATTTATCATCCAATGACGCCACGACTTTTTGATGGAGTTCCATTGAAAGTTTGCAAATGAAAAAAGCAATTTTACAGTTTCGAAATGACTTGTGAAAAACTATAAATAATATCTGAAATATACATGTGAATATATTTGCGAAGAGCTTGTTTCAAGTAAAATTTTCGGTTCTGTTTCTGTAATTTTTTATAACCTCGCAATCAAAACATTACCTTCCAGCCAATATCATTTATGAATTCGCCTTACACCAATTTTACATTGGCTTGAAATTAAAAATTTAACAGCATCCTTCCGGACGATTTAATTATCCCCATTTAGCACTTCCATATTTTTTGCTAAGAAATAACAAATTTCTTGGATAAACTAGGTAGAAATACATTTTGGGAAAGTGTATTATTACAAGTTACAGTTTAAAATCTGAGATATGAAGAATGGTTTTCAAACTGAGATACATTTTGCCAGTGGCTAAAAAATTCAAACTGTCTATTTTTCAATTGTTTATGCTCAGAAAAGCCCTGCAAACAATCATAAAAAGATTCATCCTTGGGTAACGATCAATATTTGTCCATATTTATTTTAACAACGCGATTTTTTATGGTGCACATAATCGCAGCAAGGAAGCCATTGAACTGTGTGAACGTGATGCAAAAACACCAACACATTTGCATCATAGGAATGTGCGTTTTGAATCATATGATACTATTCCAGTCAAATGGGAGTTTGACCGTGCATTTTGGGCTGGCAGGCAATTTTTTTTGCAATGTGTGGGCAATGGTACAATAAGCTTAAGTTCAAGTTCCTGGGGTCGCAGCCCCAATCTTCTGGGCTCCATTTTGAAAACAAACAAGCCGCGAGGTGCGACCCTTGAGGTCCACACTTCGTCAACTTCCCAGTAATATCTACATAAACCATCAACAACATTGAACACAATAATAATTTTGCAAATAATACTACTTTAAGTAATAACAATGAGAGGTATTCATAGCAGTAACAGGAATGAGTTAATATGAATCATATCGTCTACGGGAGGGTCCACTGATTACGTAAGGTTTTTGGTCGATGAGGACAGATTGAATATTCACGCGGATCAATCGGTGGAGGCCTTTTTGGTCTTGAAAATTTTTGTATATGCAGTCAAAAATAGGTTCAATTGCATGTAAAAAGTAAAATGTATTACACATGATGATGGTTATTGAAATCTTACGATTACTAAAGAATGAATCTACTGAAAACTACAATGTTTTATTCGATGAAAGCTTTTTAAAGCATATGATTTAGCAAAGTATTGACTACAAAACATTTTACCATTCAAAGCGTTGATTACCGCAAATGCAAATTTGATTGAAATTTTGTTGGTTTTCGAAATTTAAGCAGTTTTTTTAATTAAAAGACTATAAAAACTATTAAAAATCTGCTAAAACTATGCAAATATTTTAAAACTTTTATTGAATTTACAACAATTTTTTTAGAATAAAAGATATGAAGTAATAGCATTCGTATAAACCCTCTTTAAATGGTAACTTCGAATGATTTTTAATTTTTAATTTAGTTTATTTTTCATAATCATGGAAGAACATTTTGCTGGTTTCTCTTCAACAGCTGATAAGAATGTATAAATTTTATAAACTGGTATCACTGTGCTGTGCAAATCGAGTTTAAAAAATATTTTATTTTATTTTTATGAAAAAAACCTTAATTTTTCAAAGAATAAATTCTATTAAATTAAAAAAAGGCTGAAACCAATTTTTATAATGTTAAAAACTTTACAAAGATGTTAATACACGTCAACTGACACCTTAACGATCCAAATATTATATCTGGTTCGTGAGAAATAGTGAATGATAAAAATTACCTTGAAAATCATGATGACTTTTAATGATTTTTTATTTTTAATTTAATTTTTTACGTAATCATGAGAAAAAGTTTTGATGTTGTTTCTACAGACATTGTTTGGAGTATATAAATTATATAAATATTGATTACTATATGTCGCAAATCAGGTAAAAATTTATTGTTTATGAAAAAAAATCTAATTTTTTGCACTTTTTTTCTTAAATTAAAAAACGGCTCCAACCATTTTTTTTAAAAATTCGACAGATTCACAAAAATGTTAATACGCGTCTATTGACACCTTGTTCAAAGAAATCGTACGTTGGGTTCGCGAACTATAACGCATGACAGAAATGACCTTCAAACGGGCAAAACAGCAAACCCCCCGACCGAAGTTTCCCAAAAACTAATCAGCTCTTAACATTGCAAAGACGATTTCGATTGACACCTTAACGAAGTCGATACGACTTTGTTTACGTGAGTTATGCTCGTAGAAAAAAGTGTCCACGAACGTACAGACGTACGTACATGCGTACACACACACACACATCTCCCTTTTTAAAAACGCTCTATAGACCTCAAAACGTAAAGAAATGTTGAAAATTTCAATTTCGATTTTCGAGTCGATTAAAAGAACTTCCCATATACTGGGAAGTTAAAAAAAGTTGGACACCCCTATATCTTCGAAAACATGGCTCCCACAAAAAAGTTCAATCAGCCAAACTTTTGTAGAATTTAATTTACGTTATTTATTAACTTCCCAGTATATGGGAAGTTCTTGTAATCGCCTCGAAAATCGAAATTGAAATTTTCAACTTTTCTTTACGTTTTGAGGTCTATAGAGTATATATAAAGTGTTTTTAGAAAGAAGTATGTATGTGTGTGTGTGTGTATGTACGTACGTACGTACGTATGTGCGTTCGCGGGCAGTTTTTCTACGAGCATAACTCACGTAAATAAAGTCGTAGCAACTTCGTTAAGGTGTCAATCGAAGCGTCTTTGCAATCTTAAGAGCTGATTAGTTTATGGGACACTTCGGTCGGGGGGGTTTGCTGTTTTCACCCCTTGAAGGTCAACCATGTTATGCGCTATAACTCACGAACCAAACATGCGATTTTCATTGTTAAGGTATCAATCAACGCGTATTAACAATTTTATGAATCTATCAAATTTTTTAAAAAATTCGTTGGAGCCGTTTTTTAATTTTTAAAAAAAAATTGCAAAAAATCAGGTTTTTTTTCAAAAACACAAAAATTTTTACCTGATTTTCAAATCTAAGTGATCAATGTTTATATAATTTATATACTCCAAATAGTTCTTGTGAAAAAAACCAGCATAAGGTTTTTTTCATGATTACAAAAAAAATTAAATAAAAAATAAAAAATCATTTAACGTTCAAGGTCATTTACGTCATTCATTATATCTCGAGAACCAAATATAATCTGTCGATCATTAAGGTGTCAATCGACGCGTATTAACAATTTTATGATGTTTTTATATTTAAAAAAAAATCGTTAAAGTGGTTTTTCCAATTTATTAAAAAAAATTGGTAAAGATGTGTTTTTTTCATAAAAAAATTCATTTTTAACTTGATTTGCACATCGTAATAATAAATGTTCATAGAATTTATAAACTTTTATCAATTTTTGTAGAGAAACTAGCAAAAACTTTTCTCATGATTAAAAAAAAATTAAATTAAAAATAAAAACTCATTCAAAGTCACCATGTAAAAAGGGTTCATTCGAATCATTATACCTTAAATCTCTTATTCTAAAGACATTGTTGCATAGTCAATCAAAGTATATAATATTTGCAAAATTTGAGCAGATTTTCCATAGTCTTCACAGCACCATGTTTTAACTTTACTGAAAAAACTGCTTTGAAACCTGCTTCCCCCCCTCCGATTGATCCGCGTGAATAATCAATCAAACCAACGCACCAAAATCCTTACGTAATCAATTGGCGCTCGCGTAGATGTTACGATTAATATTAAGTCATTCCAATAACTCTTATGAGAGGTTCATTTTTATTATTTGAAGTAGTATTATTTCCATAACTATTATTGTCTTTAATATTTTTAATATCTTTGTAGATATTACTGGGAAGTTGACCGTGTGGACCTCATGGGTCGCACCGCACGGCTTGTTTTTACATTGTATCAGTATTAAAAGAGTTACACACTAAAAACGACGTTGAAAAGAGGGGATCATTTTTCGGGCGCCACTACTTCTTTGTTTTCCCTACTTTAGCGAAACGCGTACGAAAATAGCTTTAAGACAATGTTTTCGCAAGCCGTTTGCGGTATTGCTTTGATCACTGTACACTGGCGGGAGTTATTGTGTCGGGGGGAAAGTCACATTAAAAATGCATTTTAAGATCAGACGAATGGTTCGTAGGAACAAACCGCCAAGTGCCAAAAGTGCCTGCACCAAGTCAAATCTTTTGGAAGATTAGCTACGGAGCTAAAAAGTGAGCGAGAGGAGTGAGCCCATAAAAAGCGTAGCGACCGAAAAGCCCACCGGAATAAAAAGCGAACGAAAGTAAGACGAACGCGGTGCGCTATATATACGTTTAAATGATCGAAAGGAATGAGACGAGAAAAAACGTACAGAACGAAAAACGTACAGAACGAAAAAGCGAACGCAAAGAAGAAAGGAGAAGGACGTATCGGTCCCCATGCGGCGTGTTTTATATACGTTTACACGTATATAGTGCCCTATATATACATATTGTGTTTATGCGTGCACGCTTCTCCTTTCCCCTCTTGTTTACAAACTACGCTCGCGTGTGCCCGCTTGGAATGTTCCTCCTCGTGTATCACGGTAGACGCATCTTATGTCTTGTATAATATAAAATAGCAGTGAACACGTGCGCATCTAAAAATTCATTTCCTTTTTTCTTCTCTTTTATCTCTCTGTGAAACAATTAACAATTGTGTCAATATTCGTTAATAATTAATGAATGAATCAGTGTTGTGCATAGTTGAAATGAAATAAACAGTGATAAGTGAAAAATAACATTTTGGCCAGCATCAAAATGAAAAATTGATGAAAACTATTGAAACGGTAAACGATTCAAAAGTGATTGAAACTACTGCAATTCTCCATGAAACAAAATCCAGGGTAATTTTAATGACTACTATTTATAAGTAAATTTGCAAAACTTTTTTAAAAAGTGTTTAAATCATTGTAAGGAAAATATTTCCTACTTAAAAGTTTGTCTTAAAATCCAAAGTGAGCACAACATATAGCAATGATGTGCAAATATAAGAGTCGAGCGGCTGGTTCAGTGAGCAGAGCGTCTGACTCTGCTCTCGAGGTAGAGGGTTCGGGTCCCCTCTCCTTCTGTTTTTTTACTTTGAGTTACTTTGTGTGGATAAAAGCAATAAAAAAATTCCATATTGTGTCATATCTTATGCATCCTAGATTTTTTAAATCTGTTACATTAATTCCTGAATTTTTCATGCATTCATATATATACAACTTTTTAACCTTAACCTAAATCATTTGCAAAACGAAGCTAAACTTCCCACCGGACACTCTCAGAGTGCCTCATTGCTGTTATTTTAATACGTTTTCTGCTTTTAACGGTCACGTTGATCTTGGACCCAAAAAACTTTATTTCATTGACGGTGGTTATCTGTTGCACAAAGTAATATGGCATTGCAATGCAACATTCAAACAAATTTTTAAGAAATATATAAAATATGTTGAAAATCATTTCGGTTCCAATGTGAGAATAGTTATTGAAAGATACTCGGAAGATCCAGATATGCTGGCACCAAGTCATGGGAACGCTTCAAACGATGCAAAAGGCTAAATTCTGCAGACACAATCTGTCAATTCAACAATAGTAACGAAAATAATAAAAAAATCCATTTATTGATCTTCTTAAAATAGAGTTAACTGATTCATTTTATGGCATTGAGCATGCAGCTGGGGACGCAGATTCAAATATCGTTAATTCAGCTCTTGAATCCATTTTGTTCACCTTGTGCTTCAGTTGTATTAGTCGCTGACAACATTCTTGTTATACTTTGTGCGCGTGGACGAAACAAGTCCAAAGTCTTTTTTTAAAACCACATAAAAGTTTCCCCTCACATGGTTTCGGATATAGGGGGGTGTCCCACTTCTTTTTGTTTTGAAGATGGAACCCAGAAACTTGAATTTAAGCTGACAGTCAGACATACTACACATTGCACTAAAAATCTGCCTGCCTACCAAAATGCTCCGAGAGTTGCGAGTTTTGCAATGGGTGGTTTGCCATCGGAAGCTGATTATTTGGCCTAAAAACCCGGTTTCCACGCCACTTTTTCTCCTTTAGGATTGAATAGCTCCTGCCAATGTACAGTGATTGAAACAATCAATACCGCAAACGATTTGTGAAAATTGTCTTAGAAAAGTATGGAAACGTGTTTCGCGTTAAGGTATTAGTACACATTAGAAGGCCAACAATAATGAATTTTTATAAATTTGTTTCTCAGCTCTTCCATCGAATATGAACATGCAACTGTTTTTTGACACTACATGTATATTTTGAAAGAACGAAAAATATTTTATTTTCAAATTTTCATTATAAAACTATTTTATAGAGGGTGTCAAAGTTGACACCTCGGAAAGTACCCTATTGTATGGCCGACAGTTCATCTCAAAATTTGCAAGTCTGAAACAGAAAACTCAAAAAAGGTTTCATGGGCTAAGTTCTCTTACGTGGCAATTCATTACCGTTTTTGAAAAATTGATTAAAAAAAAGTTGCGAAGCTTTGTTTTTTTTTGGAAAAATTAAACGTCTTTTTTACTCGTTTTCTGCACGCCAAATTTTTAACTTCCCAGTATATGGGAAGTTTTTGTAATCGCCTCGAAAATCGAAATTGAAATTTTCAACTTTTCTTTACGTTTTAAGGCCTATAGAGTATATATAAAGTGTTTTTAGAAAGAAGTATATATGTGTGTGTGTGTGTATGTACGTACGTACGTACGTATGTGCGTTCGCGGGCAGTTTTTCTACGAGCATAACTCACGTAAACAAAGTCGTATCGACTTCGTTAAGGTGTCAATCGAAGCGTCTTTGCAATCTTAAGAGCTGATTAGTTTTTGGGAAACTTCGGTCGGGGGGGTTTGCTGTTTTCACCCCTTGAAGGTCAACCATGTTGTGCGCTATATCTCACGAATCAAACATGCGATTTTTATTATTAAGGTGGCAATCGACGCGTATTGACATTTACGTGATTCTGTCAAATTTTTAAAAAAATCGTCAGTGCCGTTTTTTAATTGTTTGAAAAAAAGTGCAAAAAATTGGGTTTTTTTTCAAAAACATCAAATTTTTAACTTGATTTTCAACACGCAGTAACAAATGTTTATATAATTTATATACTCCAGACAGTTCTTCTGAAAAAATTACCAAATTTTTTTTTCATGATTACAAAAAAAATTAAATTAAAAATAAAAAATCATTAAAAGTCATCATGACCTTCATGGTCATTTATGTCATTCATTATATCTCGAGTACCAAATATAATCTTTGGATCATTAAGATGTCAATCGACGCGTATTAACATTTTAACGATGTTTTTAAATTTTAAAAAAACCTTTAAAGCCATTTTTTTAATTTAATAAAAAAATATTGAAAATTAGTGTTTTTTTCATAAAAAAATTAATTAATAGTTAATAAAATAAACATCGTAATAGTAAATGTTTATAAAATTTATAAACTTTTATCAATTTCTGTAGAGAGACCAGCAAAATATTTTCTCATGATTTCAAAACAAATTGAATTAAAAATAAAAAAAATCATTCAAAGTCACCATGTAAAAAGGGTTCATACGAATTTGTATACCTTAAATCTCTTATTCTAAAGACATTGTTTTAAAGTCAATCAAAGTTTATTATTATCTGCATAATTTGCGGAGATTATTAATAGCCTTCACAGAACCGTGTTTTAACTTTAATGAAAAAACTGCTTAAATTTTGAAAATCAATACAAATCAAATCAAATTTGCAATTGTGGTAATCAACGTTTTGAATGGGAAAATGTTTTGTAGTCAACACTTTTTAAGATCATATGCTTTGAAAAGCTTTCATCAAATAAAAAGTTGTAGTTTTTAGGAGTTTTGTTCTTTAGTATTCGTAAAATTTCAGTTACTTCTTTCATCATTTGAAATACATATATTTTACTTTTTACATGCAATTGAACCTATTTTTGATTGCATAATCAATGTTTCTCAAAACGTTTCATTGATGTAAAATCGTGAAAAAATATAAATTCAGTGATTATGCCAAAATGCTGGCAATTTTGACCGCAACTATTCAAAATGGCCATCACGCGACAAAATCTCTCAAGTGAGCGTAATAACAAAAACTGCATTCATTTTTGTTGGCGCTGTTTTGTCCTTCAAGTATCGATATGAAAATAACAAATAACGTAGAAAAGGCTTTGTAACCTGTCCCCCCTCCGATTGATCCACGTGAATATTCAAGCAAACCAATCCACGAAAATCTTTACGTAATCAATTGACGCTCGCGTAGATGGTACGATGAATATTAAGTCATTCCAATAGCTTTTATGAGAGGTAAATTTTTATTATTAAAATTAATATTATTTCCATAATTATTATCGTGTTTAATATTTTTAATATCTATGTAGATATTACTGGGAAGTTTACCGTGTGGACCTCAAGGGTCGCACCTCGCGGCTTGTTGTTTTTGAATTTGTTGGTTTAATTCTGATGAATATTCTTGCGGCATATGTTAATAAGTAAAACACATTAAGATTTATTAAAATCGGCGGAGATGGTCCGGAGATTAACTAATTGCGAGTTGAAAAACGTCATTTCGAGAAAATCACGTTTGAGGTTTGGCTTCGTTTTTTAGTACCTTTTGCATACAATTTTTGAGTTCGTTTTTTATACGTCAGAATAAATACTGAAACGTGTAAGTAGACGAAATGTTTGTCTTCTATTTATTTAATCATTAGTCTGTAAGAATATGTCTTACAGACTAACATAATTCAATTATAAGACAAAAAAATAAAACAAAAAAAAAGGAATACATATAGTTAAACTAATTAGTTAATGTACCCTTTACATTTTTGCTTATCAATGTAGAGTGAGTGAGGAAACGAGCCAAGTTGCAGAGTATTTTGATTACGAGGAAGCGGCAACATTGGCGGTAAAATGGTAAAAAGTCTCAGTCCTAGCATATGGAACTGTAAATATGATGTCAGATCTGGCAGGGCGTTCTGACCAATCAGATAGGTTAGAGTTTAATTGATAGTAGTGAAGCCGAAATAGAAAACACTCATCTAAAAGGGAGTCTGCGGAATTGCAAAGTAGGAAGTTGCAGAAAAAAAGTCGCTCTTCATATGACATGTATGTAATCTAAAATTTAAAGTTAAGGAAACAAGTGAATTTGTGCTGTACTGATTCAATCATAGAATCCAAATATTGATAGTGTGATGACCATACTTGCAAGCAATATTCAAGGATGGGTCTAACTAGGCTAGTGTATAGGTTGACGGCGGAGGAAATGTCAGTAAACATCTGAAAGTGTCTTAATACGAACCCGGAGACACGAGGGGCACGTGCGGCCACAATGTGAGACTCAAATTTAAGTTTCGGGTCGAAAATCATTCCCAGATATTTTATTTGAAAAACAATCGTACGTGGAATATCGTGTATCGTATAGTTTGAAGTAGGCTTTAAGAAGAAAGACATTTTGTTACATTTCTGGACATTAAGGGATAGAAAATTTGTTTGACTCCAAGATCCCTTTGGTGAGCAAAACAATCCTCTTCCGAGCGAATAACTCGGTAAATTTTTATGTCATCAGCATATAGAAGGCACTGAGACGCTACGACTGAGGGAAGGTCATTAATGTAGAGTAAGACAAGAAGAGAGCCTAGAATAGACCCCTGAGGAACACCCGAGGTAAGGTGGTAGAGAGAAGAATGTGCTCTACATAGATTAACACGGCATGAATGAGAACTGATGTAGGATTCAAGCCAGGAGAGTAATGGTTGTACCAAAGTGAGCTAGCTTCAGAAGTAGAACATTTAGGTTGACAGTGTCAAATGTCTTACTGATGTCGGTATACACTACATCAACTTGGGTACGACTGTCGAGAGCCTTTGCAACAGTTTGGGTAAGTTCGAGGAGATTCGTGTTAGGTTGGCTGGTTTGGAACGAATCCGTGTTGGAACGGTGACAGCCTACAATTAAGAGCTTTGTATATTTTATTGTAGACAATGCGTTCAAGGAGTTTGCGAAAACAAGAAAGTAGCGGAATGGGACGATAATTGGGAGCATTGGAAGAGGATCCAGACTTCAGTACAGGAGAAATGTAAGCCAACTTCCACATATTGGGGAAGATACCGGAGGATAATCTGGCATTAAAAATATGAAAAAGTGGAACGCATAATGAGAAGGATGAGGCTTTAATGAATATATAAGACGCGGTGGACGCTGGAATCTAAAGAATTAATTAATATTTGGATTTCAGTTGGGTCAGTAGAGATAAAATCAAGAATAGGTGGAAAACAAATGAATAGAAGAAACCGGTATTTTAGAAAGAGGGGATACACAATCGATGCCATGTGATCGGCGGCTGCGAGAGCTTTAAGTCTAGAAATTATAAACTAACCACAGTCGAATATTTGAAGCTTTTCGTTAAAAGCTGAAACAATCGGCTAACTCTAATTTGTTGACACTATTCCTAACATTTTGCTTCAGAATCTGTAGATATTCATGCTGCTCCATGATTCCGTCGATAAAATGCAAATTGATTTCCTACTCCAGCGGCTGACATAGACCCCCAAACCATTACTGACCCACCCCCATGCTTAACAGTTGGCCGTAAGTCGTTTTCTGTGTATTCTTCATGAATCTGCATCAAATGGATGTGCGATTTGAATCATGTGGTACGGCTGAAATAGAAAAGGTGCAAGACTTTCATCTAAAAAATCCATGCTGATGTCGTAACTAGTCTATATTTATTCCAAACAAATTTCAATATTTTACTTTGCGATCAAGTCATTACCGCATCATGCTCCGATATTAGTCTGTTCGAAAATGTGCATGGCATCCATCACGGCGATATGTAGCTACAGCATGATGCTAATAAACAACACAAATTATCGATTTACTAAAACCTCGTAAATTTTTATTTTAAAACTATTAAATTGTCCAAAATATTCTAAAACGAAAAAAATGCAAACCTCGGGTAGCACGGCTGAAAAATATTTCACAAGTCTATTCCGTTCCCCATGGAATATAATGCAAATCAAAGTTGGATCGCTCGAAACTTTAATCCAAGCAATAAAAGTCAAAACGAATAAACCATCCAATTTTCAGGAAAATTTATACCATTTGGCGATTTTTCAATTCCAAACCCCAGCACGAGTCCCGTCCACAGCTGAGCCATCGTTTTTCCGTGACGATAAATCAAATTTGCTGGCGAGTTGATAACCGAGCGCTAATTTTTTGAGCGCACAAAGCACAATTGGGAGTCAATCTTGTTAACAATTAAATCTTTTCAAAGTAAATATTTTCCGGGTCAGTGTTAACCAATGCTTGCACACACGTACGTGCGATTTATGCAAGCATTTTTATTGGATCGCAAAATTCAATTTTTGTTTCGGTTCATTGAGATGTATCGATTTCCATCGGAATATGTTTGTTTGGATGTTTTTTTCGAAATGATTCGCGTAAAAATAGGCCATGGAAGTTCAACTGGATAATTTCACGGAGATGAGATATGAAACACGTAATGAATGGTTGCGAATACGAAACAGTTTGTTTTTGAAAGGCCACCTTAATTTATGAGTTGTATCTTTTCGACAACAAAGAGAAGGTGGTTGTGGCATTTTTGGCGTTGAAAACGCAACAACGAAAGCACAGAAGCTAGCAGACACATGCTTGCATCTTCCGAAAACTTCTGTTACCATGGCGGGTTTCAAATAGAAGAATAGAAAGCAGCGAAAAGCAGCTGCCAGCCAGAAGGACATTCTGCCCACCACAGTTTTTGGATGTAGTTTTGAAAAGTCCATAAATTGCACAAACGAGATCCTGCACATTGTGAGCAATGAACAGCTCTGGCCTTGGTGGAAGACCATTGGGCAACGCAACATGAATGAAGGTAATTAATTAGATCGCGTTTCTAAGTATCCCAGCATTTTATATATAGCCAATCAACGAAAACAAATTTCAAAGGAGTGCTGGACATGTGTACGTGTCCTGCTTCGTTTCGTAAATGCAATTTATCAATTGGCGAGCACTCAAGCGGCTTCCCTACAATAAATTACCGACATGTATGTTTGTGGGCACACACTGAACATAATGCTTCCTGTTTCGGTTAGCAGCATGTAAACAGAATTGATTTAGCTTTTTGTTTTGGTGCCATGCTCGACCGCCACTTAATTAATGCAAATAAAATAGCTTTGCAGCCCGCCAGACAAACTACCACGCTGCGACCGGGTGGGGGTGGATCTAATCCCAATAAACCAAGGGCTCAATCGATTCAGGCGGTTATCTGCTGATTGAAACGTACTCAGGTGTTAATGGGTCGTTTCACTGGCAAAGCGATTAACTCGTTTGCCACTCATTATTCTTGTGGGAGCCGTCGATCGATGGACCATTCGCCAGTGGATTCACAGCAAATAAACAGCAACGCTTGAATGTGGGCTGGGGATGGTTTATGGGAGAAACTAGTGGTCCTAGAGTTTGATTGCGAGCGCTTGCAACAAGTCCGATGGGGATGTTACAGTTGTGCAGAATTCATTGAACAGTTTTTAGATAAATATCACTTATGGAGTCGCTGCACTGCAAATACAGAGTATAATCAGGGCCGTCTTAAACTATGCTGGAGCCCTTGGGCACACAAGAATTTGGGGCCCTTTTGGAAAGTAAAGAAAGCGAATTATACTAACATTTTTCTACTATGATCATGTATTATGGGTGATCAAATATATAATATAATATGTCATTAATGATATCAGTATGCTGCTGATTTTTTAGTTACGATTACGATAATGATTTCTTTCGGGATTCCTGTTGAGCAAAATCTTCTATCGTATCCTCAAAGTCAATTTTTTGAAGGATCAAATCACTTTCGATGCACATGACAAATTACTCAGTCGTTCTTGTAACATTGTTGTTCGGAAATCATTTTTTATCCGCTGTCCACTATAATTGGTAACCATTAGGCAAAGGAATATTCTTAGCGCAACAAGCTTAAATGAAAACATTCTGCTTTGAGCTCATATGCATTAATGTCTCCATCATAAAATTCTGCAATTTTTTAACTTGCCAGTATATGGGAAGTTCTTGTAATCGCCTCGAAATTGAAATTTTCAACACTTCTTTACGTTTTGAGGTCAATAGAGTATATATAAAGTGTTTTTAGAAAGAGAGATGTATGTGTGTGTTTGTACGTACGTGCGTTCTTGGACAGTTTTTTCTACGAGCATAACTCACGCAAACAAAGTCGTATTGACTTCGTTCAGGTGTCAATCGCAGTGTCTTTGCAATCTTAAGTGCTGATTAGCTTTTCGGACACTTCGGTCGAGGGAGTTTGTTGCTTTGACCCTTTGAAGGTCATTTCTGTCGTGCGCTATATCTCACGAACCAAACATACGATTTGCATCGTTGAGATGTCAATCGACGCGTATCAACATTTATGTAACGCTTTTAAATGTTTAAAAGAATCGTCATAACAGTTTTTTAATTTATTAAAAAAATGCAAAAAATTAGGTTTTTTTCCATATACAATAAATTTTTAACCTGATTTGCAGAACACAGTAATCAATTTTTATGAAATTTATAAACTCCAAACAGTTTTTGTAAAAAAACCTGCAAAACTTTTTTCCACGATTACAAATAAAATTAAATTAAAAATAAAAAATCATTAAAAGTCATCATGACCTTGAAGGTCATTTCTGTCATTCACTATATCTCACGAATCAGGTATAATATTTGCATCACTAAGGTGTCAATCGACGTGTATTAACATTTTTGTGATGTTTTATACTTTATAAAAAAATCGTGTCAGCCATTTTTTTTTAAATTTAATAAAAGAAAATGCGAAAAATTAGGGTTTTTTGATAAAAATTATATTTTTAACCTGATTGTCACAGCCCTGTAATAAATGTTTATGCATTCCTATAATTTATTGAAGAGTAAAACTTTTTTTTCATGATTCTAAAGAAGAAGAAAAACTAAATAAAAAATAAACACCATTCAAAGTCACCATGCAGAAAGGGTTCAAACGAATGATATTACCTTATATCTTTTATTCTAAAGACTTTGTTATAAAGTCAATCAAAGTTTTATAACATTTGCATAATTTGAGCAGATTTTGAATAGTTTTCACAATGTTTTAATTTTAATTAAAAAACTGCTTAAATTTTGGAAACCAACAAAAATCCAATCAAATTTGCATTTTATGGTAATCAACGTTTTGAATGGTAAAATGTTTTGTAGTCATTGCTTTGCAAGATCATATGCTTCCATAAAAAAAAACGGAGTTTTAGTAAATTTATTCTTTAGTGTTCGTAAGATTTCAATTACTTCCTCCATCATCATCTGTAAAACATTTTACTGTTTACATGCAATTAAACCGATTATTGACAGCATATTCAATGTTTTCCAAGAACAATTGAAAATAAGAAATGAATATTAGCCTGATTGTTGTAAAATCGTGAACAAATACAATCTCAATGATTATGCCGAAGTCATGGCAATTTTGAACAAAACTATTCAAAATGGCCAACTCGCGAGAAATTCTCTTCAGTGGGCGTAATAACAAAAACGGCATTCTTTTTTGCTATCGCTGTTTTGTACTTCAAGCATCGATATAAAAATAAAAAATAACGTAAAAAAGGCTTTGTAACCTGCCCCCCTCCGATTGATCCGCGTGAATATTCAATCAAACCAATCCACCCGCCATCCACCAAAAGCCTCACGTAATCAATGCACGCTCCCGTAGATGATATGAATGGTATTAATTCATTTAAATTACTGTTATGAGTACCGGCTTGTTTCTTTTTGATCTATAACTTTTTTTTGTGAACCACATTTCGAAATAATGTTTAAGCGAACAAATCAAAACTTCTATTATTTTACACTATTTATATTATACGAAACTAAATCATGCCACTTCTGTCCGTCTGAAAGTTTAATACATCATCCGGTTTTTCTAAGGCATTTGATACGGTTCCTCATAAGGTATTATTTCGTAAATTAAGCCAGCTTGATATTCCTAATTTTCTTTTAGACTGGCTTTATTCTTATCTTACTCACCGCAGGTCCCGTGTGGTTTTCAATTGCTGCACTTCATCTCCGTTTTCTCCTAATTCAGGTGTTCTTCAACGTTCTATCCTCGGACCTCTTCTCTTCTTTTCTTCATTAATGATCTTCCTTCCCGCCTTTCTTGTGACTGTCTCTTATATGCCGAAGATCTTAAAATATTCTCTTCCATAAAAAACTATAATGACTGCCTCAACTTACAAGCTAACATTGACATACTGTATAGCTGGTGTTTGGATAACGGTCTAACTCTCAACGTAAACAAATTCTTCATAATGTTTTATTCTTTGAAGAACACTCCTTTGAACTTCATCTATTATATCAACAACAAAGTATTGATAAAAACGAGCATTATCAAGGACCTTGGAGTTACCTTTGATGAAAGACTACGTTTCAATGTTCACTACACAGATATTGCCAATCGCGCATCCCGCATGTCTGGCTTAGTTCTTCGAACCTGACATCAATTCTTCACTATAAATATTTCCCTAATAATCTATCAAATCATTTTACTTCGCGAATACAAATAATTAGTTGAAGTATGATGAGCTTAATCCTTCAATAAGCCTAATCATGGTCGTGCTGTTTGGTGGCGGATGGTAAATGACAGCACCTGAAGAGGATGCCGTCCGTCACCCCGAAACCACACTTCCCCATTTTATTAAATTATGGAACCAGCCTTTAAGTAGCCTGGAAGTAAATGAACCTCCATCAATGTGCAAGCATAGTGTTAGTAATTCGCTAACCAAAAAGCACACTAGTAGGCGAAAGTTGTCGGCTAGACTAGGAGGTTCAAATCCTTACTAATGTACTCTATCAAAGCCTGGTCAGAAATATTCTCGAGTATGCATCGGTTGTTTGGTCCCCTTACTATGCTTGTGATCGCGCGCTGCTTGAGTCTGTACAACGGAAATTTACGCGGAGCTTGTTTTTTTAAACACAATCTGACGTACTCTGACATATTTTGAATCTTCCTACACTTTTCCATCGCAGAATCCTACAAGATCAATGTTTCCTGTTCAAGCTTCGCACCGGCCTAATCATTTGTCCCGCTTCCGACGACATTGCACTCCGCCTACCTTGCCATAACACTAGGAGTTCCAACTTTTTTAACTTGCCCATTACGTCTTAACATCTTATTTCAGTGTTGTTCAAACGTACCGTTTCATCACTCGAAGAAAAATGAAATTATAAATCGCGTTGGTGATAAAGGTGAAAGTGTAAAAAAATCGCCATAGAATATTAAATTGGCGCACAAACTATCCGGGATTTAATAAGAAATAGAGAAAACATGCTGCAATTCTTTTGTTCTGCAGAATCAATTGCTTCTTGTTCTTCCTGGAAAACGTTGAAGACATCAAGAATGGTATAACTCGATAGAGCCGTTTACCAGTGGTTCAAGCAAAAACTGTCCAAAGGACTTCCCATTTCCGGCCCGATGGTAAGCGAGAAAGCTTTGTGGTTTTATGAAGAGTTAAAAATTGATGAGCCTTCCTCCGCTTCGCAAGGTTGGCTTAGTTATTTTAAATAACGCCACGGTATTAGGCGACTTGAGATTCAAGGGGAGAGTCTGAGTGGCGATTTTATTGCTGCAACATTTTTTAATGAAAACTTTGCCGCTTTAAAAAGTGAATTTAATTTGTGTGAAGAACAAATTTACAATGCTGATGAAACCGGTTTGATCTTGCCTTCTAAAGCACTAGCTTTACAATCGAAAAAAACAGCCCCTGGTCATAAGTTCAGCAAAGAGAGATTGACAGTTTAACCTGTTTTTACGTCACTGAGACACACAAATTAAAGTTGGCTGTAATGGGAAAAGCTAAATTTAAGGGAACCGAAGTGTGGAGTCGTCTTTGTGATTATTACAATCATCCCAAAGCCAGGATGAATTAAGCAATATTTACGGTGTGGTTCAAGGAGAAATCTGTACCTTCCGTGCGTGATCATCTGGAAAAACAAAGGCCTCCTCAGGAAGCTGTACTATTTCATGACAAAGCTCCATCCCATCCTGGTCAGTCAATTTTGAAATCTGATGATGACTCGATTTTCGTTCATTTCTTACCAGATTCAGCCTATGGACCAGGAAGTTATTTCTAGTTTAAAAAGGCGATATAAAAAATATTTTTATGGTTTCTCCTTGAAGTGGCAGAAATAGAAAATCTTCAAGAAATTTTGAAAAAAACGGCCAGTGAAAGACGCAATTTTTGCTATTTGTGAAGCTTGGAATGATTTACCGAATTCGACATTAAAATTGGCATGGACCAAAGTTCTCGTCCCTGAACTTGATCAGTCTTCGACTTACCATACATTAGAGCATCGGTTTCCAAACTGTGGGGCGCCCCCCCTGGGGGCGTGAGGACATGTCAGGGGGCGCGAGTGAAGTTAAACATTAAATTAAATTTAGGTAGTCTTTCTAAAATTCTAAATTAACCATGATGTTGAACTAAGAGACGAGCATTCCCGAATAGAGCCGATTACCACCGAGTACAGTAAGTGACAAGTATCGTGGCATTGTGGCAGTGTTGCCATGGTTCTCTCTACATTTTCCTCACGAAAAACTTTAAATTCCTCAATTTTTCACAAAATTCCCCACTCAATAAAAAATAGTAAATAACAAGCAAAGATTCTTAAAAAAACTAGAGTATCGTTTATGACCCTAAGGTTTTACTTCGAAAAGAACATCCACAACTGCAAATTTCCAACTAAATCGAGACGAAAGAATATAAAAACCTTAGTCCTGAAATAGTTCTATTAGTTCGAGAACTCAACGCTGTCTTAAAGTTATGTATTAAAGTAGTGAATTACATAAAAAAACAGTGCATTGAATACTCGACTGTTTAAAACTCTTTGTGAAGATTAAGGTAGTGATCACAAAACACTGCTATTTCATACAGAAAATACGATGGCTCTCAAAAGGAAACATGTTGGCAAGATTATTTGACCTTCGAGATGAAGAATCACCTTCTTGGAACATCAAAAGCAAAATGAACTAAGCGTGGACTTCAAAAAACCTTGTACCCAAGTAATATTGGCTTATTTGTCAGACATCTTTGACTCGTTGAACAGCGATAACCTAAAACTAAAGGGTGGAGACTCAAATATAGTTACTCATCGTGATGCGATCAAGATGTTTATCGAGAAATTGCAACTTTGGAGGCGTAAAATGTCAGCAAACCCCTGCAATTATTCAAATTTCCCTAAAGTACAGTCAATCTCAGAAGAAACACGCTTCAAGGACATGTATGAAGGATCAAGTTTGAAAATCCAAATAGCAAACCATTTGGAAAGCCTAATTGAAGAGTTCCAGAAATGCTTCCCAAACACTTGTGACGATATTATTTAAAGAATGTCACCTGACCCATTCCATGTCAACATAGACTCCCTGCCTGAATCACTTCAAGAAGATGCTTTGGAAATAAAACATGATTCCTCTGCCGAATACAACATTGATATAAAGGACAAACCTTCATTTTGGTTAAAATATTTCAAAGTGTATCCTAGTGTATCACGGGAAGCTCTTCATTTATATTTGCCTTTTTCAAGCACCTATTTGTGTGAAAAAGCATTTTCAACACTTGTGGCAATTAAAACAAAGTATCGGAATAAACTTGATGTTGCTAGTGATTTGCGTTGTGCACTTACTAAAACTCAGCCACAAATATGCATACTAGTAAAGAAAATGCGAGCCCATCCATCTCACTAACCAACCTAATCTATTTTTCTTTTATTAATAATTTAATTTTCGTTTTTTATATTTTTAAGACATATAATAAAATAACGTATTTTTTAATTCATACATAACAAAACCAAACATAACAGATAACATCTCTACACAACAAGTCAAACATATAATCGGACAAACTAGAAAAAGTTAATAAATCATATATAATTTGGTTGCAAATCCTTTTGACTCAATAACAGCTTTTAATCGGTTTGGCATTGAATTGACTAAATTTTCACAAAAATTGGGTTCAATTTTCCTCCATTCATTCTGTAATGCCTGTTTTAATTGGCTTATAGTATTGAACGATTTATCGTAGAGCCTTCTTGAAAATTCTTCCCACAAATATTCGATAACATTCAAGTCCGGTGACTCTGCAGGCGTTTGCAATAGTTTGGGACAATCATTAATCAGCCAATGTCTTGCAACCTCCGATGTATGTTTCGGATCATTGTCCTGGTAGAAAGCAAAGTTCTGTAAAATGCCTAATTTTTCGGCAATTTGCTTGACATTTTCTTTTAAAATGTTCAGGTACACAAATTTGTCAATTTTACCTTCGATAAAATGCAAATTGCCCAGCCCCGCACTGGACATACAGCCCCAAACCATTACTGATCCACCTCCATGCTTCACAGTAGCTCGAGTATTTTTTGGATGAAATTCAGTGTTAGGTTTTCGCCACACGTACGTCCTTCCATCTGATCCATGTAACTTAAACTTACTCTCATCAGCAAATAACACCTATATATTGTATAAAAACCACATAAGTAGTTCATTTAATATCCAGAAAACCTTTCTACCTTTTTCCAAAATTCAGACGAATGGCTTGTTACTGACAACTCTGTCATGGTAATTATTTTTTCTTAACACTTTTCGTACAGTTTCAACACATACATCCTTTCCAATATTGTCATGTACAAAAGTTTTCAACTCCTTGGCTGTTTTTAATGGATTTAGCTTTACTTCTGCCAGAATATGCCGTTGATCACGCTCATTTAATATTTGTCCTTGATCTTTTCTGCTTTTGTTTGCAATTCTTTTTTCATCACGATACCTTTTTATAATATCGTGAATGGTAGAATGGCTTCTTCCAACGTTAACTCCTATATCTCGTACCGAATTTCCTTTTCCATAAAGCTTAAGAATAAGTTTACGAATTTCCAAAGTAGTTACTTTCTCTTTTGGTGCCATTTTGACACTTATTGCAGTTTCAAGCTTCAACTGAATGTTCACTCTGACTACTAAAACCGAAAGAAGCTAATTCATGGGAATTTCTCAGAAAACCCAGCTATGCTATGTTGCCGTATCTGTCTTCCTTGTCCGATTATTTGCATTAATAAAGTGCAATAATTTCGTAACATTTTCACATGTTCTAGCTGAGCACTATCGTTGTCCGATTATACGTTTGAGCTACTGTATGTACAGATATGTATGTAGAAATCGTTTTTTTCCATTAAACATAAATTTTGTATTGTCAAAAATTATGATTTTTCTTGTATCCTCATAAACCATAAGATATATGTATGTAAACCAATTCGATTATCCGTGGTTTTCGATTATCCGTGCACCTCCCTCCCCATCATTACCCCGGATAATCAAGGCTATACTGTACTTAGAAATGTACTGGTTAAAAAAATGCTCTATCGGTAATCTTATCACAAGGTATTTACAAGGCATATACTGCGCCTATAGTACAATCCGACTAAAAAATTTTAGACTGTGGCGTAAAGCGACGCTACATTTTTCCTGCATTAGGCTGGATTGTTACTGAAGCGGAGTGGAGCAGTGCAAGAAAGAACAATTGGAATTCGCGAAAACTTCGCTCCGCGCTGGTGCGAGCTGTATTATTGATCTGCCACGCACAACTTTTGTGAAAAAAGTGTAATGACAAAAACGTTTGGAGAATAAATGTGTGAGAGAAATAATTGTCGGTCCCTCGGGACCCCCTAAGGATGGAGTCCCTGGGCACGGGTCCCGTGTGCCCTTATGGTAAATACGGTATTGAGTACAATATATTACTTGTAATCGCCACGAAAATCGAAATTGAAATTTTCTACATTTCTTTACGTTTTAAGGTCTATATAGTATATATAAAGTGTTTTTAGAAAGAAGTATGTATGTGTGTGTACGTACGTACGTACGTGCGTTCGTGGACAGTTTTTTCTACGAGCATAACTCACGTAAATAACGTCGTATCGACTTTGTTGAGGTGTCAATCGAAGCGTCTTTGAAATTTTAAGAGCTGATTAGTTTTTGGGACACTTCGGTCGGGGGGTTTGTTGTTTTGACCCTTTGAAGGTCATTTCTGTCATGCGTTATATCTCCGGAACCAAACATACGATTTGCATAGTTAAGGTCTCAATCGACGCATATTGATATTTGTGTGATTCTATCAAATTTTTATAAAAAATCGATGGAACCGTTTTTCAATTTATTCAAAAAAAAATGCTAGAAATTCACTATATCTAACGAACCATATATGATATTTGCATCAATGAGGTGTCATTCGACGTGCATTAACTTTTTTGTGCTGTTTTTCACTTTATTAAAAAATCTTTTCAGCCGTTTTTTTAATTTAATAAAAGAAAATGGGGAAAATTAGAGTTTTTTTCATAAAAAATAAATTTTTAAACTGATTTGCACAGCTCAGTAATAAATGTTTATAAAATTTATACATTCCTAATAGTTTTTGAAGAGAAACTGGCCAAATTTTTTTGCATGATCCAAAAAATCTAAATGAACGGCTCATATGAATGATATTACCTTATATCTTTTATTTTAAAGACTTTATTGTAAAATCCATCGAAGTTTTATAATATTTGCATAATTTGAGCCGATTTTGAATAGTGTTCACAGTGTTTTAATTTTAATAAAAAAACTGCTTAAATTTTGGAAACCAATTAAATTTCAATCAAATTTGCATTTGTGGTAATCAACGCTTTGAATGGTAAAATGTTTTGTAGTCCATACATTGCAAGATCATATGCTTTAAAGATCTTTCTTCAAATTAAAAATTTCAGTTTTAAGTAGTTTTGGTCTTTGTGTTTGTAAGATTTTAATTACTTTCTCCATCATTATATGTAAAACATTTTACTTTTTACATGCAATTAAATATATTATTGACATTGTATATTCAATGTTCTTCAAGATCAACTGAAAATAAGAAATAATTATTAGTCTCATTGCTGTAAAATCGTGAAAAAAAAACAAATTGAATGATTATGCCGAAGTCATGGCAATTTTGAATAAAATTATTCAAAATGGCCACCTCGCGAGAAAATCTCTTCAGTGGGCGCAATAACAAAAATGCATTCATATTTGCTAGCGCTCTTTTGTCCTTCAAGCCTCGATATAAAAATAATAAATAACGTAAAAAAGGTTTTATAGCCCGCCCCCCTCCGAATTATCCGCGTGAATAGTCAATCAAACCAATCTACCCCCCATCCGCCAAAAGCCTTACGTAATCAATGGACGCTCCCGTAGATGATATGATTGATATTAATTCATTTCAATTACTGTTATGAGTACTCTCATTATTATTATTTAAAGTAGTATTTTTTTCATAAATATTTTTGTGTTTAATATTTTTAATATTTATGTAGATATTACTGGGAAGTTGACCGTGTGGACCTCAGGGGTCGCACATTGCGGGTTGTTTCAGTTATCTGGATTTTTGTAACGGTGAGCAATTTTTCAAGATCAAATATATACATAAGTGCATTCGAAAACAACTCGACCACGTATAGCATAGTGAATGTGATTAGCTTCTAGCTAAAAGTCCTTGGACAAGCTCTATTCCGCTTCAGAAGACAGTGAGGATCTGTTTTTCGATTGACACCTATGCAGGACCGTTGGACATTTACGTCAGAGTTCTTTTCTGGATGGGACTGTATGAATTCCTATAAGTATGGAAAGTTGAGAAAGAGTTGTTATCCTGTAGATTTGGCTTTTTGTTGGTAAACCAGAGATATTAAATCATATAAATTAAATTGTTATCGAAATGTTTATGAATTTTTAAGTGCGCGATTTTAATTTTGCTTATATATCAAACACGATGAATTAACCATCATCCCAAACTGGATTATTATTCAAATCACAATCAAGTCAACCACACATGAGCGTGGTGTGTGTAAGAGGATTGTCCGCAACGTCACTCGTCACTCGCACTTTCAAGTGGACTCCACGTTCGAGTGCTGCAATTCCAACTCATTTACGTCACGCCGTCACAGTGGGGGCACTCGTGACGACCCATATTCCGTAGACATCCACTATCACTTTTTGCCACCTCGAATACTCGGTCTGCGGGGTCACCAAAAACACTAGCAAGTGTCCTCGTGTCCCCGATCCGGTTCTTTTATATATTCATTTGGCATTCTAGACTTCTTCGCCAAAATCGAAGCACGGTCCCATCTTCATGCACGCGTCCTCCGAGCCTATGTACAATCGTCTATCTGTTCTAATGTCCGTGCTAACTGGACCCCACTGTACTGGTGCTGCACTTAGCTCGAGTGGGTGGTATGCCACTGTAGTTGATACATTGCTGGCACTCGACGCTTACTGAAGAGTGGACAAGTGCCTCCCAATTATCTTCCAGCGGAGCCGGTTCTGCCAGCACCGAGCTCGCCTCAAGAGCCATCTTCAAATCAAAATTCGTTTACCTATTTATTAATAACCGCCGAACACAGTTCAGACGATTTTCCGCGCCCGACATCTCTTTGAACTGGTCACTACGTGCTCGCATCAATTAAACGTATCTTAAAGATACAACAAAACACATTGTCGACGGAAAATTGGATAAAAATAAATCGTACACGAGCATTTGCTTGCGAAGGTGTTGTGGTAGTTTTTTTTACCCTCGGCTGAATATGTTCTCGAGTACAAGTTTTGTTCGCCTGCAAACCTTCGCAATTATTATCAATAAACAAACACGGGATAAATTTATCTAAAAAAACGCTCAATTGAAATTGAAGCTCAATATCGACAGCAGCAACAGCAGCTAAAAAAACAACAACAATGCGCACTCATAAATTTTATTAAGTTGGCTGGGAAACGGAAAAGAAAAGTTCAATATTTGTTTACAAGGATTTTCATTGACTGTTGATGGTATCCCGGAGTGTTCTGCGGATATAGTTTTTGTTTTGTTTCGAGTTTCGGTTGTTCACGAATTCAGAAGATGATCATTGCGAATATGAAAATGACGTTGACGAAATATTATATTTGGGTTGTTTTCGGCTTTGCGTGGTCCGCAACAGTACACGTTGCTGCTTCGCTATTTGCGATTTTTAAACAAACTTCTCAGATTTATTATTGACTAGAATAAATATTGTTTTTGCTAAAATTGGGTTTCATTTATAAATTGTTCTACTACCTACTGAAATTAGGAACACGAAATTCGGATAGAAGGTTCCTTTTATGATCTAGTAGTCCAGTCAAAATAGACACAAAAAAAATCCAAACCTAGACAAAACTCCGACAGAGCTGAAAATTTACACAGACCTTTGAATAGTCATTTTAAATAAAATGTGAAAAGTCCCCATCAATCCGACATGTGCTAAAAATTTTATTCAAGGTCAAAGGTCATGAATATAAGTTTTTCGTGAATATCTCCTAAACGGCTAGTTTTATTGTAAAAAAGGTTAGCATCAATATTATAGAGCATGCAATTTTCGACAAAAAAGGTTCTAACACTTTTTCTGCTACAAACGATCTTTCGCATGTTATTGCGAGTTGAAAGTTTTAAACATATAATATGCTATAACTAGAAGAAATATGAATAATATATCAGGATAAATATGTATCGAGATATTCATTTGTTTGTTCACACTAATACATAGCAGGCATAAAAATTATTCATCTTTATCTTATCTTTAGAAGATGAAGAAGAACATCCCCAGTAGGACCAGTAATGCTTACTGCATCGATTCCGTAATCATTCTTCGGAAGCTAATACGGATCGTTTTCGCAATACCGCATCGATTACTTTAACATGGCGATGTCATTGGCAGGATCCGTGCTAACTCCCTTTCGCATTACCAGGAAGCAATGCTGGAATCAATGCCTCACAATGTGTTCCGTAATGCTTACTTGGTAATCGGTTCTGGAAGGCATCCATTCCACACAATATGTTACCATCGCTTCATTTTTGCATTACTAGGTAATGTATAGAAGTTTTCAATCATTCAATGATTAATTTTCAGATTCCCTATGCATTCCTTTGGAATCAATTCCATTTTCCGACATAAGCATCGATGAAATCATGCATTACCAAAGAATTGATTCCAAAAAGTCCGACTGGGTCTACTCTTTACGTTATTGTATATATACAAAACCAAGCCGTGAGGTGCGACCCATGAGGTCCACACGGACAACTTCCCAGTAATATCTACATAGATATTAAAAATATTAAACACAATAATAATTATGGAAATAATACTACTTCAAATAATGAAAATGTACTTCTCGTAAAAGTTATTGGAATGACTTAATATTAATCATAACATATACGCGAGCGTCAATTGATTACGTAAGGATTTTGGTGCATTGGTTTGATTGATTATTCACGCGGATCAATCGGAAGGGGGACAGGTTACAAAGCAGTTTTTTCATTAAGGTTAAAACATGGTGTTGTGAAGACTATTGGAAATCTGCTCAAATTTTGCAAATATTAATAAACTTTGATTGACTTTACAACAATGTCTTTGGAATAAGAGATTTAAGGTATTATGATTCGAATGAACCCTGTTTACATGGTGACTTTGAATGCTTTTTTATTTTTAATTTAATTTTTTGTTTGTAATCATGAGAAAAGTTTTTGCTGGTTTCTCTACAAAAATTGATAAAATTTTACAAACATTTATTATTACGATGTGCAAATCAGGTTAAAAATGAATTTTTTTGTGAAAAAAAACACTACTTTTCCATTTTTTTTAATAAATTAAAAAACCCCCTTTAACGATTTTTTTAAAATATAAAAACATCATAAAAATGATAATACGCGTCGATTGACACCTTAATGATGGAATGATTATATTTAGTTCTCGAGATATAATGAATGACGTAAATGACCTTGAACGTTTAATGATTTTTTATTTTTTATTTAATTTTTTTTGTAATCATGAAAAAAACTTTTGCTGGTTTTTTCACAAGAACTATTTGGAATATGTAAATTATATAAACATTGATTACTTAGGTTTGAAAATCAGGTTAAAAATTTTGTGTTTTTGAAAAAAACCTAATTTTTTGCCATTTTTTTTAAAAAAATTAACAAACAGCTCGAAGAATTTTTTTAAAAATTCGACAGAATCACATAAATGTTAAAACACGTCGATTGACACCTTGTTTAAAAAAATCGTACGTTTGGATCGCGAGATATAACGCATGACAGAAATGACCTTCAAACGGGCAAAACAGCAAACCCCCCCGACCGAAGTTTTCCAAAAACTAATCAGCTCTTAAGATTGCAAAGACGCTTCGATTGACACCTCAACGAAGTTGATAAGACTTTGTTTACGTGAGTTATGCTCGTAGAAAAGAGTCCACGAACGCACATACATACGTACGTACGTACGTACGTACGTACATACACACACACTGTATGTGTGTGTGTGTATGTACGTACGTACCCTCCCTTTCTCTTTCTAAAAACACTTTATATATACTCTATAGACCTCAAAACGTACGTACGTACGTACATACACACACACTGTATGTGTGTGTGTGTATGTACGTACGTACCCTCCCTTTCTCTTTCTAAAAACACTTTATATATACTCTATAGACCTCAAAACGTGAAGAAATGTTGAAAATTTCAATTTCGATTTTCGTGGCGATTACAAGAATTTCCCATTCACTGGGAAGTTAATATATGTGTAGGTATATATAATAATATATATCTGTTTAATATTGAAAGCCGGTAAGCGACGAAAATTGAAATAAGTGAGTGCTATTAGTTGCAATTATTTGCAGTGAACGGACGCGACGTTCTTATTGAAAACATTAGTTTTGAGTTTTCATCGTACTATACGTTTGTAAAAATGTCGGAAGTGTGCTTCATTTGTAGTAAACCTTTGGCAGAATGTGAAAAGGTTGTTGTTGAACGTGGACTGAAGACTTTGATCGACTGTAGTGTTGAAAGGAATGATGGGAATTTTCAATATCCAAAAAATAAACAATCTTTGACCATTCATGTTCAGTGTCGTACGATGTACACTCGAAAGAATAGTATTGCAGCAGGTAAGAGAGAGCGAGATAGATCAGTTCCTAGTACATCTATTAGTCCACTTCGTACGAGAGCGCGATTAATTGAGTCAGGTTTCAGCTTTAAATTTTTTTTGTTTATTTTGTGAAAATGAAGCGGATGAAGAGGCGGAAAAGAAAAAAATCGCAATATCGTCGTAAAGTCATTTATCGAGTTGCCACAATTTCATTTAAAGATACTATCCTTAAGGTAGCTCAGAAAAAGTCTGATGACGTGGCGAAGCTGTTCTCAAACGTGAAGGATATGAATACGATCTGGTTGCTGCAGAAGCTAAGTATCATCATGATTGCTTTCGCTCTTGTTAAATCCTGTTAGTGGAGGTAAAATAGGCCGCCCTGAAGATTATGAGATTACTCTTGCTATGGATGAGATTTTTGAATTTATTGAAAACAATGAGGATTGCCAGTTTTCATTGCAAGAATTAAAAGATGCTTGCAAGAATACTACACCTCCGGAAGATATAACAATTAAAAGAAGATTAAAGCTCAAGTATGGTGATAGAATTATAATCACTGAAAAAAACGGTAGTTTAACAATCATTTGTTTTGTTGATACACAACATGATGTGTTAAACAGAGCTTGGTATGAAAAGGGTTGCAATTTCAACTGTGCATGCAAAAAAGTTCGCTTATTCTGTTCTGCAGTATGTGGCAATTGCCACGGTCAGACATGCTCTAACGTGACACCTAATACAACTGATGATGATGCTTATGACATCAACGACGATTTACCAGATCTGACTGATGTCTTAGAGCAATATGTAGAAATCCAGCTGCCAGAGGAAGAAGAAAAAAAGAAGCTGAATATATTGAATCCGAAGATTGATAACACCGTTTGTTCCAAATCAATAAAAATTTATATTTTCATTATCACTTTCACAATATCTTTTTAATTGTCTACATAGATCGTGGATTATGCCTACAGGGGAAACCACGTTAAAAAGAATGCGCCAAGTACTCTACCGCCGTGGTGGTGTGGAAAGGAGTGCATATTAGTGAGAATTCTAAGTTTGCAGTTTTCAAAGTTGCCATAACATGCGAACGATCGTTTGTAGCAGAAAAAGTGTTAGAACCTTTTTTGTCGAAAATTGCATGTTCTTTAATATTGATGCTAACCTTTTTTACAATAAAACTAGCCGTTGAAGAGATATTCACGAAAAACGTACGTACGTACATACACACATACACACACACATATACATCTCCCTTTCTAAAAAACACTTGATATTAGTCCAGTCAAAATAGACATTCAACCTAGACAAAACTTCGACAGAGCTGAACATTTACACAGACCTTTGAACAGTCATTTTAAATAAAATGTGAACAAAAATTTTAGCACATATCGGATCGATGGGGACTTTTCACATTTTATTTAAAATGACTGTTCAAAGGTCTGTGTAAATTTTCAGCTCTGTCGGAGTTTTGTCTAGGTTGAATGTCTATTATGACTGGACTATAGGCACGCAATAAGACTGGGTTTTGGGAAAGTAGTCCTCAAAAAAGTGGTGGAAAATTGAACTTTTCAGAAAATGAACAGAATTATGCAAAAATCACTACAGAGGGGTGTTTTAAATCTTAAGTCTGATTTGCAAAATTCGAAACAACGGATCCAGTATGGTGGCCAACACCACGTGACTTCACATTTTTGGTCGTTATATAATCAGGACTAGATTTGTTTCAATCCCTATTAAATTTGCAAGGGATCAAACGTTAGTTTTTGATCTTTTCGTTTAAATTCTGCCTGGTACCTTTTTGCAATATGTCCGATTTAAAATGGCGGCTAAAACTAATTGATTCCACTTGTTTCACAGTATTTTACTATTTTTACGGTACGGTATTTTTTACTTAAAACTCCATGTTTCGACAAAATTCCGTCAATTTATCGAAATGTGGTAGTTCACGCTACTTTAAAAATCATCATCCACATGTCAGGCACAAGACGGAAACTTACTATGCAGGACCTCGGAAACCCAATATCGGCAATTGGGCCGGGATGTGAAAGCGGACTCGCGATCTTCGTCATCACAGTATATGTAAGCCCAGTACATCGAAATTTAGGTGTCTTGAATTGCTTGTTGAAACGGCTTGCTTAACTCGAAGTTCATTCGATTTTGAAAACTCGATTTAGAAAAAAAGACGAAGTAACTAAAATAGTGCATCGTCTGTGGAAGTGAAAGATGTAGTCTGCGGAAGTGCTTTATCCTCTGGACACTTGGCAACACTTAGGACACGTCAATTTTTACGAGAAAATGGCGTGGTTTCTTGAAACAAATGAAATTAATTGCTTTTAGCCGCCATTTTGAATCGGACATGTTGCAAAAATGATTTTACCAGACAGACTTTAAACGAAAAGCTCAAAAGCTAATGTTTGAGCAGTTGCAAATTTAATAGGGATTAAAACATAACACATCTAGTCCTGATTATATAACGACCAAAAATGTGAAGTCACGTCGTCTTTGCCACCATACTGGATCCATCGTTTCGAATTTTGCTAATCAGACTTTAGGTTCGTGATCCCGTACCCCTGTAGTGATTTTTGCATAATTCTGTTCGTTTTCTGAAAAGTTCAATTTTCCACCCCTTTTTTGAGGATGGAACAAAATGTGACTTGCTACTTCAATACCCCCGGTGGATTTGTACTAAGCGGGTTTTTTACACATAAAAATACATTTGGATGTGAAAGTTTTTTTTGATGTTTTCCTCGTATATTTTCGTTAATTTTTGCAATTTTTTCATGTTTTTAGGTTAGGAAAAAATTGTGACGTTATAGCTCAATCCTGATAACAGATTCGTGATCATTAGGCAAAAATATTACGAAAAACATATATTGCACAAAATCATATGCTCATTTTTTGTGGAGCTGTGTTATTATATCAACTGAATTTTCAATTTTCTGCTCAAAGTATTAGTTGGGATTACAAATCCAAAAAACAATGAAGTTTTGCAAATTGTTTTCCTCGTCCCCCTAATACATATTAATATGAAACCTTGTACAAAACATTATTTTACTCATTGGCAGTACAATTTTTTATTTGTCTTCCTTTTACAATTTGTTAGAGGGCGCCGAAGTCTAGACCACATTTCTCATGACAGACAGATAAATTCCGGATTGGCAAATCTGAGACAAAAAATCCAATGAGGTTTCAATGCGGAAGATTTCTTAGACAGGAATCCACTACCGATAATAAAAAATCTTTAAAAAATAGCGCCTATCTCAGATTTTTTTAAAATTTTCTTGTTTATATTTTTATTCACTCATTTTTTTGACAGTCTAATAAACAAATGCTCTAAATTTCAAGAAAATCGGTCGAATCAGCCCGCAGATTAATTGCCCGCCTTGAGAAAAGTTGTTTAGACTTTGGCGCTCTCTATTAAATTGTAAAAATATGACAAATAGAAAAAATTTGTACTGCCGATGATTAAATTAATGTTTCGTAAAAAGTTTTATATTAATATGAACAAGAATTTTTTTTTCCAAAACTTCATTGTTTTTTAGATTTGTAATCCCAACTAGTACCTTAAAGGGTCTTCCTGCATATTTTTTTTGAAAAAATAATTTTTTTTCACGGATTTTACTAATAAATATCATTAAAAACATTATACAATTATACAAGTTTAAGAGCGATTTCTTAGTTTTCAAAATTAATTAAAACGTATTTAGTGAGACGCCGTGAAAGAGCATTTTCGACGCGCCGCCTGGTTTTCGTACGTTCGACTCCCCACTTGTTTTGAAAATCTGCTCCGATCTAATTTAGTTTATTCGATGTAATATACATCTATAATAATACATTCATCCATAAAAATGAGTGGGGAGACTGAAAATACCATTATGATCTCTTTCTATTCTGTGTATTTATTTCACAACTCTAAACGCGATTTTCTCAAAACCAAGTTTTTGAGGGTGGTGCGCACGATTTAAAAAAAACTACTTAACCGATCGCTCTGATTTTTGGATATGTTATTGTACACATACATGACCATCGCATGAACTGGAATCTTTTTTATTGCGATGAAATTTTCCGATTTTGAAGGGATTTTGCACCGTCAAAAATCAGGTTTTTCGGAAAATGGCCGCCAAATTGTAATTTTTTGAAAGAAATTGATCAATATAGGTCATGCGATAGTCATTTTAATAAAAAATAATTTGCTTTATTTCTCTCAGATCATCAAGACGCTCAAAATCATGCACACCGCCCTTTCTTGAAGTTTTTTGAAAAAATCCAGTATGACGAATTTTTTTTAAAAAAATTATATGAAAAATATTTTTTTGTAATATTTTATGTTTCATAAACGCATCCACAAGATTTCAAAACGATATCTCTATTCTTTCTTGTAAAAAATGTAGGAAGACCCTTTGATGAAGATAATGTATGGTCGGAATGCGTAGGAGAGTACACCAAATATTTTGTCGAAAATTCGCTAGATTTGTTTTTTACAAAATTGGTCCAATTCGCTTATTAAAAAGTGGTTTATTGCAGTCGAAGAGCTGATACCTATCTATATTTTAATGAAATCGTTTAAGGAGCCATTAAGCAACGGAGAGCATATTCAAAAACTGGGGAAGGAATCCGCTCAAAACAGCGAGGAAAATATACATACTGCAATGGAAAAAAACTTGAATGCCTGTTATCCTCTTACAAAGTTTAAGCAAGCATTTTACCATACTGAATAAGCTTTGGAAATATTTGAAAACTATGACACACACCTTAGGATCATCCAAATGGACTTGTTGAAGGAAAGTACTTTTTATCGTGATTTGTATGCTGAGCAAAAAAGACATGTTTCAAAAAGATTTAAGGGGATAGAATCTCATCAGATCAGGATTGTTTTTCTTATTAAATCAAACAAATTAATAAATATTTATGTACTATCTTGTAAAGTGGTGGCGTAGGGTAGATTGACACCCCGGGTGGTTTTGTATTCAGCACCCCTACTTAAAATAAAATACCAAATACTAAACATGCTCACGAGACTTTTATTACTAAAATATTCGATCACATTATCAAAATTGACTTCCCTGTATCTTTTTATTGATAAAACCGAAAGATTGGTTAGTCGTGGTTGGCTCATTGTGTCCCTTAAGTAAGATTTTATTATTTTTAAATTTGAAAAGCTTCTTTCACATGAAGCCACCGAAACACAAATTGCTAAAAAAAATCGAAGACTAAATTTGGAATAGCCTCATTTTGCAATGAATCTGAGAAGCTCCAATGTAGTCCATTCAACCGCTTCTTGGGCAGAAATGTTGGTGGCTTCTAAATGGCGCCTCAATCGTAAAATCTCCAACACGATGTCCTCTTTTGCAAAATTCATCGTAAATTTTTAACAGATTTGGGACCATTCCATGAAGATCTTCTTCTGGTGATGTTAATTATTCTTCATTTGACTTTTATTGTCTTGAAAAGAACTTTTGCATATCATTGACAACGTTAAACGCGACAGTAACTGACACTGACTGACTGACTGATTGTTTTACGCAAGACGCGGCGCGGGTAGAGGAGCGCGCTCTTTTCTCCTTCCGCCCGCGCAGTGAGCTTACTGTCACTGTCACTGTCACTGATGGTACGATTTATTATTATTGTTATTATTCACTCGAGTGCCACCACGGATATTTCTTTTAGGGAGTTAGAAATTGTATTCGAAAAAAATGAAAATATAGTTGCGATGCGTTTTAAAATATCATATTAGTATGTAAGTACTAGCTTCAAGAATATGTAGTTATTCATTGATATGTCTTTAACGAGGGAGGTTTTGTGCGCCTTCTTTCGATGTACGAGTGAGTTATCGGTCACCCCTTGGCTCTTGGCACCCGGGGCGGAGCGCTCCCTCCACCTCTCCTTTACGCCGCAACTTATTTGGTATCATACTTATACTTTTTTAAACCATGTCGTTGACAAAAAGGTCGCTACCGACTCTACACGAAGATCATGCATTTTTCATGGGGTATTTTAACATTTCAAACGATTTAATTCGCATGTTATTTCGCTTGATCCAATTTGAATTTCTAAGGAAAATTTACACATCTACTGATTTTAAGAAAAGTCTGTTACTTGGAACATATTCATCATAAATGCCACCCCGTATCTACTTGATGGATTGGTTATTTCCTTTCGAGTTGAATATTTCATATTTCCGAATTTTTAAGTTATTCTTCCAATTCAACCCACCCACTGCTTTTTTGGAATAGATAAGCAATGAAATGCTTTTCACTGCAATGATGGTATGCCACAGATGCGTTTAGCATTGCTCTAAGTATGTACATATGAAGCCCCAAATTATTGGATGCTATCACCAAATGGTTTTTCAAGCATTTAAGAGACTTTTTTCCGTGTTCTAGGATATTCTTCTGGATCAACAAAAGTGAATCGTTCTCATTTATTCGATAGAATTTGCCCATCTCCATTATTTATTTCGGTGACTGTTGTTGCTGAGCTAAATTGTCGTCATCTATAAAAAGGTCCGAATAGGGCAAGTCAGAGAATTATCTAATTTTTAACTTCCCAGTATATGGGAAGTTCTTGTAATCGCCTCGAAAATCGAAATTGAATTTTTCAACATTTCTTTACGTTTTGAGGTCTCTAGAGTATATATAAAGTGTTTTCAGAAAGGGAGATGTATGTGTGTGTGTGTGTGTACGTATGTACGTTCGTGGACACTTTTTTCTACGAGCATAACTCACGTAAACGAAGTTGTATCGACTTCGTTGAGGTGTCAATCGAAGCGTCTTTGCAATCTTAAGAGCTGATTAGTTTTTGTGATACTTCGGTCGGGGGGGGGGGGTTGTTGTTTTGCCCCTTTGAAGGTCATTTCTGTCATGCGTTATATCTCGCGAACCAAACGTACGATTTTTTTAAACAAGGTGTCAATCGACGCGTATTGATATTTTTGTAATTCTATCAAGTTTCTAAAAAAATTCTTGGAGCCGGTTTTTAATTTTTTTAAAAAAATGGCAAAAAACTAGGTTTTTTCAAAAACACGAAATTTTGAACCTGATTTTCAAACCTAAGGAAGCAATGTTTATATAATTTACATACTCTTAATAGTTTTTGTGAAAAAATCAGCAAAAGTTTTTTTCATGATTACAAAAAAAATTAAATAAAAGATAAAAAATCATTAAACGTTCAAGGTCATTTACGTCATTCATTATATCTCGAGAACTAAATATAATATTTCCATCATTAAGGTGTCAATCGACGCGTATTATCATTTTTATGATGTTTTTATATTTTAAAAAAATTGTTAAAGCGTTTTTTTTAATTTATTGAGAAAAAATTCGAAAAGTAGTGTTTTTTTCATAAAAAAATTCATTTTTAACCTGATTTGCACATCGTAATAATAAATGTTTGTAGAATTTATGAAACTTTATCAATTTTTGTAGAGAAACCAGCAAACACTTTTCTCATGATTACAAAAAAACAATTAAAAATAAAAAATCATTCAAAGTCACCATGTAAAAAGGGTTCAGGAATCATAATACCTTAAATCTCTCATTCTAAAGACATTGTTGTAAAGTCAATCAAAGTTTATTAATATTTGCAAAATTTGAGAAGATTTTCAATAGTCTTCACAGCACCATGTTTTAACTTTAATGAAAAAACTGCTTTGTAACCTGTCCCTCCTCCGATTGATCCGCGGGAATATTAAATCAAACTAATCCACGAAAATCTTTACGTAATCAATTGACGCTGGCTTAGATACTACGATTAATATGAAGTCATTCCAATAACTTTTACGAGAAGTACATTTTTATTATTTGGAGTAGTATTATTTCCATAATTATTATTGTGTTGAATATTTTTAATATTTTTAGATATTACTGGGAAGTTGACCGTGTGGACCTCATGGGTCGCACCTCGCGGCTTGTTGAAATTAATACTACGATTGGACATACTCGCATCATCCCGGAATGCACGGTCAAGGTTGCATTTAAAACTTTTTGGCGTTCCAAAGGAAGCCATAATATTTTAATTACAAGAATCAGCAGTAAATGTTTTACCTATGAGGTTGATTCCTTGTAATATATAAATACTAAGTAGTCCATTTTAGATTCCTACGTAATATAAGAGTCGTATTTTGTCATCTCAGGAGAAAAATTGCTGTTAATTAACAATAAGAACCTTTCAGCTCGTTTGCGACACTTAATAGGATTATACAAAAGCACACATCTGATTCAATCAATCTTTACGTTCCCTTGTGCTACAGTTCAATGAGATATCCGTCCCCATAAAAATAACTGATTTCAATTTATGCATTGCTGCTTTGTGGGTGGGGATGGGGGTGAGATTCCCTAATGTTATCTTACGAGAAAATTCAATCTGATCAATGCCACGTCCTTAGCGAAAACTGCACGCGAATCGACTTCCAACCGCACCAGAGGACCCGAATCTAATCAGATTCATACGAATCCATGGTAAAGTATATGGATCTGTTCTAATAAGGATGCAGGTTGGTATGGTACAATCAGGTCTTAAACGAACCAATGTGGAATGTTGTGTTTGAGTGTGCACTTAATGAATGTTTGTTCGTTGGTTTCGTTAGTGAAGTTTAAGTTTTGTTTGCATTCAAATGACATGATTCGAAAGTCATTTCGGATGAATATCTGCGGCTTGTTGAAATGAATTAAATGCAGCTTTTGTACCTATTATCTAAATATATGTAGATTTAGTAAACAAACCTTTCTTTTGGTTGGCGAAGCCCAGAATTGAATATATATTCAGCGGTACAATAGAGCGTGTGTGAGCGCGCTCTGCAAGTATTTCAGCTTCAAACACGTTTTTCTTAAAACAACGTTTTTTAACCTGGTTGACACGATTATGAAAAGCATATTTTACTGATTTTGCTGAAATTTTGAGAGACTATTCAGTACATATACGGTTTTACGCGAAACTAGAACCAAATTCTTTTTGAATAAATTTTCAACCGGTTTTAAACAATTTCCGTTGCAGAAAGGGTAAAAAAATTGAAAAGTCCGCCATATTGTTTTTTCTCAACCAAAAAAGTTTAGTTCTAGTTCCGAGCCACTTAATTGTATTTCAAAATGTTTGGATTTTTTTGTTTCAAACCTACTTGACTCGAGATATCGTGTCAGCCAGTTTTTAATAGGGCTCCATTGTGACCGTTATTTTGTTGCCATGCTTTGAAAAAAAAATAATTTTTTTTCACACAAGGAGGCCTATTTTTACGCTTTTTTCGTGACATCTTTTTTTGGAAAGGAAGAAATGATTATAACTATTTAAAATTGATAGGATATTTTACCCATCTTTTAAACTACATTTCATAGTTTTTTCAAGTGATTATCGTCAAAATTCGCAAAGTTAGAAAATGTTCTTCATGGAAGTCCGTCATCCGAGTCTCTCATTGCCGTGCATGCTGGAGTCCACATTTTGAATGTGAAAGCAATCCAAGCAAATTTTCATATTATGTATAATTCTTCCGCGAATTCGATTTTAAGTGAAAATTTGGAAAATTTAAAACTTGTGACGCGTTGGAAAAAAAATTGAAATTTTTTTCGAGCTTTCGTCATAAAAAAACTCTAAATCGGAATTTTTTATCCCTTTTTCAAGTTCAATTGTACGCAAATTTAATAAGCATTCAGATTTTTGTTTTGTTTTTGAAGATTCGTGTTGTATTGTCGAGCGTGCTTCCTTTCTTGCTCCGAAATATAAGGAGTTCGAATATCGGTCTCAAACTTTTCGAGCATACTCTTGAATAGCTAAACTTTCGATTTCTGCAATAGGAAAAGACTATTTTTGACCCGTCTAACGTGATTTCCCCCTTAAGCGTATCAATTTTCATAGAAAATTTGAATTTCAAACAAAAAGAAAACATTTGCGATTGCAATTTGGGCAGTTTTAGCCAAAGTGACGCGTAGATTATGCTGCCAACAAGCTTTCAACATTTTGAAAAATACGGTGGACCATTGAAGTTTGCTGGCCTGGGTCCATTCTTTATCAAACAAATTTGTAGAGGTGTACTTCGTTGATTGTTGGCGAATAAATGATTTGAAAAACTATACAGACCACATGGCCAAAAATTGTATGTAAAATGTAACTTATTCGATGAAGACAAACATTACATTCGGCAATTAGTCTGTAAACCACGCTATAAGATACATTTGAAAGTGTTTTCTCCAGCCTGGAGTGAAGGTTAGGTTTCGGTTTTAATTCCAATGCTTAACATATGCAAAATTGAAATAATGAAAGCTAGTAAAGTCTGCATGGTATCGAATAGCCTGAACCTTTTTGTGTGAATTTAAAAAGCTCAATAAGATCTGAATTTTTTTTGTGAGAGGCAAACCGCGTTTTGATTGGCTATGATGATTTCTTCGCATCGCATCTTACATAGGGATGCAAACGATACATCGATGTTTTTCAAACATCGATATATCGTTCATAAACATCGATGTTTTAACATCGATATCGAAACCTAAAACATCGATGTAACATCGTTCTTCATGGACGATGTTTTATGAACGATGTCAGCTACACACCAGTGGCGAGGCGTTCATATAAGCCGATTCCCATCGGCTTCCCTTTCCAAAAATGTCCATATGTTCCAAAAATGTCTAACACTTCAGTTTTATAAGGGAATGAAGTGTTTATTTACTTGCGTGCATAACTGTAAACATGCACAATCGTTCCACTTGATCTCAGTGTTTATTAGTGATGTGCCAACTCGGAATAAACACAACTCGAGTTAACTCGAGTTGAAATTCACGTAACTCGAGTTCAACTCGAGTTAAGTAACTCGAGTCAACTGGGTGAAATGAAACTTAGTTAATGATTCGTTTGATTTTGTTTTTACCAATGTAATGACGGCATTTTTTCGATTCAGTACTTATTTACTTGATAATTCAAAAAACTAACAACAACAACAACCGGCACTTGAAAATAACCTCAATTCTGCAATGTAATGTTGGGTTGTTGTGACATTGACATAATTGACATTTGTAGCGAATGAAATGAATGCATATATGTAGTCATAAATGATTGGCAAACTTCGCGCCATCTCAGTGTCTGCCATTAAACTGACGCGCTACGGCTGGAGTATTCAAATCGAGTTAAAGAGAATTTAACTCGAGTTAACTCGAGTTAGTACATCGAGTTGACACATCACTACCCAACAAACATTATTGTTTTTATTGTGTGTAGTACACACACAACTTTTGCAACCCTTTGAGAGATTGACAAAAGAAATTTGTGGGCGAAATTTTATCACAGTGAGTAAAATCATTCCTCGTGTAAGCTGCTCACGAAACATGCTAGATAAATATTCACCAACGTTTGAATGCACCCTTTCATTAAAGGCAGAAATTGACAAGGAAGTTTCAAAGAGACTTGACAAACTAGAGCAATGTTCATCGTTGGCAATTGCTACCGCCTTGGATCCTCGTTTCAAGCTAATGCATTTTAAAGATCCTATTGCTAAGGGAAAAGTTATAAATTACATAAACAATTACTTAATGCGCAAATGAGTCTTCTGACGAATCAGAAAAAGGCGATAATAATGAAAGTGACATATGGAACTACCATAAAATATCGACGCACAATAAAATGAAAAAAAAATAAGAAAGATACAACTAAAGCAGAAACAGAATTTCATATGTTCATGTCATCTACTGTTACTCCTATAAAGGGAAATGCGTTGGAGATGTGGGATGAAATGAAGGGGTTATTTCACAGGCTTCATAATTTAGCTATGAGCTATTTGCCTATCGTGGCAACTTCGGTACCCAGTGAGCGGTTATTCTCTGAAGCTGGAGCTACAATCACCCAGGAGAGAAACCGCTTACTAGGAACCAGGTTGTCAAAATTATTATTTTTAAACTCTATGTTAAAATAATAAATACATAATTGTTTTCCGTTAAAATAAAATGATTATTCTTTAAAGATAAATGTTAAAATAAATTAAGCAGTGTCTCATTTCTGCTAAAAACATCGATAAAAACATCGATATATCGTTCATAAACTTCGATATTTCTAACATCGATGTTTCACTTTTTAAAAAATCGATGTTCTAACATCGATGTTTTTAATGAGCGATAATACATCCCTAATACAGCAAAGTGTCATTATTTCATTTAAATGGGGGATATCAAATGAAAGATAAGTTTTTTTGATTCGTCTTTCTATTCTGTACTAGGGATATAATAACATATTATCTACTCATTTTGTGGAAAAGCAAACTCTTACTCTAAATTCTATATGATATTCTTTCTTTCAAAGGTATCAAACCACCTCCTTATTTCAGGAACCCAAAGCGTACTTTCAAAGTGCAATATTGACAATAAAACCAGTAAATTATTTCAAAATCTCGATATCAAAAGTAAATTTTATTCGAAGAATATTTCCTGTAGCTAGAAGACTATTGTCCTTCGCAATATAATCACATACTCCTACTTAATTGTGAAATCAATTGTTCTGTTGGCAACTCATTTAGCGCAGAAAACTTTTAGTAAATAAAATTGCTGGTCATGTCTGCAGAATGGCAAAAATTACAAATGGTCCTTCAAACTTCATGAGCGTGCACATTTGGTTTTATAATTGAATATGAGGCTGAAATTTGCTGGCTAAGGGTTTTGATAACAATTAGTAAAGTTGCATTTCTGACAAGAAAAGCGTTGAGTTTCTAATATTATTTTGAAGCCGGTTTGAAAAAGCATTGAGGAGTCTCAATTCATTATTTTTAACGGAAACTATTTAGGTCCTTTAAGTATAGTTGTTGTTTTTTGTCAGCTGAGATCACTTCCAATACCACTCCATGCCAGGTAAGAAGGCTACGGCACTCAACTCGCTGGGATTTAAGCATCATTAACGCAGTTAGATAGTGACTCCGTGGCAATTAGGAACGAGTAAAAAATCCTTGTTCAGCTTATTAACTAACACGATATGCCTGCTATGATTAAATTATGCCGAGTAGTCAAGTTAATTGCTGGATGGTTCATAGTTTCATGCGCACATTTATATTGTGTTAAAAAGGAAAAATCACATCGTATACAAGCATAGGACAATAAGGAATACAAAACGAGCACTTTACCCATTCCATGTTGTTACGCAAATTGATCTGAATTTGAAATGCACCGTGCAGCATATTGTGTTTGATGTTGAGAACAGATTTCGTAGCCATTTTGTTACGAAATTCAGCAAAATTTATAATTGCAATACCTGAGCAAATAATCAAACAAGCCCTGCTCTGCGTAATTTGTTTGTCGTGTCATGGTCACCATAAAATCTCATTGTCAGCCAGAAAAACGAATTGGCTTTCGCCGAATAAATAATTGAAATTTGGGAATTGAAAGTAATTCGTACTTCTAGGATAAATACAAAAAGGAATCAACAACCAGTACTCATCAATATTATTTCTTTTATTTATAAAGGCTTGTGACACGATTTAAATACGTGTGACTGATGAACGCGGATAGTTATTTTTGAATTAAAACTATTTAGTTCCTGCTTTTCAATTTAAATAATTTTCTCTAGAGTCATCAGTCACAAAACGAAGCTACAGTCTTCAACTCAAATACAGAAGTAAAGCACGGGAAACTGAAGTACTTTATGTTAGAGTTTACACGATTTAAGGGGAAAATCACATTAGGAGGCATATTTTTACGTTTTTTTCGTGGTTTTTTTTTAAGGAGAACAGATTATTAGAACTATTTGAAATTAAAAGATCATTTTACTCATATTTTGGACTACATTTCATAATTTTTCCAAGAGATTATCATCAAAACTTACAAAGTTAGAAGCTGTTTTTCGTGGAGGTCCGTCGTCCGAGTCGCTTATTGCCGTGCATGCTGGAGTCCACAATTTAAATGTGAAAGCAATTCAAGGATTTTTTTCATATTATCTATATGTATGGTTCCTAGATGAATTGGACTTTAAGTGATAATTTGGAAAATTGAAAACTTGTGACGCGTTTGAAAAAAAAATTAAATTTTTTTTCGAGCTTTTGTCATAGAAAAAACACTAAATCGAAATTTTTTATCCCTATTTTAGGTTCAGTTATACGTTAATTTAATAAGAACCCTTTTTTGGTTTTTGAAGACTGGTCAAAAATTCGCTGAATTAGACGCCAACCTGAAAAACACGTTTCGAGAAAAACGCATTTAAAAACAAATTACCAAAAACTGAGTATTGATGTGACTTATGTATTACCTCTTTATACACAGGGATGCCAGAAAAAATACATTTTCTTGTTTCCCGAACACGGCCGCACAACTGGCCCAGTGCTAAGCCATTGCTGGCTGAGCACCACATTACGCTCGCTGAGTCTCGTTCGCCAGTGCTGGCCCAGTAACATATCAGTGCTGGATGATAGCTACGGGCGGACGTTGTATGCCAGTACTGGGCCAAGATCCACAAGCAGCATTGGCCCAGTACAGGCCCAGTACTGGCGCAGTACTGGCCCAGTACTGGCATACAACGAATTTGTTACTCCGCCAGCACTAAAATGCCAAAATGAATCGGCGGCGGCAAGAGCCACGGAAATTTGTATGAAAATACAATTCCCACATGATATTCGTCACCCAATATGTGAAGAAGACGCCGGCATCCGATTAATATGTAAGTGATGTATCGCCTTTGCCACTGAGAATTGAACCCGCGACGTCCATCGCACGAAGCAAGCGCTGTAGCATCGAAGCCATAGAGACAATTAAGAATTTACGTACACACATTCTACCACATTGGAAAGCAAGCCGTCAGCCGAGCATCGATGAGAGAGTGAGCGGGCCGCCGTCGGCAAATCTCCGTCGCTGAGCGACGGGTGAGCGTCGGCTGAGTATTGTAACGTAGCAACTTGCCAGCAATGGGGGAGCACTACGAACTGAGCACTGAGCGTTGCAACGTGACAAATTGCCAGCATTGAGGGAGCGCTGGAAAAAGGCACTACTCGTTGAGTGTTCGCTGAGCGTTGTAACGTTACATTTGCATTGAAAATAGTCGTTTATGTTGCTTATTCGAGACACGGAATGTGTCAGTCATCCGTTTAGTGGCGGATATGAATGTAATTTGGAAAAGAAGACATTTTTATCAATATAGCGAAAAGCACGCCTCGCACGAAGATGTTATGTCCAGCAAACATGACCAAAATGCAGTTTTATAAAATTCTGGATTACCATTTAATATTTTTTTATTTATGTTTAATGATGGCGCCAAGGACAAAATCAATAAAACTGCCGCCGCACTGTTGCGATAGGACGTCTGTCAGTTGAACTTCTATTAAATAAATAAGAATAGAATTCCAAATTCCAAAAATAAAACAAAAAGTCTCTACTTCAAAGTCGGCTGCGTTGCAATTAATTGAATTGTATGATGAACAATTGCTGAAGTGCAAATGAAATAAGCTTCTGCATTCAGAATTGCTTTTTTGCCAGTCTCTCGTAGCTCGTTCGTATTTCAACATCAACAAAGAGTTATGATTGTTTACAGATCCAGTAATTCAAAAAAAAAATTTCAGCCTAAGTTAGTTAGCTTTGTATTAAGAAAAAAAGATTCATATCAAACTAGATCAAAAAATTGCTTTTTAGTCCACATAAAATGTTTCAATGAAAGCTTGATGAAAGATTCCTCGTCACATTTTTTTGCAAGCAAAATTAAATGTTGTTAAAAAATTCAAATATTATCAGGAAAATTAATTTGGTCGAAAAATGGTCAATTAGTATTCAACAAATATTTCTATCAGAAAAAAATGGTTAACTTCTTCAATTGACGAAATTTGATTTAATCAAACTTAACTTTTTATGCAAGAAGACGTTGTATTTACGCTTCAAAAGGATTCAAAATCATCTTGAACGTTTTCTGGTTTTGTTAAAAACGATTCAATTTAGTTTGGAAGAAAAATTTGCTACGAAATCCAAAATTTAGTCGTACGTCTAAAAAAATATTAAAATACCCTTGAAAACATACTCATTTGTTTTCAAGGGACACTTCCAGTTCTTGTAAAAAGCAATTTGGGTGTAAAAATTAATAATGAAAATATGTATACTAGTGTGTTCGTTCTAAGAACAAATAATAGTGTGACTTTCGTGCCATTTACCTTCGCCTGCAACACATTTCTTCGAAATATCGACGACTACGAAAGGGAATACTGTTCAGCCCACACCCACAAAATGAACGTTTATGCGTTCAATCAATATGAACTATGAGTTCAACAAGAATTGCAAATAATGCAGTGATTTCTGACATGTTTTCTTTACCATTGACTTTACATTTCAATATTAATGCAATACTATAAATTCGCGCTTTATAACTAAGCAATACTTATTAATATGACGAACTTGCACTGAAGCTCACTAGGGAACTTCCTCCGAATCGTTTAACATTCTGCTTATATCATAAATTGTTATATTTCATTAATGGCTTCAAGCATTGGGCCAGTGCCGATCGCCAGTGCTGGCGCAGTGCCAACCCCCAGCACTGGGCCAGCACTCGAATGCACTACTGGGCCAGTAGTCAGCCAGCACTCAGCCAGTACTGGGCCAGCACTGGCAGCTGACCGTTGGCCGTTCGTTGTACGCCAATGCTTGGCCGACGCTTGGCGTTGTTTCCACTGCCATCAAACCCTGCTCGGGTTGTAATACCTGCCCCAATACATACAAAGTAAGATATATTCATAGAAAGGCGGCTGCGTGGTCCCGCTCAGCTTGTCTGCGATCGCTCCATTCAATAGGCCTTGCACGCTTCGTTTCTCGAGCCGAAAATATAAAAAGGACTTCGAATATTGGTTTCAAATTTTTTAAGCATATTTTTGAATAGCCAAACTTTTGATTTTTGCATTAAAAAAGTCGATGTTTTAACCGTCTAATGTGATTTCCATTTTTCTTCGGATATCTCACGAAATTCTGCGGGTGATGGACACCTCTGAAATTCAACCGAAACCGAAGTTATGGGAAGACATTAATTCAAGCTACTCGAAAGTCATGACCCAATTGCGGCTGGTGCGTCATTGATGACGTTAATTTTTACAGACCTTTTCGAATTTGTTCAATCATTGGTAATGTGACCACACTTCCCGATTTTGGCGGGACAGTCCCGCTTTTTGGAAGACTGTCCCGCGTCCCGCCAATTTTTAAAAATGTCCCGCATTTTACAAAATATCTGCATTTCTTATTTTAAATGTACCGTAAAAATATATCACCAATTATTTATTAGTTATCATTGTGAATATAAAGAAAAAAAAGTAAGTAAATAAAAAAACACATAAAATGCTTTGCCAGGTGAAACTTCACAAATAATTTTTGATTCAATTAGTACTATTTTAAAAAAGAACAATTTGAACTATAAAATTATTACTTTTTGTGCGGATAGCACTAACGAAAATTTTTGTGGAAAAACTAGAAGAGGCATCGAACAATGTTCTTTTTGATGAAGTGTCATTGGTAAAAAGATACGTTACTGATGAAAAAATTAAATGTTGGCTGTCTGCAAATGTGGTAACAGACAAAAAATGGACAGAGTTATTTCTTCATTTTAAACAGAATATATTCCTTATTAAAATATTTTGAAAATTGTAGAATACGCGCTCTCCCTTCCAGGAACAAATGCAGTAACAGAACGTGTTTTTTCTAGTATCAATAAAATATGGACAAATGAAAAAACGCAGTTGAAAATTAAAACTTTAAAATCTATATTAAGCGTACAATATAACTTGACCAATTCATGTGAGAAGTTTCACGACATTTAAATAAATGATCCAAATTTATTGCAAAGCATTCACTCAGATCAAAAATATGACCGTGAAAGAAAATCATAACTTTTTTAAAGCAAAAAATTTAAATGAATTAAAAATCATGATTATTTTTAATAAATATTTTTATAGTTACCAATGATTAATAATAAGTTCATTTTTGTAAATTTATAGACAAGTATATGAATGTATACAATAAAATATTTTTTTTTGATTTATTGTTCTGCTTTCCTAACTAAATTATAATTCTCGTTTCATCCCATTTGTCCCGCTTTGTCTCAATGAAAATGTGGTCACTTTAATCATTGGTGATGTGGTGTTGGTAAGAATGTATTTATGCTGATACGTTTTACAACGTAAAAAGATTCTTGGTGGTGAAGAGCAACACTACAAAACACTTAACACTTGGTGGTAGAAATTCAGTAAATACGAGTTCATGCTAAGGATGTTTTTCGAAAAGTGGCAATTTATTTTCCTGACACGCAGTTGAATTTTAGCTGGGAATTTTGGCTTACTATCAAGCGTTTTAGCCACTTTTTAGGGGTCATCCATATATAACGTAACACTCCATGGAGGAAGGGGGATATTTGAAAATGTTACTAAGTCTTACATAGAGGGAGGGGGTCTTTCAAATTATTACGTAACAGATTCTAAAAGTAGTTTAAAATAATCTTTTGTAACACTAAATCATTAAGTCACATTGTAAATTTTTTTTGCCGCGCCACAAGGTGTCAGCAGACGCTAGGCGCAAGAAATAAAAATTAGATAAATTGTTAATAGTTTGTGATTAAAATATTTAAAAGTCTGTGGAGGATACAATGAATTTGTTACGTAACGAAGGGGGGGGGGGGGTCTTTGAAAATGTTACTAAGTGTTACATGCGGGAGTTAAAATACACTAAACATTGCGTTACGTAATATATGGATGGCCCCTTAGGAGTGCAGTTCAGTTTGAATAAGTGTTAACTTTTCCATCACAAATGAGATAGCAAAAAATAATATCGAGTTCATTTTCACGCCCCTTCAATTCTGACTCTCCGGTTCGAATGACCCTCGAGCCAAATCTGATAATGGGCCTTTACTAACGCTCAATAAAGTGTTACCTCATAGATGTGAACGGTACAGAAGATGTTCTATTCTTTGATAAAATAGATACATCAAAGCATATTTTCAGTCATTTCATCCAGTATTACATAGACGACTGAGGGAAATCTTATCTTATATTTTAAGATTCTATTATAGTCCAGTTAATTGGTAATTTAACCGTGCATTTTGGGCTGGCAGCCAGATTTTTATTGCAATTTGTGGTCAATTTAATAATTAGCTTAAGTGCAAGTTTGTGAGGTCGCAGCTCCAAACCTCTGGGGGCCATGTCGAAAAGAAAGTGGGACACCCCCATATCACAGGAACCATTCCTCTACAAAAAGTTAATCATGAAAAATTTGTGTAGAATAGTATTTGCAGCAACTTGTGCATACATTATTTTTACGTGGTGTTAATAATAAAAGAGTTGCACGCCAAAATCGACACCCAAAAAAATGAGATCATATTTAGCGAGCATGAACATCCTTGTTTTCCCTATTTCCGCGAAATACGTTAAGAGTTTACTTTCAGATAACATCATCCAAGAAATACAGTTTTGAGGTGCGTTTTTTACACGTGGTTTCACCAATAGGCCTAATCTGGATAATATCTGAATGAAATTTCAAAATTTTTAATTAAAAATGAATAAACTCAATAGACACCTAATAACATAAGGCAATACTGACACGCATTTTGAGACTCACTATTTAAATGTCTTGGTAACAAACGGTCATTTCCAATATATTTTGCTTCTATGAAGCCGTGCCAAATAATATCTTCAGCTGGTTTTCAAAAGCTTATGACTTTTAACTTCACATCCTTAAATTCTAGGTTCCATATTCTGTACACGACAGAATATGAAATAATTCTATCAGTTGGCACATAACTACTTCTTAGGTCGCTATGTTGAATCATTTTACGATTCTCTTTCCATGGTAAACTCAAGACATTAAACAGATTATCTTCGACATAAGGCATAACCTAAAACATTAAAGAATCTCTCCATTCACGAAAAACGTCATTTTAAAAGCAATTACAAATGGGAAAGGCACAACTACTTGCACGTGGTAGCTAGTCCATTTTTAAAACAGAAATCAAGTAATAATAATTATTTTATTCAAACTCAATTATTGGGTTTATACCTTGACAATAAGACTCCTCTCGCTTTCAGCATCGTTGCTTGATGTGTTCCACATTTTCTAAAGCGGAAATCTTTTGGGCCACCAAAATGCTCCGCAAGTTTTCGCACTGAGGGATTTGTATCCGCGAACCGTTCATTTGGCTTTAAGATGCATTTTTCACGTGACTTTGACCCCCTTCGATGCACAGTAACTCCCGTCAGTTTACAGTGATCAAAACAAGTAATACCGCAAACGGCTTGCGCTAAAATTGTCTAAAAAATTTCCAAACGCATTTTGCGAAAATAGGGAAAACAAGCCGCGAGGTGCGACCCTTGAGGACCACACGGTCAACTTCCCAGTAATATTTACATAAATATTAAAAATACTAAACAAAATAATAATTATGAAAATAATACTACTTTAAATAATAATAATGAGAGGTACTCATAACCGTAATTGAAATGACTTAATATTAATCGTATCATCTACGGGAGCGTCAATTGATTACGTAAGGTTTTTGGTCGATGGGGACAGATTGATTTTATTGAATATTCACGCAGATCAATGGGGGGGGGGGTTTCTACGTTATTTGTTATTTTCATATTGATGAAAGCTTTTTTTATAGCATATGATCTAGTAAAGTATTGACTACGAAACATTTTACCATTCAAAGCGTTCATTGCCACAAATGCAAATTTGATTAATTTTTTTTTGATTTTCAAAATTTAAGCAGTTTTGATATAAAAATTAAAACACGGAGCTATGAAGACTATTAAAAATCTGCTTAAATTATGCAAATATTAATAAACTGTGATTGGCTTAACAACAATGTCTTCAGAATAAGAGTAGTCGGGTAAAATCATTCATATGAACACTTTTTACATGGCGACTTTGAATGATTTTTTATTTTTAATTTAATTTTTTTAAACATCATGGAAAAGCGTTTTGCTGGTTTGTCTCCAAAAATTGATAAGGATTTATACATTTTATAAACATTTATTACCGTGTTGTGCAAATCTGGTTAACAAATTTATTTTTTATGAAAAAATCCTAAATTTTTGCATTTTTTTTGTTAAATTAAAAAACGCCTCCAACGATTTTTTTAAATATAAAAACATTACAAAAATGTTAATACACGTCGATTGACACCTAAGTGATGCAAATATTATATTTGGTTCGTGAGATATAGTGAATGGCAGAAATGACCTTGAAATCATGATGACTTTTAATGATTTTTAATTTCATTTTTTTGTAATCATGAGAGAAAATTTTGTTGATTTTTGCACAAAAACTGTTTGGAGTATATAAATTTTATAAATATTGATTACTGTGTTTCAAAAATCAAGTTGAAAATTTACTGTTTATGAAAAAAAACCTAATTTTTTGCACTTTTTGCAAAAAAATTAAAAAACGCCTCTATGAATTTTTTTAAAAGCTTGATAGAATTACAAAAATGTTAATACGCGTTGATTGACGCCTTAATGATGAAAATCGCATGTTTGGTTCGGGAGATATAACGCATGACAGAAATGACCTTCAAACGGGCAAAACAGCAAACCCACCCGACCGAAGTTTCCCAAAAACTAATCAGCTCTTGATATTGCAAAAACGCTTCGATTAACACCTTAACGAAGTCAATAGGACTTTGTTTACGTGAGTTATGCTCGTAGAAAAACTGTCCACGAACGCACATACGTACGTACGGACGTACGTACATACACACACACACACACACACACACACACATACTTCTTTCTAAAAACACTTAAAATATACTCGTAGGACCTCAAAACGTAAAGAAATGTTGAAAATTTCAATTTCGATTTTCGAGGTGATTACAAGAACTTCCCATATACTGGGAAGTTAACAAAGAAGTTGTGGCGCCCGAAAAATGATCCCTCCTTTTCAACGTCGTTTTTAGCGTATAACTCTTTTAATATTGATACAATGTGAAAGTAAGTAACGTAAATTAAATTCCACAAAAGTTTGCCATATTGATCTTTTTTGTGGGAGCTATGATTTCGGAGATATGGGGTGTCTCATTTTTTATTTTCAAGATGGAGCCCAGAAGATTATGGCTGCGGCACCAGAAACTTGAACTTAAGCTAACTATACCATTGCCCGCATATTGCAATAAAAATTTGCCTGCCAGCCCAAAATTCACAGTCAAACGCCCATTTGACTGGACTAGTATCACATGATTCAAAACGCAAATTCCTATGATGCATATGTGTTGGTGTTTTTGCGTCACGCGAAATGTCTGTGGTGTGATATAAGCCCACAATGCAGCGGCTTGCTAAAAAATCGCGTTGTTAAAATAAATATGGACAAAACAAGCAATACTGCAAACGGTTTGCGATAAAATTTTCTAAAATTTATTTCCGAACGCATTTGGCGGAAACAGGGGAAACAAAAAAGTTGTCGCGTCATTTGGCGTTTAGCTTTTCTATTATTGACACTACGTGAAAATGATGTGCACAAGTTGCTGCAAATACTATTCTACACAAATTTTCCATACGCAACTTTTTGTGAGAGGAATGGTTTCTGAGATATGGAGTGTCTTGCTTTTTCTTTTTTTCGCTAGGCCTCCCGAGGATGGGAGCTGCGACCCCAGAATCTTGAACTTAAGCTAATTATTGAATTGACCACAATCTGCCTGGCAGCCCAAAATCCGGACTATTTTACTGGACTATTGGTCTCCCAACTTGCAACAGTATGAAAAGGAGCAAAATATACATTTTTGGATATTATTTTGCAAACCAGTAGGTGTTGCTAAGGTACTAAACCATATCACATGGATAAAATGCTGTCCAAGTAACTTTTCCTTGCGTTTGGATCCTAAATGGTGTAGTTCTAAAATAATGTTTAGATGCTGCTGTGAAAACATAACGGTAGCTAGTGTTTCAATGGATAACATCATAGTTCGGCACGGTAGCATATCGAAGGATACGTGTATCACTCTGGCAAACAAAACCATGATTGAATGCGTATTTTTGGGCCCATTAAGTCATTAGAAGCTCCTTCAGGACCAGTCGTTTAGGCCGAAGAGCACTTGGAACATTGCAGTTTTCGCTAAGAGCCTTTGCGATAAAACGTTTACACAACAGGGTAACATATGCTAATCATTTTCAACGCTCAACAGCGTCTGCGACCATGTTCAAAAGACTATAATTGACTTTCTTGCAGAAAGGCGTAGAATGCTTTGGTATGATTGCCATCGTTGCCGGTGCCATTCAAAAAACATCAAAGTGTATTATTGACTCATTAAAACGTGTCGCCTTCATATGGAGCTTTCTCGTTAATTACTCAATGCCCGACTGACGGAAGTGCTCCTTTATGGAAGGGTTTCCGCTGGAAAAACGCTTTGAACCTCTCTCTTTAGCTCTAGTTCCCGTCCTTCAAAGAATACAAAGCACTTGTGCATGCCACCTAGAATGTATAGGCGCAATTGTTTCCATATGACAACTCCTCTGGTTTGTTCAGCAACACAAATATAACAACGAAGGATACTCATGTGGCAGAATAATGAATCCAAATGTTCTAGAGTAATTAGCCAGAGACGAGTTGGGGATTGGATACCAGCGCCACAGGTTGTTCAGACTGGCAATCAACGAACGTGAACGTGATCATATTCCTTTTTACTTGCCGCAACACACGGCAGTTGGGCTTTACGTCCTTATTTCGCTATCGCTTCCGCTGATGAATGTTTCCGCGTAACGATAGGCGTGGAGTGTCTGGATTTATTCAGCTTTATAACGAAATCGCACGCCAAACGCAGTGCACTTTCAAGAAAATTATTATTGCATGCTCCACGCATATAAAGCCGAAACGAGTCCTGGTGAGTAATGGTTAGATGGTCCGCAGTGGCACTGACTGTGAGGACTCCCCCATTTTCATTGGAATTAATGATACTTCATGTGATGAGCAAAATATAAAAGCTGAAAACGCTAATCAACAATTTTATTTAACACCCGCACAAATTTTTAATTATGAATAAAGTATCTGATGTTGGCATACCGGAAAATAAATTAATTTTGAATGAGTGCAATGTTCATGGCAGAACTGAATGATGCCAGTCGATGTGGATCATCAGTGATTTCGGAATCGATTTCAACAAACGGATAAAAAACACAAAAAAGATTAATTCTCTCTGTTTATCTTTGTTTCAACTAATAGGTGAAAATAATGCGCATTTATTAAAATTTACAGATTCTTTCGTAACATAGCTTATTTGAGTACAGAGGGAAAACGATACAACCATAAAATATTGAAATGTTGTCGTTGCTTCTACTTGGATTTTTTAATTCAAAGAAACGAAAAACATGTCGTCATATTCAGTATTTCTTTATTACGCAACGCTTCGATACTGAAAGGAGTGACAATATGTCACAATGACCAGATTGAATTCATAGTGATCAAAGTGCCCAACAGTAATTTAAGAAAATAAGCCAAGGAAGTTCAAATTCCAAACATCCATTGCGGAGGTTTTCTACAGTGCAAGTGGCAGCACGAGATCGTAGCAGATTGCATAACCATCGCAGTATATGGAAAATTCTTGTAATCGCCTCGAAAATCGAAATTGAAATTTTCAACATATCTTTACGCTTTGAGGTCTTTAGAGTATATTTAAAGTGTATTTGGAAAATGAGATGTATATGTGTGTGTACGTACGTACGTTCGTGGGCAGTTTTCGCTACGAGGATAACTCATGTTAATAAAGTCGTATCGACTTCGCAATCTTAACAGCTGATTAGATTTCTGGACACTTCGGTTAAGGGGGGTTGTTTTTTGACCCCTTGAAGGTAATTTCTGTCATGCACTATATCTCGCGAACCAATTATAGAATTAGCATCGTAAAGATGTCAATCGACGGGTGTTAATATTTGTGTGATTCTGGCAAACTTCTGGAAAAATTGTTCGGGCTGTTTTTCACTTTAATAACTTACTTTACATTTCAAAAATAAGGGTTTTTTCATAAACAATGAATTCTTAACCAGATTTCCACAACACAGTCATCACTGTTTATAATTTTTTTAAGCTTTAATCAGTTTTTTAAAGTTCATGATTACAAAAAAGAAATTAAATAAAAAAAAATCATTAATAGTCATCATGTAATGATATTACCTGATATCCCATAGTCAATATTTTGCAAGATCGTATGCTCGTTTTTAGTAGTTCAATCCTTTAGTGTGCGTAAGATTTCAATTACTTCCACCCTCATCTTTTGTAATACTTTTTATTTTTTACATGCAAATTTTGGTTGCATATTCAATGTTTTTCAAGACCAAAAATCGTGAAAAATACAAATTCAGTGATTATACCGCAGTCAAGGAAATTTTGAGCGCAGCTATTCAAAATGTCCACCACGTGACAAAATTCCTTTAGTCGGCGTAATAACTTAAATTGCATTCATTTTCGCTGGCTCCCTTTTGATTTTCAATCATCGAAATGAAAATAATAAATAACGTATACAACAGGTCTGACCACAATTGACGTACGAACTCGCAAATTGAGCTCGTCAAATTGACTTGCAATAGGCTAAGTAGTTGTCAAAATATGGTCAAATCTTGATCTGTAAGCGTGTTTTCATGGACATTTGAAGCATAGTTCAAGTATATTTCAAGTCGCCATGTAAGCCGAACCCGCTCGAGTCGATAAGAAAATTTTATTGGATCGACTTCAAACAGGCTCATGTCAATGCACGTTCAAAGATCGAAAGATTGAAATATGTGTGTAGTGGTAGCGTTTGTCAGAAGGAATTGTTTGTTTTGTTGCAGTGACAGTGTAATTGCATCAAGCAATGGCGAAAAGGAATCTGTGAAGTTACAGTGAAACGTTCCACCATCGCGTTGTCAAGATTCATTTTCGTAAAAACGCCAATATGCGAAATTTCACACCTATAGATGTACGCACAAATATACACAACTTGACCAAATTTTGAGCGGGTATAGCTTGGATGTGTTCAACCATATACGCGCTCGATTACTTGAAACTCGATCCGGTTTCGAGCGTTCAGGCTGTCAAGCCGGTCCATGAAAACACGCTTAAACATAAGTTCAACTATGTATAATAACGTATAAAGTGTCTTTGATATGACGGGTGGCTTGGATATGAAATGAGTTGTCATCGGTGACAGCAGCCGGTGCAATTCAAGAATTTTTAATTCGAAAAGCTGATTGTCCTGCATTTGTAGAATCCTAGCTTGATGATATTTCTATCGTGAAAGATTGTTTGGGCACTGTCACAGTCACATCTTCTCACTTTGAGGGAACACATAACCTCACTTATTCAATCGAACTCCGCCCCCCCCCCCACCGCCGAAATCTTTAAGTTATCAAATGACGCTCCTGTAGGTGATACGATTAATATTAACTCATTTCAATTACTGTTATGAGAGGTACATGATTATTATTTAAAGTAGTATTATCTTCATAATTATTATTGTGTTTAATATATTTAATTGTCATGTAGATATTACTTGGAAGTTGACCGTGTGGACCTCAAGAGTCGCATCTCGTGGCTTGTTAACTTTCCAGTATATGGAAAGATCTTGTAATCGCCTCGAAAATCGAAATTGAACTTTCAACATTTACGTTTTAAGGTCTATAGAATATATGTAAAGTGTTTTTAGAAGGAGAGATGTACGTGTGTGCGTGTGTGTACGTACGTACGTTCGTGGACAGTTTTTCAATGAGCATAACTCACGTAAAAAAAATCGTATCGACTTTGATAAGGTGTCAATCGAAGCGAATTTTAAGAACTGATTAGTTTTTGGGACATTCCCGTCGGGGGTTTGTTGTATAGCCCCTTTGAAGGTCATTTCTGTCATACGCTATATCTCATGAACCAAAAATACGATACGCATCGTTAAGGGGTCAATTGATGTGTATTAGCATTTGTGTGATTCAATCATAGTTTAGAAAAATTATTGGAGCCGTTTTTTATTTTTAGAAAAAAAGTGAAAAAATTAGGTTTTTTCATAATCAATAAATTTTAAACCTGATTTTCGAAACAACGTAAACAATGTTTATAAAATTTAAGTACTCCAAACAGCTTTTGTAAAATACCAGCAAAACTTTTTCCCGAGATTACAAAAAAAAATTAAATTAAAAATAAAAAATCATCAAAAGTCGTCCTGACCTTCAAGGTCATTTCTGTCATTCACTATATCGCACGAACCAGGTATTATATTTGCATCATTCAGGTACCAATCGACGCGTATTATATTAATATTTTTGTGATGTTTTTAGCTTTATAAATAAATCGGAGGAGCCGTTTTTTGAGTTCATAAAATAAAATGCAAAAAATTAGCGTTTTCTCCTTAAAACATAAATTTTTAACCTCATATGCACAGCGCAGTAATAATTATTTATAAAATTTATGCATTCTTATCAGTTTTTGAAGAGAAACCAGCAAAACGTTTTTCTATGGTTGTGAAGAAAAAAACTAAATTAAAAATGAAAAATCATTCAAAGTTACCATGTATAGAGAGTTGATACGAATGATATTACCTTATATCTTTTATTCTAAAGACTGTTATAAAATCAATCAAAGTTTTATAATAGTTGCATAATTTGAGCAGATTTTGAATAGTTTTCAGTGTTTTAATTTTAATAAAAAAACTGCAAAAATGTTCAAAACCAACAAAATTTCAATCAAATTTGCATTTGTGGTTATAAACGCCTTGAATGTTAAAATGTTTTGTAGTCAATACTTTCCAAGATCATATGCTTTGAAAAGCTTTCATCGAATAAAAAATTGTAGTTTTAAGTTGATTTATTCTCTAGTGCTCGTAAGATATTCATTTCTTTCTGCATCATCATGTGTGAAACATTTTACTTTTTACATGGAATTAAACTGATTATTGACTGCATATTCAATGTTTTTCAAGATCAACGGAAAATAAGAAATAACTGTCAGTCTCATTGATGTAAAATGATAAAAAAATACAAATTCAACAATTATGCCGAAATCATGGCAATTTTGAACAAAACTATTGAAAATTGCAACCCCGCGAGAAAATCTCTTTGATGGGCGTAATAAAAAAACTGCTTTCTTTTTTACTAGCGCTCTTTTGCCCTTCAAGCATCGATATGAAAATGACAAATAACGTAGAAAAGGATTTGTACCTGCCACCCCCCTCCGATTGATCCGCGTGAATATTCAAAATCCAAAATCCTTACGTAATTAGTGGACGCTTTCGTAGAAGATAGGATTAATATTAACTCATTCCAATTACTGTTATCAGGACCTCTCATTATTATTATTTAAAGTATTATTATTTTCATAATTATTATTTTGTTTAGTATTTTTTAATATTTATGTAGATATTACTGGGAAGTTGACCGTGTGGACCTCATGGGTTGCACCTCTCGGCTTGTTTGTGTTTCGTTTTTATATGAGCTTAGCTTCGATTTTCATGGAATAGAAAATATTCAAAAAAACTGCTATTGTCCCGGGCATTTATTCAACCAGTTGCGTTTTTAATAGAAAGACCAAATAGTCAATCGCATAGATCGTCCGCACATATAAACCATTTGCTGAAGAACTCAAACCTTGTTAAGGAAGCATACAGCAATAAGTAAATAATAGACCTAGGATGTAAAATGAATAACCATATAACTAAGCAATGCATAGACAACGAAACAAATGATGGGCATATGAAAAATAAGGGATTATAGTGAATCCAGTAAGATCCAGAACATACTCGTGTTTCTCGAGCATTTCCCGTTCTGAAACAATTAAGGTGGCAGAGTAGAGTCTGAAATCGTCGAACGGTGCAGAAATGCCCAAGAAAATGACGATGGCATTGGTAATTTATACGTAGGTGAATGGTCGGCATTGAAATGACTGTTCATCAAAATAGATTTCTGACTGATCTGGCCTGCTAGCAATCACCGACCCTCCAGTCTTCGAAAGATACAAAAAAATCGCTGGTACGATTCGCAACTTTAGGTGCCTCACCGCTGAATCAGGCTATAGCCCCCAAAATTTATCACAAATGGTGGTCAAGGTTGAACCAGAAGGTAGTGAAAAGCCTTTATCACAAACTTCTTCATATCTAAATGCTGGATTGCTTTGTGGAACTCAGCTAAGGATGTAGTTTGGTGGTTGAAATGCTCAAGCTGGTTAAAATCACCACCAGGAGTATGGTTTGACGAGGAAGACTTTGAAAAGTTGATTTTAAAAAGAAACTGCAGATATCCGTAAACAAAGGGACGCCAGAACGCAAACTAATTCGTAAGGCAATTGTAGAGGTTTCCCAGTTGAAGTGTCTTTATTTGCGTCTGCGTCTTTTCTGCATCATCAAGTGTATGACAAGATGGCATTAAAAATTTGTACACCCGATAAAACCTAGGCTGACGAGATGGGGAGAAAAACATTTAAAAAACGTTCGCTGACTAAGCCATACGCTTTGTCGTGGAAGGTAAAGAGAAGTTATTCTTAATGTGAGTAATGGCATTTTTTTCAAATTTGGACCGAGTGAAAATAGTCAAAATATTGCTTACAACAAGCGTCCAAAAACACATGGATATTTGACTTGAGCTCCAACATATTCCTCTGTTTGCAAAATTAAGGAGTACCAAGATTTTTGCACAACAATACCATCTCATCCTGATTTTGTGTGCAATCCCTCACAAAGTTTGCATGGTTGCAAGAGAATTGTGGAATTTGAAAACTAGACTTAACATTCTTCTTCTATTCAAATGGTGGCATTCCAAAAAAGCCATTACGGCGAGGAAACAGGAAAATTAAATCACTATACATTCAAACAATGTTTGTCAAGACGTATAATCGTTTTACGTTCAAAAACGGGTCTCAGTCGTTTCCGTGCATGGTGAACTGAAAGTATCTGAGGCCATGGAAAGCCCGGCAAAGCACACTAGCTCAGACTTGGATCGAGTCTCTTATGTGGGCTCTTTCGTCCTGGCAAGTGGTTTGTTTCCCAAACACGATTTATTCGATTCTTTTCTCTCAGAACTTTATAGCTCAGATCAAACATGCCCCGGACATAAATTTTTACAATTTTCACAGTGTGTGGTCATATCCTTTTTTATTAACTCTGTGAATTTAAGGATAACAGACCTACCTGTAAGAATATTAAGAATATAGAACGGAATCACTCTTCAAAATAGTTGAACAATGATGTAATGGAGTCGGACATGTAAAGACAGTCACGTCGGCTCCCATTCTTTTCCGCTCGCTTCAATGCACTCTCCACGAGTTTTCCCTTTCCGCCTTTCCACAGAGACTCTGGTGGATTTTCAAGAATGTATCTAAGTTGGCGTGTTGGTCGGTACCGACTTTAAAGTACATCTATTTTAAGATGTTGCCGCAACGTGCAGCACTTGCTTTGGGTAATTGATGTTGGGAATTGTTGAGAACTTCCGAATCGATGAAAGAAGCGGCAAATAGGTTGCAAAGATTGCTCCATTATCGGAAACGTGCTCAACGGATAGGAAAAATACTTTGCCATTATTTTGCTGTGATGTTGAATTGAGCGCAGCCGATGATGCTCATTAAAGCAATTTAAGTCAGTTCGGCAAGTCACCGTATCCTTTTTGAACTGCTATGGAAGCGCCGGTCCGGAAGCCGGCACGATTGGAGTGATCCCATGAAATTGAATAACCAATCTCGATTTGACTAAACGTTTTGTTCTTGTTGGGCTCGTTCGTTTGAAGTTTGGCTGCCCGACATAATGGTAACCAAGCAGGGACACGTGGCGGCCGTCAGGATGCTTAATTATATGTCGTTGGACAACTTGCAAGGAAATGGATCCAGATAGTTGCTGAAGAGAAGTTTACCAGCTGAACTCAAAGATAGCCCTCGAGGTGAGTTTGGTCCTGGTGGTGTGCCGTTCAGATCAAAGCATCCAGGATACACCCAGGTACATTGTTGTTGTTAGAAGTCAATTGGGTGCGATAATTTGCTTTTGAAGCTCTTCTGATATTTGAGGTGTTCCTATTTGGTGATATCAACGGTACATGATCTAATTACAAGCCATTCAATTAATCATGCAGTAGAGCAGCTCAAAATACAAATTGTACTATCGAAACCTTTTCATTGAAGTGTTTGACAATGTAAATTGGATTAGGAAAAACAGGATTACATTAGAAAAGCATAAATTAATGGCTAGATTTTATGATAAACGGTTGCAATCGATACCAGAAAAATTAAATTAGTTTAATTGATATTTTGTGGCTCTTGCCAATCAATGTTCTGTTGAATATAGAATTGAGATGAAAGGAATTTGCTAAACTTACACTTGATGCAATCAAGCAAAAGCGAGCCAAAGTTTATTAGAATAGTATTTTGAGAACTTTTGTGTCAAGATGTCTTCAAGCTGGAGAATGAGTATTCCTCTTTTAAATGCCCCACATTTTTCTGAAAAAAGGTACGTAGAATGTTTATTGATTTTGATATCATAATTTTTGTGGACTATATCTCAGCTTATTTACAAGAGATGTTTTTAATTTCGCCTGTATTTTTTGAAGAAGAATTTCAGTTGCATTTTTTCGAAGAGGTACAATAGCAGTGTTTTCTTTTTGACAATTTTTTCCTTTCAGTAAAAAATTTTCTTGAGTAACCTACTGTTGAAAATTTTATTGTGGAAAGTGAATATTTCAGGAAATATTTGCTTTCGAATTACATTTTTTGTACTGAATATGTCAAAACTCTTGGCTCAGATGTGGACATTTTGTGGAGTCAAAAAAGTTATTTCTTAAAATGTGTCTTTTACAATTTTTCAACGACAGTTATAATTGAGCTTAATTCCTTATTTTCTACTATAAAATAAGATAAACTGATCTTCCCTGTACGTTTATGTACATTTCAATTCCACTCAAAATATATTTTTCATATATGTATGTTATAAACCACTTGCCGTGGCGGATCTATGAACACGTTAAGGGAATGCCTTTAGCTAAAAATCAAAAAAATATTAGGATAAGATGATTGTTTTTATGAAATAATCAGCACCGGCCAACATGTATATTTTCGACATAAAAGACAGTAATTAAGAAGCTGCAAGCTGTATTGTTTTTCCCATGAATTTTTTAGTTTTTTCTTTGATTAACCACGCAATGTGCCGACGGTTCATTTTTTCAAGTTGATCTGTTAATCAACTTCTACTCTGCAAGTTCTTATCCATGCAGCTTGTCCTCGTTCATAGTATTCTGGAAGTAAATTTTCAAATTAAACGAACAAATATTGTGAACATTTCATATATTCACGGTGCAATGCACGAGTGATGCAGGTCGAATCTTCGGGGAGATAAAAATAGGAAATAATCAGTATCTTCTCAAGATTTCTATCTCTTAAAGTTGAACGAAAAATTGCTAGCGATGATGCAATAAAGTGTGAAATTTTTTATTTCGAGCAACGATGTCTTTCATCATTGGTGGAGAGCACTCACTATATACTTCGAAATTTGTATTAAAGTTTAATTGAAAACCCGAACACAGTATGTAGTTCCATTTCTTTGAGGATCAGGAGGAAGGCTGATTCATTGCTAAACTCGAACAGATACACGTCTGCGGAGCATTCACTGTTCAAATGTAATTCGAATGCACAAATGTGGTCTATGATGCGCTGAATGTAATCTTGAAATAGATGGTATCTTTCTTGTTCATGTCGTATGCCATACTCCAGCAAAAAGGATAACACGTTTGGTAAGCTTCACTACTTCACTTTCAAATTTCTTCCTATAACCATTCCGGAAGGAGCAGCATGTCCTTTACTTGTGACCGACGGTGAACAGACACATCATCGTTTTCCATTTCTGCTCGTAGGAGCAGTAGTTCTTGCAATCTGGCCATTTTTACGGAATGAGCTGACCTGGTCAAGGTGAGCGATTCATAGGGCAGAGGCTGTGAGTTAGGAGCCAAAGACGACAAATGCTGCATTCAAAACAGGGACCTTGAAAGTAGTAATGGAGCAAGTTCCTTACCTTGGATTTATAGCCAGTCCAGCAGATTAGACTCGTAGGTGAATCCTGGTCGAAGGTGTGGATATGCCGGTAATCCTGTGTTCACCATCGACGACACAACATGCACCCAATCGTTATTTAACTCTGATGGCGTTTCACTTGGGATCACACTCGGGGATTGGGGGTTCGATTATTAGATTGTAGAGAGAGAGGATCGCCGTGGTTTTGGATTACTGCACATTAATCTTGTGATTTTTGAAATTCCTCAATAACTGTTTGTTTCGGAGCACGCACGTAGACAAAGCATGAATTCTTCAGGGATATTTACATTAACACTTTCCTGCAGCTGACACTTCGCGAGTTCTGCCAAACTAGTTTCGAACTACAATGTAACGGACCAATTTTCTTGGCACGATAATTCTTTAAATAAACTCCGATTTCCACTGGGTCTCCAGCAGCGCCAACGAACAACGGCCAATTGGAACAACACACACGCTACACGCTCAACACTCAGCGACAGACTGAAGTCGGAAACTTGCTGGCAGGCGAGCGCTCGCGCTCCATGTAAACTGGGGTTTCCCATCCCTTCCCATTCCCAGTTCCACGCAGTCTCGTGGTGTGGATGGTGGGGTCTTTCCGAGGGAGACCATCGGAGGATGAAAGCCGAAAGAGTTAATGCCAGCCGCACCGGCCGTGGTTTGGGTCAATGGTGTCCTGGCACATTCATCCCACCTACGGTTCACGCCACGCGTGTGTTGCAAGGTCCTTGTGACCTTGTCCACCTCTTCCGCGGTGGGTGGTATTGATGGAGCAACCACGACGACAGTGCATCGTCATCAGCAGCAGTGCCACAATTTTTAGCAACAATAACAGTAGCAGAAGAACTAAGAATCACATTAAAAGTAGCAGGAGCAACCAAGAGCCGAGAATGGCGGGAACGCGCGACTTTTTTGAAATCGAACACGTGTTGCATGCGTTTTCGTCCCATGTGTGAAGTAAGACCATGATACGTGGTGGTAGGGATGCTTCTTACCGATCAGGTTTCCTTCCCTCATGATAGTCCAGATTTCCCCAAAGCTTTCCATAAATATACAGTCAATAAAATAGGATGTTCATTGTTTGGCCAACTAACAGTGAATTGCAACTATCGTGAGAAATGCAGGAAAACAGGAGATCGAGAAATTCGCATTAGAATCTGGCAGATCTCTGTTTTATCGGGAGTTCGGGAGCACTGGCTGAGTGAGTGTATCCTCGTCACCGAAGCCGCGTAATCGCTGGCGGTTGCGGCGAAGTTCATCCGCGTAAAACGACACCTAAGGAAAAATACAATAATCTCGTTCGCGAAGATCATGTTTACGTTTTTCTTCATCAAACTTTTAAGGAAAGCGGGAGGCGGTACTTTTATCAATTGCTGTTTGCGGCAAAGAACATGCAATGTGTATATGGCAATTATTGTGGAAACTGACGCGAACCGGATTTAAAATTATATCTGCAAAACGTAAGACCATGCGAAATGCTAATGTTAGATAATTTGTCGTACTAACAACTAACTAGCAATAATTTTGTACACTAGCATCTTGCCGGGCCACTTTGTGCGCCAAAGCGCAAGTGTAAATCAGGGATAAAAGATGCAGCACACAAAATTTGCCACTCGGATGTGTAAGATACCAAGCGAAAAATATGGTTTTGCTTTAATTGTCAGAGTAAATTTTGGAAACAGCGCCCAGCGTGGGCTTTCACAGTTTTAAGTTGCAATTCAAAAAAATTCTAATTGAAGATGGACAGTGACTGTCCATCGCAACCAATGAACATTACAAGTGATAAGAACAAACAATTACAGTTGAAAGTTATAATTGTAATATCGAAACCGTGTATGAAAGGTTGGTTGGTACCTTTAGAAGATGTGCTTCTTTCGATGAACACAATATTTATTGAAAGCAAAAACTTGCTCTTAATCTGTAAAATAACTACTAAAGGTTTCAATAGAAATAGCTTAAAAGAAACCTTCAAAACAATTACTACTACAGGAGATGTTGTTATGTGAATTTAGTTAGTCAAGGTTTTGACAAAACTTTTGCAATGGAACGAGATTTCATTAAAACTAGCTCTCGTTGGATCTGAGCAAAATTAGATCGGAATGGCTAGAAAGATTTTCCATGCGATTTTTTTTAGATAGGTATAGCAGTTGCTCTGAAAGGAGTGATTTAATTGTGTTGATATACAGCTGCTATATCGCAAAATTTTTAGTGACCTCTTTCGGTGATTTGGTGATTTTGTAATGTGTTTTTTTTTTCGAAACGTTTGGCATTAAGACCTCGACGACCGGTTGCACGTTAGGCACCATTTGTAATACATTAATTAATTTAAACAACCAGAGTCAAAAAGGCTTACATTTCATGGCATCAGAGACGTTTAGTTCAGGAACAATAAAGCCGACATTAAGTGTCGTTCGTACGGGTTCGTTACGTTTTTGGAAGACAAGAGGGCTGTTTATTCATAGATAATAAACAAGACACACTGAAAGCGTTGCAATTTATGTGAATGCGAATATGTGTATGTAACCAAATTCATTGCAAAAATATTTTGCCAAGGTAATTTGAGAATATTGCGCTCACTTCTCCGACAAATAGGAGACACGATAGACGAGTTCCGGAAAAGCATGGTCACATCTTTCCTGGAATCAGCCAATAGTTTTATTAACAATCCGAATGGAAAGGTAAACGATACAATTCTCATATCTATCTTAATTTAGAAGAAGTATTGACCTTTCCTTCGAAATTTCAGCAGCAGCCATAATATCTCTTATCACTTATAATCTGCTGGCGGAGTCAAGAAGTAGATTCCTCTTTGTTTCCATAAATTAAAATGAGTTGTTCCAATATTTGCAAACATTCAGGTTCACTATTTTTAATAAACTCAAATCGCAGTGCCTGTTGCCTGAAAAATCACTGAATTCACTGTCTACTATCGTATTCTCTGGGCTCCTTTGTTGCAATGAAAATCGTTTTGTGAAAATATTATGAGTCCGTCAGGAAAAATTATGGTTTCCTATTTAAACAGCTCGTAATGCACGGAATTCTGGCAAAAGCATTCTATGTCTACCATTCATTCACCTAACTTAATTTCCGCATACTGAATATTTGCGTTGCGCATGAAGTATTCGAAATGAATCCTTCATCCGTAAATCATTCTTCTTACTGTTGTCTAGGCTTACATCTTTCATTATGAACACTTGATGTGAGCGCAGAAATATATTGCAATGCAAATTGTATTAGATGCTGATGATATCTGTAAACCGAGTTTTTTATTGTAGTTGAAATAAAGTTACGCTGGTGCCTTCGAAGTTTAGCCAGTAGTCCTTCATGTTTGGAGTGTGTATATTTTCAACTTGCAGAAGTATCATCACAAGAAATTTTGTGAAGGAGAGTTTATGGGAGAATGTTTGGAATGGAATGCAAATATTATAAAGTTGGGAATCTTTCAACTAACAGGATGGAGATTCCTTCATACGGTTGAAAATTTTCCGGAAAGTTCAAAAGTTGTGAGGAAATTGGTTGCATGAGATGATATTATGACAAGATTTTATGTATTTGGAGTAATAAGAGAAGTGATTTTATACGGGGTAAACAAATAAATGAAACTGATACTGGTGAAAAGTATGTTCGTCAGGATTAGGGTTGAGAAGTATAGTTGGTACTTTCACGTCATGCCTAGGCTTTCAGAAGGCTAATAATTAATATGCATACCATGAATAGAGACTGTCTCATTGGTATTGTTAGTTTTTTCAAAAAGAAACTAACGCCTGTTTTAAGTTGCATAAGTATATTGATTTTTAACTTCCCAGTATATGGGAAGTTCTTGTAATCGCCTCGAAAATCGAAATTGAAATTTTCGACATTTCTTTACATTTTAAGGTCTATAGAGTATTTATAAAGTATTTTTAGAAAGAGAGGTGTATGTGTGTGTGTACGTACGTACGTACGTGCGTTCGTGGACAGTTTTTTCTACGAGCATAACTCACATAAACAAAGTCGTATCGACTTTGTTAAGGTGTCAATCGGAGCGTCTTTAAAATTTTAAGAGCTGATGAGTTTTTGGGACATTTCCATGGGGGGGGGGGGGGGGCGTTTGTTGTTTTGCCCCTTTGAAGCACATTTCTGTCAAACGTTATATCTCAGGTACCAAACATACGCCTTGCATCATTAAGGTGTCAATCGACGCGTATTAGCGTTTGTGCGATGCTTTCAAATTTCTAGAAAAATTGTTCGAATGGGGTTGAAAGGGTTCATGCGAATACTATAACCTGATGTCTCTTTTTCAAACTACATAGTTGTAATGTCAATTTAAACTTATTAAAATTTGCATAACTTCAGCAGACTTTCAATAATTTTCACGTTGCCGTTTTTCTGCTAATGAAAAACCTGCTGAAATTAGAGAACAAAAAATATTTTTTTCAATTAAATTTGCATTTGTGATAATCAACGCTTTGAATGGTAACAAAAAAACAAAGCTTATCATGATTCCAAGGCAAATTCATACAAAACAATACCTACAACATTCATATTTATAATGAAAAAAGGTTGATAGAAAGAATACAGATATCCCTCATTTAACACGGTAGTTACGTTCTGCGAAAGTTCCGTGTTAATGAAAATCGTGTTAGTAGGGACACTTGACTCGTATAAAAGCCGGGGATGCGTTACTTATCACCAAAATGAAGACATCATTTATAACATATAGGCATATAAAAATTTCATTCCACCCATAAAATAACACTTATTTGTTTGACAGAAAACATATGTAATTAAAATCAAAAAAAATTAATTTTTTTCATTAAATATGTACTTAATAACATCTAAAATAAATTAATAGCTTCTTTTCAGAATTCTTTTCGATTATTCTTTCAGATATATTCTGTAATAGAAGCTGTTTCTTTGCAGGTGGCTGTTCGTCATTTTTTCTCAAAAGCAGACGATGAAACTGATAAGTCTTGACATTGTGTAACGGGTTTCGCGTTGTAAAACGCCTGAACCATCCTTTACTCGCCACAAATTGGGAAATTATTTGACTGGAAGTTGAAGGAGTTTTTTCCTTTAGTTGCTCAAAAATTCTCATGGCTTTTTTCATGATAATGTTCGTATCCGTTTCTGAAAATTGTCTTCAATCCAAATCATTAATAATTTTCCATGGATTCCATTAAAACATGACGAGCATTAAAAGCCTCAGCCGAACTAGTAGAAGACTCAGCAGAAACAGACGCTCTCACATATATTGCTTTAATTTTTCCTTATTGTAATAATTGTGGCTTCGTTTAATTCAAAAATCTTGGCAACTGAAGATGAACTTTTATCACTTGCAAGACTGTCCAAGATTTTTATTTTGTGCAACCACGAAATGGTCTTTCCATTTCTAACATCTTTCCATATGTTAGTATGTACCTAATTTGAACAAGCCGCGAAGTGCGACCCTTTAGGTCCACACGGTCAACTTCCAAGTAATATCTAGATAAACATTAAAAATATTAAACACAATAATGATTTTGAAAATACTACTACTTTAAATAATAATAATGAGAGGTATTCATAGCAGTAACAGGAATGAGTTAATATTAATCATATCATCTACGGGAGTATCCATTGATTACGTAAGGCTTTTGGTGGATGGGGGTAGATTGATTTGATTGAATATTCACGCGGACTAATCGGTGGGGGCCTTTTCAAAGTTATTTGTTATTTTCACATCGATGCTTGAAGGACAAAAGAGCGCTAGCCAAAATGAATGCAGGTCGTCCATACATAACTTTTGCGTCGTGTCAATAATAAAAAAGACACAATCCAAAAGGGGGAAAAACACAACTTTTTTAATTTCCCGTTTAACGCGAAACACGTTGGGATACTTTTCTAACATAATTTTGTCGCAAATCGTTTGCGGTATTGATTGTTTCAATCAATGCACATTAACGGGAGTAATTCTATCCGAAAGGGGAGGAAGTCGCGTGAAAAACCCGTTTTTAGGCCAAATAATCGGCTTTTGATGGCAAACCCCCGTTGCAAAACTCGCGGAGCATTCGACTTGCTAAAAATTATATTCTACGCAAGTTTGCCATACACAACTTTCTTGTGGAAGCTACGGTTTTGGGAGATATGGGGGTGTCCCACTTTCTTTTGTTTTCAAGATGGAGCCCAAACGCCATCATCGGGGATCCCAGGAAATTGAACTTAAGCTAATTATAGCATTTCACACGCATTGCAATAAAAAAAATTCTGCCTTTTGAAAATGCACGGTAAACTCCCAATTGACTGGACTAAAAATCATATTGACGTGTGAGTGGTTTCATTCGACACGTAATTATGTAACTTAAAGAGTTTCCAGCAAAATTGGTGAAGCCGTTTTTCATTGAGAATGAAAAACTGAGAAAAAGACAAAAAAGGCCTAATTTTGAAAATGACGAAATGAACTATTCATTTGTGCAGATCGCAAATATCTTTATAGAAATATTGTTATTATTGTGTGTTTTAGCAAAATTTTGATCGACTTTGTAGAAAATGTTATCAAAAAAATATGTATAAACCAAAACAAGATTATTTTTTAAATTCCAAACTTATATTATCATGTTTGGGAGAATGACAGTCGTGACGCTAGTGGAGTAATAGTTAGATATTGTTAGAAATAGTTAGATATTGTTAATAATAATCAAATATTGTTAGTTATATGTGTTTTATATACAATATCAATTATAATCATTTATTAATGATCAAACATTCTGAATAACGAATGATTATTATTAATAATAATTAAATATCCTCAATAACTAATAATAATTGCTAATGATGGTTGAATATTATTTATAATAAAAAATGTCGTTGATTATTATGAAGCGTGCCTGCAATAATGTGAACTAATTATAGTTAAAAAAATTGGATGTGAGGATACACTTCGATACGAAAAAATCAACAATCGTTTTGTAATTTATGGTTGGTTTGTTTTTACGCAAGTAATACAAAAATATTGTGTTTAAAAAACGTTCGGAAGCAATAGTATAATGTACATTTAACATTTGAAAAATAAACAGCGATGTAGGGTTGGTTTTAAGTAGAAGTTGTTAAAAGTAAAAATTACTTTTGATGAAACCACGCTTTTTTTCAGTTTTGTAGGCACACACATATAAATAGTATTTATGAAAAAATATTGCTATTTTATATTCGAATACGTCTTTTGTTATGTTGAATCTTTAGAAAATTTTATAACCCATTCAATTGTAGCTGCTTTGAATATGAAGAATGATGTTATGAGTGCTTCATTGATTCCTTCAATTTGTTACAATTGTTTTTATTATAATTATTTCAGTAAGGGGTAAGAATGGCGGCGCCCACAGGGAAAGATAGATAAAAAAGATAAAGCGGAAAAGGGAGCAGATAAAAAAGCGGAGGAAGAAAAAAAGAAGAAAGAAAAGAAAAAAAGAGGAAAGAAAAGGAAGGAAGCGAGGAAGAAGAAATGGAAATCGGAGACGTGATACATCAGATACATGGACGATGCAGATTTGGTGGAGATAATGGTAGATTTCGTGGCCAAGGATAAGGAGGCCGAGGCAGAAGAGGACAAGAAGGTCGAGGATTTGGTAAAGGATGATGGCGGGGGCGTCTTCCTCTACCAAATGACTTTTATGGCTAAAAAAAAGTTTAAAAAGATAATTATAATATATTAGAATAATAAGAATAAAATATATAAACACTAATAATAAAAACAGATCATTGTTTCGTTATTCACTCAACTGGGAAGTTAGTCGTGTGGACCAAAAGGGTCGACCCTAGACCACATTTATAATATTTATGTAGATATTACTGGGACAGTATGAACTTCAAAGGTTGCACCTAATGGCATGTTTTCCTTTTGAAATTGCACTCCGGAAAAAAATGTTTTTTGCTGTTACATTTTATCTCATCAATCGCGGCTCGATCACTATTTATATTCATACTATATTCCAAATGGGATCAAAATTCATACTATTGCAACGTGAATTCGTTTAGTTTTTAATTCAATCGGCAGAATCTGAATTTTTGTATGGTAACCACTGAATTAACAATTGTTCTTCTGTATGAGGTACCCAACGTGCTAATTATATTCAGTGTACAATCTCAACGGATCTTCACTATGGTAAATATAAAATTGGGAAGGCATTACAGCTTCTCGAAGGGGAAAATTATTGATCATATTACATAACAAAAACACCTTTACCCGATTTTTCAAGATGAAAGCAAGTGCTTATCTGAAAGTAAAAAAAATGTTCAATTGGTAACCAGTGCAAGCATGGTAAAGTATTGGAGCACAAAATGATGAATTTTAAGCTGCACATGAACTGCGGGTAGCAGCCCTACTCTTTCATTGCTCGAAATATTCTTTCTATGATATGTTTTTTGCTACTTATTTAGCAATAATATAGTCACAAATGATTTGAAAAACAACACTATTCAACTCTCATGCATATTTAAGGCTGTAATCGCCAACATTCAACTTAACTGGAATCGTTAACGTTCGACCACACGCTAATCTAAAATGATATGTTTCCAACGGCTGGTTTCACAAATCGCAAAGAGATTTTCTAGCCTTTTTCTAGCGCTTTGGAAAACGCAGCTCTGGTTGTGTAATTTGATATCCCGACACTAGTCTCAAACTCTTTACAACGACCGTAGCTACAACACACATCCATCCATATGTGCAAACGTTACGTTTACGTTTAAGCCGTTGTGTAATTTACATATCATATGACCGTGGCTAAATTGTTGCAATGGATTATACAATCCTTATGAACTTAGCAGGCAACACGATGAAATCATAGGAGATTAGCTACGTCAGAGCTCCACACTTATTGTAAGAACAATAATATTGTTAACGATCAACGTGGAAATTGAAAACGCGAGAAAACTATTTATTTCGAATGTGACTATAAAGCTTTCACTACATAGTATACAGGGTGTTCATTCGATTCCACATAGGTTCAAAGCAAAAATCTTGCTTTAAAACGTTCATCAAATCATCGTTTTCGCTTACAAACTATGTACAATTGTATTTATTAAAAAATCTTAGCTTGAGTTTAGATAACTATGTCATAAGTTTTACTATATTGGCAAGCATTTGTTTGGTTTGTTTAAAATAGTTCTCAATCATTTGTTTCGAATAACACAGCCCTACCAAAAAAGTGGTATATGGTTGATATGCAATATATGTTTTTAACTTCCCAGTATTCGCTCCCATGAATTAACATTTTTGTGATGTTTTTATATTTTTAAGAAAAATCGCTCAAGCCGTTTTTGTTTTTAATCAAAAAAATGTGGAAAATTAGTGTTTTTTTCATAAAAAAATTAATTTTTAACCTAATTTGCACATCGTAATAATAAATATTTATAAAATTTATAAACTTTTATCAATTTTTGCAGAAAAACCAACGAACTTTTTTTCAATGATGGTACATACAAATGATTATACCTTATATCTCTTATTCTAAAGACATTATTGTAGAGTCAATCAAAGTTTATTAATATTTGCATAATTTAAGCAGATTTTCAATAGTCTTTACAGAAAAAAAACTGCTTAAATTTGGAAAATCAATAAAAATCAAATCAAATTTGCATTTGTGGTAATCAACGTTTTGAATGGTAAAATGTTTTGTAATCAATATTTTGCATAATCATATGCTTTAAAAAGCTTTCATCAAATAATTTCTTTTTAGTTTTTAATAGTTTTTTTAGTCTTCGTAGAATTTCAATTACTTCCTTCAACATCTGTAATACATTTTACTTTTTACATGCAATTGAACCTATTCTTTTACAACGTTGGGAGGTGGAAATCTTCAAAAGATACCGATCAGCTCCTGCCTTTCATGCCGGATTTCTACCGACTAAAACCACCTCCGTTTCCTTCAATCACTCTCTCCATCAAAATTAGTAAGTCTCCGTATTTAAAATTTTAGGACATAGTACTTCCCAGACGATAAGAATTGGTATAAGAGATAGTACCAAATCTGTAAGTTTTAGTGTACTTTTAGTTAGATTGATAGTTCAGACTATATGTTTATGAATTATTTCCTGTTGACTACATGTTTAGCTTTGGCTTTAGTGGAGCTGATTGTACTTGTAACTTACTTCGAATGTTGATCCTGAATGAGATATTTTTTTAGTGTCGTTTTAAAGGAAGTTGGGTTCGCTATGTTTTTAATTTTGCCTGGTAGTGTATTGTAAAAGTAAGCTGCTTTGTTGAAGGGGTCTTCTTTTAGCCGATCAATTCTGGCAAATACGATAGCTATATTATTCATGTTTCTCATTCTGTAAGTGTTTTTCCCTCAATTCTTTCTAATTTCACACTTCTGTATTTATTACGGTGTAAATTCTTATGTAAGAATTTAGCTCTTTCCATGGAAATCATGCCTTGCAAATTCAATTCTTGGGCTGTTTTGTAAACTTCGCTCGTTGGAGTTAACATATAGTACAGTCAAAGCGTCCGAATTTTGACCTTAACCGTGCATTTTGGGTAGGCAGAATTTTTTTCGCAACGGGGGTTTGCCATCAAAAGCCTAATATTTGGCCTAAAAACGGGTTTTTCACGCGACTTTCTCCCCTTTGGGATGGAATAAGTCCCGCTAATGTTCAGTGATTGCAACAATCAATACCGCAAACGATTTGTGATAAAATTATCTTGGAATAGTATCTGAATGTGTTTCGCGTTAAACGTGAAATTAAAAAAGTTGTGGCGCCCGAAAGATGTTCCCCCCTTTTTGTGTGTGGTTTTCGCCTTGTAACTTTTTATTATTGTCCCAACGTAAATGTATGAACGACTTGCTGAACATTCTATTCTAAGCAAGTTTGCCATACACAACTTCTTGTGGGAGCCATGGTTTCGGAGATATGAATGTGCCCCAACTTCTTTTGTTTTGAGCATGGAGCCCAAAGGACAGGAGCTGCGACCCTAGAAACTTGAACTTAAGCTATCTATACCATTGCCCACGCATTGCATCAAAAAAAATTCTGCCTACCCAAAATGCACGGTCAAACTCCCAATTGACTGGACTAATAGGGAGATTGTAAATGATTTTATACGCCTTGGTTACTAGTCTGGAGATAATCATGAGGTTACCTTTAGAAGTTTGACTCCAATTCAAGATGCCGTAAAAAAATTTGCAAAGTAGATGGGCATATACAATTTGGAATTTTTTTTTCTGTGGAAAGAAGTAGAAGCGACGTAGAAGACCAATGAACACAGCCGGTTTTTTCCTTAGATCATTTATGTGTGGAGTCCATGTTAGTTTCTCGTCTATTAGAAGTCCTAGATATTTTATTTGTTTAACTCTCTGGAGGCTTGTGTCATTGATTTTTACGTGTGGTTGTATGTCGGTCTTGTTCTTTTGTTTGAAAATAAAATTTTTTGTTTTCCCCACGTTTATTGCCAATCTACTTTGTAGAAGCCAATACCAATACTTGTCCAGGTCAGTATTTACTTTTTGCTCAATTTCGAGATTAGTTTTATCTGAGTATACGAGCACAATGTCATCTGCGTACATAACCACCTTCACAACAAGGTCTGCTTTTTTTATGGAGTTGATATAAAGTAGAAATAGCGTTGATCCTAGGATCGGGCCCTGCGGAACACCTATGCTAAATTCAGCAGTTTTGCATTTGACACATCCAATTGGTGTATTTTGAAATCTATCCGTCAAGTAATTGCGTATTAATTTATTTGCTTTCCCAACAATTCCATATTCACCAAGCCTTTTGATTAAAGTTTCATGTGGAACTGTGTCGAAGGCTTTCTTTAGGTCCACGAAAACTGCTGCAACGTAGTGTCCCTTATTCAAGTACTCATTTACAAATCTAATAACATCAGGAATGTCATTGTGGCGGCAACTGAGATTATTCAACTTGTGTCCCTGTTTGTATAATGTATATTTTCCGGGACACAAACATATCCCTACACAAAAGAAAATTATCGGAAACAGATACGACTGCATGGTATATTGGACAAGTGTCTATTTATTATGTGCGACCTTGAAGCAATGCTAAACAGATGTAGCCGTTTAGATGTTAGGGACGACACAATGAAAAGGATAGTCGGTCAGGACACACACAAGTCGCCTTTTATACGCCTGTAATATTGAATAGTAATAAAGACTTGTTATTGTTAAAAAACGGACTTATTAATTACTCGGCACCTGTCTCCCCACAGCATCTTAGACCAGGCCGGATCTGTTTTCAGTTGGCCGTTGAGGGGGGGGGGGAGTGAACACTGATTTTTTCACGAAAAGCTGTAGAATAACTCGTATAACAATAATTGATTTATGCTTCATCTCAAAAAAATTGGTAACATTAAAAAAAATCGAAATAAAATTGAAAAAATCGTGTTTTTCTACTTTTCTCACTCCTAATTTTAAAACGGTTCATTTTAGGTCAAAGTTGAGTGCCAATAAAAGTTGCATAATAAAATTTTCCATAAGATAAGATTGGTTAAAAATTATAAAACATTTAACCCTTGCCGCAAAATTGCAATAAATATGAAATAAGGGAGAAAAAAGACTTTTTCATTTTATTTTTTACCACTTAAAATGCTTAAAATGCCTCAAATGCACTCAGTCATAGGAGCCATGCTTCCATCAACAAAATCCGCCGCCACCCAGCGCTGTTTATTACCAAGTTTAGGAAAAATTGCTGAGACCGCCCTAATAATCCGTTTTTAATTTTGTAAAGTGCATTTGACAGCTGAAGAGTTGTTTTATATGTGAAAAAATTTCAAACTTTCTGACTTGCAAGCTTTCAAAATTTTTACTTTTTGTTAAATAAATTTAGATTGCACAATAATTATGGGCAATCTATGGAATCGATTTTGCTGAAAATTTGTTTGCAGTTCTGTGATGTTGTAAAAAACATGTAAAAATAGCTAAAATTAACGAAAATATACGAGGCAAACATAAAAATAAAACTCATATCCAAATTATTTTTTTGGTGTAAAAACCCCCGCAAAATACAAATCCACTGAAAGTATTGAAGTAGCAAGTCACATTTTTTTCCATCCTCATAAAAGTGGTGTAAAATTGAACTTTGCAGAAAATGAACATGATTATGCAAAAATCACTACAGAGGTTAGGTCACTGATTTGCAAAATTTGAAACGGCGGAACCAGTATGGTGGCCAAGACCACGTGAATTTACATTTTTGCTCGTTATATAATCAGGATTAGATTTGTTTCAATCCCTATTAAATTTGCAAGGGCTTGAATGTGAGTCTGGTAGAATCATTTTTGCAATATGTCCTATTCAAAATGGCGGCTAGAACCAATTGATTTCATTTGCCACAGTATATGTAAGCAAACTACATCGAAATTTCGGTTTCTTGAATTGTTTGTTGAAACATCTTGGTTAACTGTGTGGGAGTGAAAGATATAGTCTGTGACGGTACTTTATCCTCTGGACACGAGGCAATACTAAGGACACGTAGATTTTTAAGATCAAATGGCGTGGTTCCTTGAAACAAAATTCGGTGTTTGAAGGCCTTGATTGCGCACTAATTTATGTTTACACTGTGTCGTGTGGGTAGCTTGGGTAAAAACAATGATGTTTTTTGCCATGTTTGTTGCAAGTTTATAGTGAAAAATGTGGTCTAAGTGCGACCCTTGAGGCCTACACGACTAACTTCCCAGTGGGGTGAATAAAATGCTATAATTTACTTTTATTATTAATTACTATTAATAATAATTACTATTATTAAACATTGTTATTCTAAATTAATATAATTACTTTTATTATTTTTATCATTTTTTTATCTAACCATATAAGCTCTCCACCACCTGGTCATCCTCTACCAAAGCCTCGGCAACCTCGTCCTCTTCGTCCTCGTCATCCTTCTTGTCCTCCACTTCGTCCTCAACCTCGTTCTTCATTTAGGCTTCGGAATCCACAACTATTATTGAGGGTATTTAATTATTATTTACAATAATCATTCGTTATTAAGAATGTTTGACCGTTACTGAATAATTATAATTGACTTTATATATACAATATCAAATTATAACTAATATTATTTGATTGTTATTAACAATATTAATGTATTTATAACAATATCCAATTATTAACTGCATTAGCGTCTCTACTCCCATTCACCCAAACCTGATAATATAAGTTTGGAATTTCATAAATTAATCTTTATTTTTTTTGAAATAACATTTTTTACAAATTTGATCACAATTTTGCTATAAAGCACAATAATAACAACATTACTTTGAAGGTATTTGGTATCTGCACGAATTAATAGTGCGTATCAACAGTTTAAAAATAAGCAATTTTTAGTCGTTTTTCAGTTTTTTCATCCTAAATAAAAAGCGGCTCAACCGATTTTGTTGAAAAGTCATTCAGTTTTAAGTAACGTAATTACGCGTCGTTTTAAACCGGTCTCACGTCAATCCGATCTTTGGTTCTCGAGATAATCGAGACGAAAAATAATTCCGAACGCACATACGTACATACGTACATACGCACATCCGCCAATACGCACATCCGCACATACATACATGCACACTCACAGACATCTTTCTAAAAACGATGGATTTGGATTCTAGAGACCTTAAAACGTGGAGATATGTCAAAATTAGGGACTCGCAAAATCGACCCCATTACAATAACTTCCCATCGGGAACTGGGAAGTTAATAAGACTGGACTACGCATAAACGATGCTTTAAAAGAACAATTTAAAAAAAATTTCAGTTTGGAAATACTCCATCAAGATACAAACTGGGTTCCGCACGTTATCTGCACTTCTTGCAAGATCATGTTACACGAACAGAATAAAAATCCAACCCGGGGAGTCATCAAATACTCTGTACCTGCATCATGGAGTATACCACAAAAGAAAGATGGCTGCTATTTTTTGCATAAACGAAATAAACGGATATAACCGTTAAAGTAAATATAAAATATCTAATGTTGATGTTCCAATGGTTACCAGACCGATTCCTCGTTTAAACTCTGAACCAAGTATCGTCGTCAGAAACTTCCGAGAACAGAGAAGACACTGATCCTGAAGCTGTTGAAAAATCTACTGGAGAATCGACCCAAGAAATGTCTTCCACTGATTAGATTGATATCAGTGACATTGATACAGACTTTCATCCGTAAACCTTGAACAAAATTAATATCTCAACCAGTATTAGATAGATAGATAAAAAAGTTTATTATTGTCGAGATACAATTTTGTAGTATTACAGAGACTTATGCTAGAGATACAGACTATGGTGCCGCCTTTACATCTATAGTTCCTTACAATTAGACTTGCAGATAAGTTTTGCTTAAGATTATTATCAAGTTTACTAGGAAAAACGTATAAAAAACCTGGCTTGCGAATACTTACACCTAAGAAACTAGCCTAATCTAGAACTAACTTAAGAATAGGCTTAAACATCTAGATATTTACTTAATGTAGCGATGACCTAGAAGGCAGTAGCAGAGGATTATCAATCGCTGCTGTTGTTTTGAGGAATGCATTATGCCGCTTCGTGACGAGATCTTTTATCGTCGGGACTTGAGCCAGTTGATGCAGCCGTATGGTCGAGAAGTACCAGGGTTTGTCTAGGATGATCTTTAGGCATTTGTTTTGGAGAACTTGAAGCTTACCTTTATGATGATTTGCACATTGTCCCCAAGCGGGTGCTGCATATGAAATAATTGGCTAAAATGCAACTTTGTAAATAAGCAGCTTATTATGCAGGGAAAGCTTTGACTTTCTGTTAATGAGGGGATACAGGAGTTTTATGGCCATTTGAATTTTGGTACAAACTGTTTCTACATGATTTTTGAATGTGGTAGACTTATCCAGAATCATTCCTAGATACTTAACAGTTTCGCTCCAAGGAATGGCCTTCCCAACGAAGTTAACGCATCGCGTTGGAAGATTTAAGGGACTTCGTTTCCGGGTGAAGTAAATATATGCAGTTTTCGCGGGATTTACTTTTATTTTCCAACGAAAATAAAACTGGTAGAGCAAATCTAGGTCACTTTCCAAGGACTGAATTATTGAGTTAGGATCACTTGCTTTGGAGAAAATGCACACGTCGTCTGCAAAGATTGCAAGGTCACACCTGGAGTTCGAGGGAATATCGGCAGTGTAAATATTGAACAGAGCTGGACTCAGGCTTGCTTCCTGGGGTATTCCTGCTGGGACGCGCCGAGAAGTTGAGTGGGTTTTATTAATTTTCACAGCAAATGATCGCTCCGATAAAAAGGATTGTATAAGCTTCACCAAGTAAACTGGGAATGCAAATTGTGTAAGTTTGAACACCAGTCCGTCATGCCAAACAGAGTCGAAGGCTTTTTCGACATCGAGGGTGACCATGCCTACGGACTTTTTCTCATTAAATGCAATGGTGATGCAATGGGCTACCCGGTTCAGTTGATGGATAGTAGAGTGGCCCTGTCGAAACCCGAATTGTTCGTTTGGGATCAGCCTCTTTTCAGCGATGATTGATTCGATTCTAGCAAGAATTATTTTTTCGAAGACTTTGCTGAGCGCAGGAAGCAAGCTTATGGGACGAAAATTGCTGGGAGATCTAGAGTCTTTTCCAGGCTTGAGTATTGGGATGACGGTCGCTTTTTTCCAGATTGCTGTAAAGTACCCCAATTCGAAGCAGGAGTTAAATATAAAGGTGATTACAACAATTGGCTTATTGGAGAGGTTTTTCAGAAGTATGTTTGGAATTCGGTCTGCTCCTGGAGATTTACGGTTTTTAAGCCGCTTAATAAATTTAAAGACTTCCTTGGGTTTGCAGAAACAATTGGTAGGCACATCGAACCAAGAGGGGAGTGACCTAATTGAGCTATCGACGATATCCTCAGTTGTCTTACTGCTCATGTCTTGGGTAAGCGTATGCGAACTTTGAAAGACGTCAGCTAAAAGCTCGGCTTTTTCAAGATCGGAATGGGCTAACGTACCATCGTTCTTAATGAGGTGGGAAAAGTAAGGAGTGTGTCTTCGTTTGAGGATTTTTTGAAGCTTCCACATGGAGGATGAACCACGGTCGAAACTTGCTAGCAAGGAGTTCCATGTCCGATTTCCGATGGCCGTAATTCTAAGGCTGATCATCTTGACAAGCAGGTTAACTTGTAGTTTGACACGATGGTCTCTGGTTCGTTGCCACTGTCGTCGCAGGGTATTCTTTTTTTGAATTAATGTCATTGTCTCTATATCTATTACTGGTGCTTGTACAAATTGCGCTTTTATTTTCTTGGGAGTCCATAGCTCGATTGCGTGCCATAGATCATCGTTTAGCTGGCAAATCATTTCGTCTATTTGTGAAACGTTGCTGACAGATCTCAAGTCAAGCTTGCTAAGAGAGATGTTTTCATTTAGTGTTTTACGAAACATTCGCCAGTTGGTTTCTCTGAAACAGAAGGACTCCGTGTTTTGATTTGGGGACAAGGGAATATTGTTGATTTTACTAAAAACCGGTAAATGAGGAGATGATAGAGCCTGCAATACTGTAGGTTTCGACACGTCAACCTCATTGTCAGTAATTAATAAGTCTAGGGTGGAACTCCTGCCGTTGGGTGAGTAGAAGGTTGGCTTGTCAGGTGCCAGGACATTTAGTTGCCTTTGGGAGGCCATGTCAAGTAGAATTCTTCCAGTTTTGTTTGCTTTGGCACAGTTCCAAAACCTGTGTCTGGCATTGAGGTCACCGCAAAGAATATATTTTTTGTAGGTCCTAGTAATAAGTTTCAAATCCTCAGAGAACATATTAAGCCTAGCTGCATCTAATTTAGTACCCGGAAAGTAGGCAGCTATTAGTGTAATATTAGAATCTTTTAGTTTGACGGCAATCGTTTCAATAATTTTGGTGCTTAGAAGAGGCAGCAGCGAGCATTTGATTGTTTTGTCAATACAAAGTCCTACTCCTCCTCCACGAGAGCCTTCTCTGTCAGTTCTAAAGATATTATAATTAACATCGAAAGTATTAAATGGTCTTGTTCGAGATTTGGGTTGGCCTGAGGACGGTGCAGAGTATTTAGCATCATTTTTAAAAAAGAGAAACATGCTCTAGCCTCAAACGAGAGTTTCATTTTATAAAAGTAGAGATAAAGCATTTCGAAAATACTTTATAATGGATGATGAATTGCCACTTGCATATTGTACTGATGTAAGTGGCGTAATAAACGAATTAAAAGCAATTGTACGCCGACCTGATCAGTGGAGATTGTGTACAGATTCGTCTAAACGTTGCATTAAGGCAGTTTTGCTTCACAAAACCAACCTGTCCCAATAGCTCATTCAACGATCATGGCAAAGCAATATAAAAAAATGAAAATTCCTTTGGAAAAACTAAAAATGCTGACCATGGCTGATATGTGGTGATCTCAAAATTTTAACAATACTTTTTGGACCACAGTCAGGGTTTACGAAATAACCTTTCTATTTGTGCTTGTGGAATAATAGAGAACGAAAAAAACACTATAAGATAAAATCGTGGCCGGCAAAAAAACATTTACTTCTGGTTCAAACAACATCTTATATGAGCTCTTGATAAAACCAGAAAAAATTCTCATCCCTCTTCTGCATATAAAACTTGGGCTTGTGAAGCAATTTACTAAATCCTTGAATAAGGAAGGCCAATGCTTCAAGTATTTGCACAGAAAATTTTCAAGTTACTCAGATGCTAAAATTGAAGAAGGAGTGCTTGACGGCTTACAAATTATAAAGCTATTCCAAGATAATATGAATTACCTTGGAAAAGCTGCTTGGCTTGGTTTTAAAGAAGTAGTAACAAATTTTCTGGGAAATAAAAACAGCCCCAACTACAAAGAAATCGTTTCTAAAATGGTAAAGAACTTCAAAAACTTAGGCTGTTTAATGAACTTGAAGTGCATTTTTTAGATTCCCACATTGATGAATTTTCAGATAACCCAGGCAATTAAAACGAGGAGCAGAGCAAACGCTTCCACCCAGATATAAAAGTGATAAAAAACCATTACCAGGGACGATGGTATGCTAACATGTTCGCAGACTATTGCATGTCACTTCAGAGGGACAGGACAAAGAAGCGTAGGAAACGAAAAAGATTAGGCAGGAAGCCTATGAATAGATCATTTACAAAAAATATAACAAGGTTGTTACGGCTATATTTTGTGTAACGTCCACTCTTACACCGTAGCCTATCCTGGCCACGGTTTGAGCAATTCCACCCAGCTTAAACCCGCAAAGAGGGGTGTGGGAATGTATTTTTATAAAAGTGCGCCTCCCGTTTCTGCGCCGGGACGTGACGCCCGCTTCACACAATAACAACAATATAATTTACCGAACTAATTTATTTTTCTTCTAAAAACCTAGCTAATTTCTACCTATCTATGCTTAACTCTACTTACAGTTTCTTTTCTCCTTAATCTAATTCCGCCGCACGTATTCGGATGACTTGGTTCGGTAATGCTGGTAGGGTGAATAACTTTCGACCTTATTGTTGTTGTTGTTGCCGTCCTTTTTAACTTGGCTCCACTCCTCTTATTGACCGAATTCGTACAATCTTGATAAGCTAGCGTAGATGTCGCTTTCGTTGTACTGTTCGATGTTGGGGGGTTAGGTTGGTTGGATTCGCTAGTCTGGCTGTTGGAGACACGCGTACATACTATTTTTTCACTTATACTATGTGAGTGTTCTTCTGGCACTTGGTATTTTTCCAAATTGCTGACCTTCAAAAGTATCCTTTGAATCCACTTAAAACTCTCGGAAAAATATCGTAAATATTCTTATGGATCAATTCTTAAACAGTTCACTTCGTCTAAAGGTTTATAAAATTCGGTTTCTTGGTCTCAGCACTCGTCTTTACTTTCTCTATATATTTTCATAACCAAAACTGGGAAATCACTGTAGAAAAATTTTCACTGTAAGATTTACGCGGTCACGACAGCACACACCGCAATATTATTACTCGAACATCTGAAATCGAAAAATGTACACCGCTCAAGCTCCGCACCGACAAAAAGAGACCGTCAGCTGTTCCCGCAACCCTATTTATCGGAAATCCCGATCCCGTTGCTATATCGACGGTCAATTCCCACGAGATTGCTGACCTCATCAAAGCTTCCTAGCTTTGTGATCGGTTTTGGCGACGCACATCAGCTGGCGATTGAAGCTTCGTGGGTTTGGCCAGAGCGTTGCACCTCGGTACGGGGCAAATGCTGTGACTGCTGCTTGTGCTGGTGAAATAATCGTGGTGGTCGTTAACCATGGTGAATTGCAAGTACCAATGGTTTTGACGTATCGTAGACCGGGCGGAGCCTGGATTTGGATTTGTTACAGCAATTGGGTAAGCGTTGTTTGTTGCCGTGATTGCTGGCAACTTATCTGCAAGGTCTGTGACGTTGACTGTAATGCATTTTGCTGTTGAAGATACTTCAATTACGCAGCCTCGCGCGCACGGTCAGGAACACTCTCCATAACATCCTTACTACCTACTAAGTTACCTAATCGAATATCCTTACATACCTACATCTTCTCTATATTTATATAATTCAAGCCTCTATTCCCTACAATATAATTCATTAGTAACAATATAATTCTTAATAGGATTGTTTGGGTGAAGTGGCGAACGTAACATTATCGAATTTTTTTTAGCAAGACAGTGTTTACTCGCACGATGGTTTAGGGTCTTCAAGAACAGGGCAGACCCCCATTTTGCCCTTATGGGATCAACCACGTTGCGTGGCGAACGTTACAAGGTACAACCCGGAAAAACAGGGATATGAGTCTTCTAGTATCTTTTAATAAATAAGAATGATCTTTGAATGGGTAGTAGCGGAACTACCATATTTCGATAAATTGACGGAATTTTGTCGATACACGGATTTTTGAGTGAAGCATACCGTACCGTAAATTAGTAAAATACTGTACAACAAGTGAAATCAATTAGTCTTAGCCGCCATTTTGAATCGGACATATTGCAAAAATGATTTAACCGGACAGACTTTAGACGAAAAGCAAAAACTAACGTTTGAGCCCTTGCAAATTTAATAGGGATTGAAACAAATCTAGTCCTGATTATATGAATACCAAAAATGTGAAGTCACGTGGTTTTGGCCACCATACTGGATCCGTCGTTTCGAATTTTGCTAATCGGATCTCCGATTCGTGATCAGTGACCTAAAAAAAAACCTGTAGTGATTTTTGCATAATTCTGTTCATTTTTTGAAAAGTTCAATTTTCCACCCCTTGTTTGAGAATAGAAAAAATATACTTGCTCTTTCAATATTTCCAGTGGATTTGTACTAAGCGGGTTTTTTACACATAAAAATTTATTTGGATATGAAATTTTTTTTTGATGTTTTCCTCGTATATTTTCATTAATTTTTGCTATTTTTTTGCAAATTTTTTGAGGTTAGGAAAATAATGTGACGTGATAGCCCAATTCTGATGACATATTCGTGATCAGGAGGCAAAAATACTACGAAAAGCATATATTGCATAAAAGCCGTATGCCACTTTTTTGTGGGGCTGTGTCATTTATACAATCCTAGTTGATATGTATCTCACGAATAAACTAAATTTTCCATCCTTAAAAGAATAAGGAGTGCAATTAGATCATTTAATTATGAAGTGCAATGAGAAACCGAGGCATTTTGTAGAGCTGAACTAATGAACGGTTGCATTTAGAACAGGCATTTTTGAACTTGAGAAAAATCGTTTGGCGCGTTTCCTTGTAAAACTCATTGCTTGTTTTGTATTCGTAACAGTTTCTACCAATACCTTGTAAAAAGTCAAAGCCAGTGAAAGGGAGTCATCAAAACATGCTCCAAATTCACTTATCTTTATCACTTTGAACTTGCCTGTAAGCTGCATTCGTGTATCATCGCATCATCTTTTCCAAAAAAAATCGTGTGGAGTTCAAGTCTGCTGAAACATAAACGCCAGTAAAAGCAGCTCTCAACACAAATGCCATGCGAGCTTGACGTGCCAACACTGCCGCAACGCACAAAAAGACGCCAAGTCACCAGCGCTCCTTTAGAAATGTATACAAGATTTGTATAAAAGAACTGCGTTTTCCCGTGCCTAAGTCGCAACGTCCTTGCCGTGTCATCTTCGTTCCGCACACAAAGCATAAGTGTGAGGACTTGACGAAACAACCGATCCAGGACTCCCACATCTAAGGTTTTAATTATGAACTTGAAAGCCTGCAGCGGTACTTAAGAATGTTGGAACATCACTTCCGCAATTATTGATTACCGCTGTCGCTGCTGCGCCCGACCCTCGCCACTTTGTCTTGAAGATTCAAGGACGATTAGACACTAAACACCGAGACAGATGGTTCTAATCTTCCTGTCGTTAGCATTTTAGTATCAGCCGCAGAGTGCATTCAACGTGTCACGCCGCTAAATAGAAAAAAACACTCACACAAGGGCAAGGATGTTGCTCAAAGCACGAATATGTCCAGGATAATAACAGACACGTCGCCGGCTAAGCTTTCAATTTTCAAACGGGATGATTTGAATACTAACTTGGCAGAAAAAGGGCAAGGGAGCAAGTTATTATAGTCTACTGAGGGTGGTGAGGGCGATTGGGCTGTTATTGAGTCGGGAACTAGACTCATTACTTGAATTGACGCAGCAGTAATTGAATTCTCTTGGCAAGTTTGCAGCCGGAGTCGAGGACCATTTGCTATTTTTTCTGCAGCTCCTGTGCCCGCTTGTACTTTTTGCTGTCCTTCCACTTAATACAACATTCAATTTAAAAGTTTTCTTTCAAACAAGTTTTCCACGACTGGCGGCAATACGAAAAGTTTTGGAATATGCTTAGGACAAGGCAGGATAAGATGCTTGACTAGCATTTTGCTCGGATCGGCAATGAATAATGATATAGCAAGTGACTATTATCATTTTCATTACCGATGGCGGATCAATTAAGGGTTGAATCGTTTGCAAAGAATGACTACAGTATTGGACGAATTAATTACAGGTCTTCAATAAAATGTTGTTTGCCTTTAACCGTCGCGTCTTTTGGATGAAGTGACATGCGTAGAATCAGTGTGCTTCTGGCATGGCTACATTTTTAACGAATTTCAATCATAGACAAGTATGTATATTTTACGCGTGCAGAGCTTTGGTGCTGCTATCTTTGTTTTAAGGATAATGATGTTTGTGAGCGGATTTTTCCCTTTAAGATTCAAATTGGAGATTGCAGGCTCGAAGGAAGCATTACAAGTTGTTATACATTTCCGAAAACTATGTAAATATTCTTCATTATTTTATTGTACGCCTCTCGCAGGAAATATAGCCATCTAGTGTATTACTTCAGCCTTTTGGGAGGAGTCTGCCACAGCTAATAAATACAGGACATGCGACGCATATCTCTTATAGACTTGAAATTTAGAAACATTAGAAACACTTTGCATTGCAACTCATTGATGAGCATGTTGAGCAAGTTTATCAAGAGATTAAATCCATTTGACTGCAGTAGTAGTTATCGTTTCAGAAAGGCAGACTTGTTTTAAGATTCTGACCCCATTATGAAACATCCATGTTGGTATCCTATTTTACTATTTTTTATAACATTGGCTTAAATAACATGGGAAGTGCCATAATTTTTTCGAACGATGAATGTCAAGGAACCCACGATTCCTACGCACTTTCCAAGAGATTGCTTCGCTGCACATCTTTCATATTTATCTCATACTATAGGATACGCACTGCTGTTGAGCCCACGTGACTGACTCGGTCAGCTTTAAATCTACATTACGTTGTTTTCCTATAACTTTCCGTTTTTCTTCTCACTTCACTTTACCTGATAACAATGACTCATTTAAGGGGAGGGCAAGGTTTGTTTCGTCTAAAAAATACCTTTTTTCGTGATTTTTTTTAGAAAAAGTTATTACTGTAGGTTTATTTTACTTATTATTATAAGAAAGTACAACATGTGAAGAATATTTAGAAATAATTTAGTTCAAAAATAGAGAGAAATAACGGATTTATTGTAGATATCCGCAGGCGCCTAGAAAAAATTTTTTTGTGCGGTGACCAGCCTACAGCATCACTGAATCATTTGAAACCAAAAAATCAAAATGCTTTCTTCAGTTTATTACTGTATCTTTCCAGTCTCGTCGAGTTTTTTTTAATTATTCAATTTTTTTAATTTTTGGCACCAATTTGAAGCCAAAATAACGATTTTTGACGAAAAAATCGACCTATTTGTTATTGTAAAATTGTTAGGAATTACTTTAAAAAAATGTCAGCGTAGCTAGAGAGCTATATATATGCAAAATATGTGTACAAAATTTCAAAACGATCGGTTCAGTAGTTTTTTTCTGTAGGCTGGTCACCGACTTGCAAAATTACATGTTTGGGAAAATCGATTTAGAGTTTTGTACACTTGAAAAAAAGAAAACATCTTGAGAAAAATTGGATTTTCTTATAAAATACGTACATGTCATCATCGATGCCGGGTCCATAAAGTACATCACTATCATCCACGTTATCTGAGGCATCTTTTTGCTCCTGTCGATAAAAGTAATACAATAGAGACCGAAACAGTTGCCGCTCGCCGCCGCTCAGCGCAGGTAGCTAAAAGGCGCGCAAACCTAAGAGGTACGGTTATTCAACCTACTGTAACTTCATTGGCTTTACTCCGAATGACCTACAAATTTAATACAATATTCTTCAAATTTTGTACTTTCAGAAAAAAAAACAAAAATTGAAGAAAAAAACAGTTGTCAAACCTTACCCCCCCCCCCTTAAATGACCCAAAGCGTCCGATTGTTTGATTCAAAGCGAAACAGTCTCACCCGGGCGGATTGCATTAACCTTCACCGTTTATTCTGCGGACGTACTTTATGCCCAATAACTGTTAAATCGATTTTAATCCGGATATAGCCACACGAAAGTGGTGATGATAAATCAAAAGGGATTCTGTCAGCACTTTGTGCTAATCAATTTCCAGGAAAGGATTAATCGGAAGAGCTACCGGTTTGATTGGCACTGACCCAAAAAGCAGTCTCGTCACTGTTCCAGGGATCAGGGGCTAAGAGGAACGTTCCATCACATTTATCTTCTGAAACTACCTGTGCTCCAGTCATTGCAAGGTAGACCTAGGAAACAATTAATTGAAATACCTTAGTTAGGCGACAGCTGCTCCTGGGAATAGCGTGCCTTAAAAATTTCCAGTCCTATTGAATCTCCCACAAATTGGGCCCGAGAGTTCAACTAACAATTTTGCATGCAAATTATCACACAACCCAGCTAATCCGCACCAAATCCATCCGTTTTCACCTGCGGGCGTAATTGTTTCTTTTGCGGAGTTTAACGTGAAGTACATTAGCTCGCCTGAGTACCTCAAGTCCTTGATTTATATTCGGCTTCGCGCTTCGGTTCATGGTAACGTCAATATCCATGCTGCCGTACATGTGATGAATGAATCCGTTCAGCTTCAGCACGGAACGCCTCACTATCCTATATATCCATGTCTAGGATGAATGTTTTACGTAAGGCTTTGTTTTACCGCTGGGATGCCAGCCCAGCCGGATAACTGAAGCAGAAATAAGTTTCAGTGCTGATGGAGGTGTAAGCGTCCCAGCATCATAGCAATTACTCCACATCCAACGGAAGAGCATTCACATGTGCGCTTTGTTGTTTTAGTTGCCATATACAACTTTTACCGAAACAATTTTCGTTTTTTCAGCAAAAAACTCGTAATTGTTATCTCAGATGAAATAAATTTTAGGGTAGTGAGGTAAATTTGCTCGGGGCTTGAGGTTACGTAGTTTGAATAAAAACTGACGAGTTTGTACTGTTACTATGCGAAGGCTTCTTTTGTGCAGTTCCAGTGAAGCTTATAAGGTCTCTTATGCCAACAAGTTAGGGAAAGGATGCCTGCCACGCGATTATTCCTTGCCAGCCGTTACATCAGTTGCCCGTTCGCTCAACAACAAAAAAATGCTGGTGGTACGTTACTCAACCGCGTTTCGCAGCAACTCTGATGTTCTTCAAGCGGAAAATATTGATTGGCAGCAAGAAAAGGAGGCCAGCGAACAAATTCAAAATTTGGCAAACACGTATGCCAGTCGAGTTTCTTGTCTCAAGCTCATTGCATTATGTCGTCATAAGAATTGTCTTTTATGTTACCGTATATTCTTCTTGTTTTCTCCGGGTGTGTGATTTAGAAAAAGATTATCATTCTTTTGAATGTGAATCTTTTGTTTTGAAACGATGACTATGCTAAGTTTTATATCGACGCATATTTCAACACAGTTCTAGATTTGATTCAGGTTCAAGTTGAATATTTTGGTGTCCTTTCATTGTGAAGAACATACGTATCGATTTCAATTATTGTGTAGTAGACGTCCTTCGAGTTGTTTTAGGTAGGTGCGTTGTAGTGTATGCCATCTAAAGCACCTGAGACACAACTAAAAAAATGTGGTCTAAGTGCGACCCTTGAGGCCCACACGATTAACTTCCTAGTGAGGCGAATAAAAAAGCTATACAGTGAGTCCCCGACTTACGTTAATTCCGACTTACGTAAATCCGCACTTACGTTATGAACTAATTTAATTCATTATTTTACAAAAAACAAATAAGCCATTTTCATCGCTGATACACCAATCATGAACATACACATACTTAAAAAAGTCTGCGTACATTTCCTGGTTGTAACAAACATATCAATATAAAAACCTTTGTTATTTGTTAATATCTTAAAGAATTTTGTTTATTACTTTCATTGAACTATATAGTAGATAAATATATAACTAAGTATTCGTTCGGTGTTTAGAATAACCCAAATAAAATAGTTTCATCCAAGAATTCATCAAAATGCATCCCAAAAAGTCTGCGTACACCAGAAAAAAATTATTTATTTTATTTGAAATGCACTATATTACCTTACCAGATTAAAAACCTTAATATATAGTAGCATAGCCTTCCCTATAAATGACTTCCTTTAGCCTATTTTGCATGGAGGGTACAAGCTTTGATGTTTCTTCGGCCGTTATTTTGTTCTTCTCGTTCAAAATAGCATTTTTTAATGACTCTTTGCTTGTTATGATCTGCTGTCGAGTTTTTCTTTCACGTAAATCCCACGTGTCAGGTCAATTGGGTTTACATCTGGTGATTGAGGAAATGTACCTAGGAGTTTTGGGACGTTGTAAGCCAACCAAAGCCTATTTACTTCAGCAGTATGATTGAAGTCATTATCGTGCCGCAATTTCTCAGCACTTTGCTTAAAATTATTTTTTAAAATATTATGGTACCCGTATTTATCCATTATGGATTCTATGAAAACTAGTTGCCCCACTCCAGTACCTGCCATACACCCTCAAACCATCACACCGCCGCCACCAGTGGGAATCGAATTTTCTTTATTGAATTCTTTCGAGTGTTTTCTCCATACTAATTTGCGTCTTTTTATTCCAAATATACAAAACTTACTTTCGTCCAAAAAAAGAACGCTTTCCCAAAATTCTCTTGGATTAGTTACATAAGTTTTGGCGAATTCCATTCTTTTTCGACGATTTCGTTCCGATATGAACTTCTTTTTACGTGCGACTCGATCATGGTAACCGCCTTTCCTAAGAATTATGCGCACTGTTTCATCGCATATTGTTTTATTACATTTCTGTTTTATGTCCTGCACAATTTTGAACGCCGTTAACTGGGGACTTTTTTCTCACATAATTAATAATACTCCGACGTTCACGTGCTGTAAGTTTAGGAGGACCTCCTGATCGATGCCGCGAAATAATCAAACTGGTTTCTTCGTAATTAGCAATAACCTTTTGTACAGAGGAATGGCTTCTTCTAAGTAGTTTTGCGATTTCACGAAAATTTTTCTCGTTTGTTCCCAATTTTACTATGAATTTACGAGCACTAACACTGATTTACTTATTTTTAACTTCCATATTAAAGAATAGTCTTTAATTCACGCAAAACTCTCAAACAATTTTCCAATGAAGTATCGCCACCCGTATCAATGAAAAAATGTAGGCATAACTACTGCACATTTCGGGGAATCCACAAATTTTGACTTCCAAATATTGAAATTTCCATATCTTCGTTAATTTTGGGAATTTTTTAATCAAACATGTTTCAATATATTTCTTGCAGTTTAGGCTTTTTTATCAAAATGATTAAATCAAGATCACATTATTGATTCATACGATTCCAATATCATTCACAACTTACTAATGAGATGTACGCAAACTTTTTTGAGTATGTGTGTACATTTGTTTATTACACATTACATTACATGTATGCATCATTATGTGTATGCATCACAGCTTGTCCGCTTAGTCCTCCAGCGTTTGTCTAGCTCTCTGGTCCAACTTTGTTATATTTTCCTATGTGTATTAAACACGTGGTTGAAAAATGTCACGGGTTCCATCGAAAAAGCGAAAGGTTATAGATATGGAGGAAGAAATGGTCATTACAAACATGCACGAAGCAGGAAAAAGTTTGTCGGAGATTGCACGACTTTGCAGTTTGGCAGTATCTACTATAAATACGATAGTCAAAAATAATGAGAGGATTAATAATGCTGTGAAAAAATCTTTCTCAACGAAATCAACCATCATTTCAAAGATAAGATCCGGTGTTTTTTGTGGAATCGAAAAATTACTAACTGTGTCGATGGAAGAACACCTTCAGAACCGATGTCCTCTATGTTTGAATATTATAAAGAGCAAGGCAACGAGCATTTTCGAAGATATGAAGAAAAGAAATAACGATACAAACACTACATTTGTGGCAAGCCATGGATGGTTTCGGATAGGCAGCAAGTGCGGACATTGATGTTGCGAACAAATTTACAGAAACTCTGGCAAAGATAATCAAAGATGGTAATTAATTGCCGAAGCAAATATTCAACGCTGACGAGACTGCACTCTTTTGGAAAAAAATGCCTGATAGAACCTATATTTCTGCCACGATGAAATCAATGCTTTGCTATAAAATCGCAAAGGATCGGATGACTTTACTTCTTGGTGGCAATCTTGCTAGATATAAATTGAAACCCTTGATGATATATCACAGTAAAAATCCGCGTGCATTTAAAGGAATTAAAAAAGAAACATTCCCTGTCGAATTCCGGTCAAATCGTAAGGCTTGGGTAACAACTTCCGTATTTGAAGATTGGTTCACAAAGTGCTTTATTTCAGAAGTTGGGAACTACTGCAGGAAAAAGAAAATACCATTCAAAATCTTGCTTTTAATAGATAATGCTCCTGGTTACCTTTCTCATCTCGACAGTATTAATGAGCATGCGAGTGTGATTTTCATGCCACCGAATACAACATCTCTCATTCAACTCATGGATCCGAGAGTAATAAGAGCCTTGAAGGCATACTAACTTCGTAACACCTTTTCAAAGCCTATTACAGAAACCGATGACAGACAAATGACATTAATCGATTTTCGGAAATCATTCGATGTCCTAAAAGCGATTCACATAATATCTCAAGCATGGGAAGAGGTGACGTAATCGTGTATGATTGGAGTCTGGAAGAAAGTTTTGGCGAATTCTGAAATTTTTGTGGATAATAGCAATATTGAGGAGACCTCCGAAAATTGACCAACGACATTCTGGTAACTACAAATAATTTTAATTTAGAACTAGAGGAAGAAGACATTGAGCAGTTGTGGGACGTGGTGGAGCAGGAACTATCAACAGAAGATCTGGTAGAATTAGAAGCAGAAAAGAGCATTAACCCCTCAGAAGAATCAAACAGTGATGATGTGGCTATGGAGGCTGGATTAAAATTGAAAAAAAATTTCCATGGCATTTAAAAAATGCAAGAAGCTATGTCGCTTTTCGTAAAAATGGATCCTGATGTATCGCGTTTTTTTGAAAATAGATCGTGAAATTCAGCATGCCATATCTCCATATAAAGTCATTTATGAGGAAAAAAAGAAACAAATGAAACAATTAACTTTGGATACATTTTTGGTCACAGGAACTCAAAATGTGCATATTTCGGAGCCATCAACTAGCGATGTTATTTTTGTAACTTTAGTTGAACATTAATTTTTAAGTCATCAATTTTATAATTTGCTGTGATGAAAACTTAGTTTTGTGTTATAAAGACACTATTGTTGAATTCGAAATTTTTATAATTGGTGATCATCGAAAGCAATGCTGCTACTTATGTGTTACGTAAAAATCCGACTTACGTAAACCCACTTGGAACGAAATGCTTACGTAAGTCGGGGACTTACTGTAATTTGATTTTATTATTAATTACTAATATTAATACTTACTATTTTAATAATTACTATTATTAATAACTATTATTCTAAATTATTATGATTACTTTTATTATTTTTATCATTTTTTTATCTAGTCATGAAAGCTTTGATAGAGGATGACGCCTCCTCCACCTGGGCATTTTATTATTATTAATAATAATCATTCGTTATTAAAAATGTTTAATCGTTACTGAATAATTATAATTGACTTTATATTTACATTATCAAATTGCAACTAATATTTGATTGTTATTAACAATAATAAATTATTTACAACAATATCCAATTATTATATGTATTAGAGTCACACATCCTAGACCTCATAACATAATTTTAGTAGGAAGTGTGGTTTCGGCGTGTCGGATGGCATCCTCTTCAGGTGCTGTCATTTGCCATCCGTCACGAGACAGCACGACCACGGCTGGCTTGTTGATGGATTAAGCTCGTTATATTTCAACTATTTTTATAATTTACATCTGCGAATTATAACGACCGTCAATGGGTTCGTATCGATATACGAACTCATAACATAAGTTTGGAGTTCTATAAGGTAATCTTGATTTTTTTAAATAACCTTTTCATATCTCAGTTAGAACCCTTATACGAGAAGCAGACGATCGAGTAGATCATCAAAAAGAAAAAGAGGCAAATGAGAATAAAAGTTCATTCCTGAAAGACAACGATTGAGGAGAATCAATAAACGTTCTCGGATATGCATAGGGACCAAAAGAGCGGTTTTCAACTAAAAACTAGCTTATCGAAGGAAAAAGACAGGCTGGAAGGAGGAGAAAAAAGTGGGATATACCAGATTACATGCGGGGATTGCCAGAATATCTACATTGGGCAGACGAAGAGGCTTGCGATCACGAGATTCGAGGAACACATGAAAGAGGCAGCGTTAGCTAGGAGGGGGAGGATTAATACTGTGCAATCAGTGGTAGCAAAACATATGCTAGACAATAATCATAAGATATAGATAGAGAAACTTAAAGTAATGAAGTAGTAATAAAACAGGTAAGGAAAGTTAATCAGTTAGACATAAGTGAAACTATAGGGATAAGTAGAGTAGACGAGGCCGGGGCAAATGTATTTTTAGGTGTACCTCCAAAATTATTTAACATTTTGACCTGATTTTTACGTCACATGATGCTTTAACTATTTAGGTATCATTTTAATCACCTAAATCAAACATAAAACAAATGATGTCTTAAATATAAATCTTTTTCTCAATAAATCGTTTGTTAATTCTTACCCCGTGTTTGGGGCTAAAATTAACAGCTGTGGGGTAACTATTAACGTTTTGTTCTACCAACTAGTATAAAACGAAACAAATATATGTTTGACACTATTGTTTCAAATCATTTTCTCTTATAGCTGTTAATATGATAAATACTTCCAGGATAATCATAACGCTGTATATGTTGAACATACGAGGCACGTCCAGAATATAAGTTTACTGGTACTCTCACAGCTGTAGGGAATACTTTTTCGACATGTTGGCAACACTGCTGCGAAGCCTGACCCCTCCCCTTCAAAACGAGACCAATCCGAGGTTAGTGTGTTGAAAACTCTTGACGCAATAGCATCTCTCGCGAAAAATGTCGATCGTATCTCCCGCCAATTGCGAAATTCGCGCCGTCATTCGCTACCTCGTTGCGAAGGGAAATGCTCCGGTTGAAATTTATAATGAGGTAAAAACTGTTTACGGTAATAGAGCTATGAATTGTACGAGTGTGTACAAGTGGTGTCGCGAGTTTAAAAATGGCCGTTCTTCCGTGCATGACGATCAGAGGAGCGGAAGACCTTCAATTGTGACTGACAAACTTGTGGAAAAAATTGAGATTGCGGTCCGTGACGATTGCAGATTGACGTTAGATGAACTTTCTGCGATGTTTCCGCAAATCTCCAGATCGCGGATACACGAAACAATCACAGAAACTCTCGGATATCGGACATTGTCTGCGAGGTGGGTCCCAAAACAGCTGACACAACAGCACAAGTTGAATCGAGTACAGAGCTCCAAAGAGTTTTTGTAACGCCACGAACTCGAAGGCGATGATTTTCTCTACTCTATTGTTACTGGAGATGAAACTTGGGTTGCCCACTACACGCCTGAAACTAAGAGACAGTCTCAAAAATGGCGTCACACCTTGTCACCCTCCGCCAAGGTATTGATCCCGCGGCTCGCCACTTGCATCGAGAGGGATGGTGACTATGTCGAAAAATAACTTACATATGTACAAGTGTAACCAAGTATGTTTTTGTTCTAATAAATTATTTTTGAACCCTACATAAATTGAGTACACTCACTTTCTGGACGTGCCTCGTAAATCAAAAAATTTTAGAGTTAAAAATGCTCGTTACCTGCGTAATAAAGAGGCCCGGTTCACATCTCACTCGCACGACGCGCGGTGCACAACTGTCCTACAGGGTTACCAGGTTTTTCTCACTCTTCGCCCCCAAAAACTTCAATAAAAACCCCAAATCGGACGAAATTCTTTTAAAAGACCCCAAATAATTTGAGAGCAATCTTTTTTACAAAGTTCATACAAAAAACATTGATAGTTAGCAAAAAAAATGTTGTCAAATAACTATATGTAACAAGTAAAATTTTCATCTGTATTTCATAGTGAGTTAAAGTCAAAATAGAACAAATATACTTTCGAGACTTAAAATTAACACAAGTAGCAGCATAATGAAATTAAAGAAAAACTTCTAATATATTTTTGGAGTTTCATGTGTAATTTATTGAAATATGTAAAGTTAACACATTATCTACACACCTAAAACAAATTTAATGCACTGTTTGCCTACATACATTTGTCGTTTGATTTTGCCCATCAGGGAAATCCCAGGAATTTCTGCCTCACATTTATGAATTCCATGGTATCGATGATAATTTGCTGGATATGCCAATACTTGAAGTCTTCGAATGGCACAATAAAAATTATTTTTAGTGTGCAATAAGTGAATCAGATTCCATAAATTACATTTTGCAAACAATTGATTAATTTGATAAAAACCCCATTTCGCCCCCAAAATAAAAATATAATTAACTGACCCCCAATTTCTCCCGAAACGGATATAAAATACCCCAAAATGGGGGTGAAAACCCCCAACCCGGCAACCCTGCTGACCTATCTCAAGTCATGTGGCGTGATCTACGCGACGTTTTAAAGCATGTTCTGTAGGTTTAGTATGTGTAGTTTTAGAGAAATACGCTTGTTAATACTTACCCCTGTTAATTGTAGCCCCGGCCCCCCCTACCTGTAGGGATTAGAATGAATAATGACTTAGGAAATGGATCAATAAAGCTGATTAAATTTTGCGATTAAAATGTAAAACGTTAGGGATTGAAATAGAAACGCAGAACTTAGGGAATTAGTTACACACTGAAGAAGTCTGGGTGTGCTAGACGAAATTTACATCTGAGTTAATAGTTTAAATACACGGTTTTAAAGGAAATTTTGAAAAAATGTTTTTAAATTCAACTTAAACCTTTTCATACAACATCGATCCAAATTTTGCTACAACACACAATAATAATAATTTTACTAAGTAGGTACTTGGGATCTGCACGAATTAATAGTATATTTCAACAGTTTCAAAATTAAGCATTTTTGTCTTTTTTTCAGTTTTTCATTTCCAATCAAAAATGACTGAATTGATTTTGCTGAAAACTCATTCAGTTTTAAGTTCTGTAATTACGAGAATGAGACCGGTCACACGTCAATACGATCTTTAGTTCTCGAGATAATCGAGACGATAAATAATTCTGAACGCACATACGTACATACACACAGACATCTCTCTAAAAACGATCTTAAAACGTGAAGATATGTCAGAATTTGGGACTCGCAAAATCGAACCCATTACAATAACTTCCCACTTGGAACTGGAACGTTAAAAAGTCGATTGACTTTTTTGCCAAACAAATTATCAAACAAAACATATGTGTGGATGGGTCACCTCTACCCAAAGTGGCTGATATTTGATACGACTTGCTCGATCCAATAATTCAATTTACTTGTTTGAGTGCATGGCTCTGATTGAGAGATGGCGCACTCATGCTGCAAGAGAAGTTTCAATGATCTTGGGTTTTGGATATTTGGAACTATCTGGTTTCCTTGTGAAGCTGACTAACACTGATGCCAGATGGCTTTGGGTTGCTCTCCAGTAAGAGAGAGAAAGCCTAGACTTTGCATTCTTCTTCTTGAAAGTCCTGGAATTGTAACTGTGACAAAAGTCGTTGAAGGAAACATCCAATCGTTCTACGTGCCTGCCTATAAGATCAACATTGAGATGGTTACACCCAAGGTATGACCACTAATTTGGAAAAGTTTCTTGGTGGGTGTGGAGCTTAAATCATGCCAAGTTTACATGGTGGTCCTACAGGTTTTGTCAGCCCTGTTTGCAGCTTCTATTGAGTGCTTTTTATTACTACGCTTAATGAAGGCTAGAAGATGGCATGAATAGGAACTCAACGTGTAGTTCGACTCCCGCTACTGATTCACAGCTTCCAGCTATATCATTGCACCCAGGTGTCCTTCATTGTGTCATTTCAGAGTGTAAATGCTTCTCACTTGGGTGTGTACAACTTTCCAGCCATTTCCTTCATTTTTGATCTATCCGTGTAAATTTCGATCGAATCTTGAATCAGCCACCCTTCTTTGACGCAATTCTTCTGCCTGATCTGACAGTCTTGAAGCTGTGGACATGAGGAAACCAAGAGTTTTCCATCGAACAGCGGATTATCAAGCCAGACAGACGATAACCAATTCAGGAGAATAAAATATGTTTTTGTCGGGGTAGTAGATAGAGCGATTTTTCTAACTTGCTGGATCTGGTTTGAACCCATATACGATCAATTTGATTTCGACAAGTTGGAATATACTACGAGGCTTGCCTGCGTTCTACCGGGCCCGGAGTATTGCGTGATAGCCGGAAAGCCATTTTCATAAGACGTCATTCTTACTCACTGAAATAACAGAATAAAACACCTACCAGCTCAAAACATCAAGTCAATGTCGTAAGAACGAAAGAGTAGTCTTTGTTTCGATTAAATAGATAAGATAGGCCCACTGTGATACCACAAAGAAATAGGGTACAGCACTAGAACCTGTGGGATGACGAGAACCATTCAGATTCCCTTATGAAGCCAGCTTTGCAGCTAATATTTAAATCGGCTACTTCCCTGAGGCTGTCCACGAAAGGCGAGCCTAAAGTTTGCATGCGTTTGTTGTATAATGCTGGGCATTCGCACAGAAAATGTTGAATCGTTTCTTCCCCATCCTTTGATCTGCAGCTATGGCAGAAATCGTGGAAATGGGCACCCAGTCTTTCTGCGTGTCTGCCAATGAGAGAATGCCCCGTCAGTACGGATACGATGAACCTTAATGTTTCACGGCTCGTGTTGAGGAGCTGCTTGGTGCGCTTCGAGCTTAGTGCGTGCCAAGTTCGCCTGGTTGTCCTGCAGGTTTCTTTCAGCAGCCAGGCCTTGTTTGCAGCCTCCTTATAATACTGCTTAAAACTAAGCTTGACGGAGGTCAATGGATGCCCGAATCGGGATGTTAGTGGATAATCCTGGAGCTCAGTGCCAGCTCTCGCTAGGGCATCAGCCTCACAGTTTGTAGGTATATCACTATGTCATGGTACTCAGTGTAGGATCACTTCACAGCGAAGGGACATCGCGTTCAGTTGTGTGCGACATTCCATTGCAATTTTGGATGAGGTATACACGTTTGATAATGATTGGATAGAAGCTTGACTGCCGGAGAAAATGTTGAGATTACTTATAGAAATTTTCTGATTTCTCAACCAGTCCACTGCCTTATGTATTGTGTGGATTTCTGCCTGAAAAACACTGCAGTGATCTGGTAGCTGGAAGGATAATTTCAGGTCTAGCTATTCGGATAAAACGCCACAGGAAACTTTTTCATCCATCTTTAATCCATAAGGGTAGATGTCGACCGATTCCTGTATCCTACTTCTTTCCATGATCTAGTCATCTCTGCTAGGGATGACTGACTTGAAATCGTGTTGGAAGCAGTGAATCGGACAAGTAAGGTCAACTTTCCCTGGCGTTGGTCCACCCCTCCGTAATATGGTGGAATGGCCGGTATTCCTCTCCTGCCAGGGATTTAAAGTTTTTGATCGAATTGCAGAACACTTGCTCTGCTCCGTCGGGAGCCAATCTAATAGCATGAACAATACATTTGTCGACGAAGTGCGTATAGTCCCGGTAATTGCAATAGCTGCAATCCTCCTGACCCCGTTTAGCAGCTTCGCATTTGATATGTTTACTATCGCTGGCCACCAGATAACCGCACCATACAGATGGATTGGTTCCACTGTCCCCTAGTGTGGAGTTGATGCACTTGCTGCTTAGCATTTGTACAATAAACCTACTTAGCCTGCGTATATTCCTTATGGCTTAGCGATCTTTCGATGTAGCTGGTGGGAGTGTAGAGCTGTTTCAACCGATCTTCTTTTCGTGTAAGCGTGCTACACATCGGAGAGTGGTTTCAGAGAAGCTCTCAAATGAATCTCTATCAGCCGTTCGAGAGTTTTCAGCAAAAATGAGGTGAGGCTGATAGGTCTATAATTCTTAGGTGAAGAGTGGGATGTCTTGCCCATTTTGGGTATGCAGACTATTTTAGCTTCTTTCCACCGCTGTGGAATGTAAGCCATCCGTGGACATGCTTTCGAGATGGCTTTTAGCCATGTCAGTGCTATATTGATGCCCTGTTGGATCTCAACGGGTGAGATGTTGTCCATGCCGGGGGAATTAAAAGGTTGAAATGAGCTGATTGCCTAGCGTAAGAGCCTGTCATCTACAGGCAGTTCGGAGGCGTATGTGGATCAGCTTTGCCAGCCACATCCTCACTGCCAGAAAAGTGCGTGTCCATGAGAATGGCCAGCGTTTCGGAGCTGGATTTAGACCAGACCCCATTTGCGTCTTTGACAGACCCCAAAAATATAGGAGAGCTCGTCATAGCTTTTTGCAGGCGACTGATATCCTTGGAGTGTTCTTTTTCTGCACAGAAATTTCTCCACGAGGTGCGTTTGGCTTTTCTCACTATTTCACCATGGAGGCTTATATTTTCCCCTAGGTTTCGTTGGACTGCATGCAGATCTTGCTGCTTCATTGAAAGCAAATATAAGGGCCCCAACGGCTTCCTCCAGACCGCCTATGTCTTTAATCTTTAGAGGTCCACCTTCTAGTGCAGACTCAAATACTTATTGGTACTTGACCCAATCCACCCTTTTTTTATTGATGAAGGTTGGATTTTTCGGAGGGTCAAAAGCCACATCGAACATTATATTTATATAGATGATCGGAGAACGAGCGTGGACATAAAAAAACTGAGAAGTTTTTTTTGGTAAAAAATTAGTTTATATTGTAAGTTTTCACCGAAAAACTCCTCAGTAACAGAAAATATTTTTTTTCGTATCGTTTCCATTGAAATTATTTCGTATTATATTTTTCTCGGAAATAACTGCCACACCATTTTGATATTACGTATCTGTTCTCTTTAGAGAAAGCGTGTTGAATCCAAGCAACACTTCACCCTTTCACAAAAGCTTGTACTTTCGTTTACCTTCTAAAATTATGTTCTCACATTTAATTTCCAGCTTTATTCGATAGCAAAGATTTGGCTTCGCACTGCTTTCAAACGAAAAATTTGCTTGTGATAGGTTTCACTTTTATCTGAAAAAATGTTCATTGCATTGGCAAGAGGTGGAAATTCTGAATAGCTCATCTCTTGTTCAAGGTCGTTCCATGGAACCATTCCCGAAATAAGCATATGTCTCGAATCAAAAAACGTGCACCATTAAAAAGAAGACATCTTTGATGCTTCATCAACACATCCTTGATGTCATTCAGCGGCGTCAGCTCGCACTCAACACAATACTTTGTTGTGATGTCTTTGCTCGGTGTTCGTTTCACGTCACCTGGAATTTTTTTTTTAGCTAAGCGTGGTTCGTTTTGATGATAAACAGGAAAATACTCCTCCTTGAAAACGATGCTCCTATTCATCATCGAATGAATGGCGGAGTCATCTTTTCTGCACGGCTCCAAAGAACGTGAATGCAAGCGAAAAATTGGATGTTTTATATTCGTTTTAACGATTTTCGAGAAAATGAATAGCTGTTGCAGTTCAAAACTTCATCTACCATTACCTGGGAAGAGGTGCGTGGCGACAGTTCAAGAATGAGCTGGCATACCTGTGTCCCTGCAAGCATTAATTTTTAGTTTCAATAAGGTTCGGCTAATGGCTTTTGCTGCCCTAAAAAAATATACAATGCAGCAGGGATATGAAGTTGATTACCTGAATGTTGTGTTGAAGAATGCCTGAAGCAGTCTCTCATTGTCATCTAATTAATGCCAAGTCAAGTTGCTGAGGGTACTTGAGTGGACATTTTCTAGTAAGCAAGTATTGCCGGCACACATCAGCTTCGTTTGCTGCCACTTGAGGTGCACAAGAGGAAGGAAGGAGCTGCAACCTGAATTTGTCGTCGTTTTTTCCGAATCACCAGTACCTGGTTGAACTTGCAAGGCCTGCATTCCTCCATAGGTTCGCTTCGATGTGTTTTTGTGGCATGTATGGTCCTTGCAGTGTATTGTCCCATTGTAAGCCAGATATTAACTCGGATGTGGGTTCATCCATAGAAAGCAGATGGCAACAAAAGCCGGTAATGAATGTAGCAGCATTTAGTCTTCGTTTTCTAGAAGAGCTTTTGAATGATGTTTTGTCGAGGTAAACATAAGACTTTTAAATAAATATTGCCAGAACTTTAATGTGTTCGGTGCTAAGTAATGATTATGCTGCACATGAGGTTCACCGAAGGGTATTTGCCTGCAGCGGAAACGAAACGAGGACATTGCTTCCTGGACTCGAGCTCGAAAGGTGCTTGTGTTGATGGAAGTGTGTCAAGGATATTGGTTTCAGCCATGAGCAAGTCAACTTATAATTGGAAATGGGCTCAAAGGACTCTTGGAAATGTCGAAGATTGAAGTCAATTTTAGGCTACTGAAGTTAAATTTCAATTGGAACTGTTTCAACATTTTATTGTTTTTATGATTAGAAGAAACTCGAGAGACTTCCACCCGTACGAAAAAGTATTTAAATTTGACTATCATTACGGAATACACATACATGTGTATGTGCAAGCGAGAAAATCAGTTCGTTCAGAGCATACTTACATAGCTTGGCACAGTAGTGTTGCAACTAACGAAACACAAGACCAAAGCAGCTCTCATCACCAAATAGAAGCTAGAGACTACAAAGCCAGCGATCAAGTTTCTGATGATACTGGATATCAGATTGATTTTCACATCGCGTTCCTAGTGATAAAGAGATATACAGTGGGTGATCGGTTAACGAACCTAATCTGTTACAAGACTATGTTCGTTATCCGAATTTTTCGTTAACTGATCTTCGATTTACCATAGATTTTTTTTGTGAAATCGATTAATTCGTTCTCGAGACCTTAAAAATTAAATTATAAAAAGGATGTATAATTTCTTAGTTTTATTAAAAATATAACACATATGTACATACCTACACATAGTCTTGCATATTAATCAGTCCTTTTTATTTTTGGTTACAGGGCGTTACAAAACATGTCAAAACATGTCCTCTCTTTTTCAGGATTCTCCGGAAGTAATTAATGACATTGTCGTTGTAAACATCGCCAACCCTATTGGCATCACCTTGGAAAATATTTTTAATGGCAGATGTCGACATTGGTCCTATTTCGTCTTCCTCTTGTTCAGAAGAAGACACATTTCGCTGTGTTTCTTGGTGTTCTTCATTCAAGATTTCTTTGAGTTCTTCTGTCGTCAGTTCATCTTCATGTTCCGTTATGAGCTACTCTATGTCATCCTTGTTCACCTCCAATTCCAGATCTCTAGCAGTTGTCAAAATTTCACCCATAATTTCAGGAATGTCTTCCTGATCATCCCCGTCTCATTGAACGAAGAATGGAAACAGCTTTAGCAAAGCAGAATCAACTGTTGCTGCGTGATTTATGACCACGCTTTTTGAATGATACGAATAGCTTCAAGAATGTCAAATTTTTCTTTCCAAAACGTTTTAAAGTCATTGTTGAGGATAATTGGCATTAAGCGCGAGAATGTACAATTTCTTGAAACCCGCAATAAATTCCTGATCCATCGCCTGAATCAGCGAAGTTATATTCGTAGGTAGAAACTGAACTGTCAATCAGGGAAAATGTGTCAGCAAATTATCTTCAAGGGTTTTTGGGTGTCCTGGTGCATTGTCCAATAGCAGCAGTGCTTTCAATGGCAAGTCATTGGTATCAAGGTATTCCTTGATGCTTGGGGCACAAACTTCAAACAGCTATTCTTTGAAGTGAGCCTGCGTGATCTATGCCCTCTGATTCGTTTTCACATTACTGGTAGTCTTCTCTTGATTATAGATTTTTTGAATGCTCTAAGATTCTCTGAGTGGTAAACAAGATGTGCTTTAAGCTTTATATCACCACTAGTGTTAGCTGCCAAAAGTAACGTCAATCGGTCTTTGATGGGTTTATCCCCAGGAACACTTTTCTCATCTTTCGTGATGTAGGTACGGTCGGCAAAAACAAACCCGTTTCATCACAATTAAATATTTGTTGTGGACGATACCCTTCTGTTTCAATGAATCCTTGAAATTTGAGACAGTATTTCTCAGCTTCTTGATGATATCTTTCTTAGCTAAGATTGTGCATACTGTAGACCTGTTCAAGCCATATTGTCTTGTAATATCAGCCATCATCTGTCCACTCTCTACTTTGGCTATAATCTCTTGCTTGGTTTTTATGGTGAGCACAGTTCTTGACACTCTACTCTTTTTGGGACCCATAATGTTGTCAGATTTACAGTTTTTTTTTATAAAGGGTTCAGAATGCACATACGAAAATTTAGAGGAACAAAAACCGACTAGCGTACACAATTGACAAAGTTTCGGCACACACTAGCTACGCTGCGGTATGCGACAACACGTGAAATCGAGTCCTGCCTCAGTGTTACGTGATATGCACAGTATAGGTAAGAACTAGTATGCAATCAAGGCCTTCAAACACGAAATTTCCTTCCAAGAAATGGCGCCATGTGCTTGCAAAAATCGACGTTTGCCAAGGAATGACAGATTTGCAGAGGATAAAGCACTTTCGCGGATTTCATTTTTCACTTCAACACATGAGACATTTTTTCAGTCATTTTGGCTTTTTTCTCAATCGATTTGTCAAAAGCGAATGACCTTTGTGTCAGCAAAGACGTTCCACCAATGTAATTCAATGAACCGAAGTTTCTGGGGTTTTCTTCACGTGTAACATGAAAAGTGTATATACGAGATCTGGCAGTGCCCCGACCAGTAACTAGCTGGTATTTTGTCATAAATGACAGCAAACATATGATAAATGACAAGAAACATATGATAAATGAATGAAAAAATATAATTTGGTCCCGAAAATTTGCGGGCCGCACTTCATAGTGTTTCTTTATATGAGCGATTACATACTGGTTCTTATATATAATGTGATGATATGGTTCACGCAAGGTAAACAGACGACCAGGTAGTCTCTTCTGAAGGTACGATGACGAAGTGTGTTTGAAGACCTATGACATATTGCCCAGTAGGAATTTCAGCAACACTTTGCGTCAAACAACATGTGATTTTTCTGCTGGGTGGAATGGCACGTATTCGAAGGAAAAGATAGATGATGTGCATATGTAGCATGTGTGTAAAAATTGATAATCAAATTATAATGTGGTGAAATGTTTAAAACAAATCTGCATGGCGATATGTGGCGACGTGAAAACAGTCGAGCAAACAAAAGTAGCGAAGTTTAAAATGAAATAATCCGAATTGCCTCCAGTTCCACAGCTCTTTGGTTGTTTAGTGAAGAGGAAAGCGTTTTCGAAACGACTGATTCAAATGTGACAAATCGTTATATTTTGTCTCGCCATATGCGCCGTCTCCGATTTGTTACTTTGGCAACCCTAATTTCATTGAATCCATGACGTAGCGTGCGTGAATGTGCGATCGAAATAGGATGACGATTTTCTAATGGGTTTATCTCCTCTGTCTATATACCTTGTCGTTCACGTAAGCACCGCACGTTTGTTATTACCACATTACGAGAAGTGTTCGTTATCCGAATATGTGTTCGTTGTCTAAACACAAATTTTTTTTGTGAAAGTGTTCGATATCCGATTTGTTCACAGTCTGAACTGTTCGTTAACCGTTCACCCACTGTACTGTAAACCAGTGACGAGTTGTCACGCAGCAAGAGAAGATTTTTCTCATAGAAAACGTTCCAGAATTATCTCGGAAAAATTATTTGAAAAGAATCTAATCTTATTTTTTCAAGGATTAAATGATGTCACGAAAAGCTATCATAGAAGCTTACGAAGTTTGTATTGTATAAAGCTTGCAGACTTTGTAGGTTTGTGCCCTTAGCTCGAAAGCCAGTGGAAGCTCCCAGGCTTGTTAACACGTTTGTTGCCAGACGACGAGATATCGTGTTGTTCAGGCACTCCTTTTGCATGGTCGAATACGTTATGTCGCGTTGCTAGTCCTCTTTCAGTTGGCCGAAAGCGCAATGGAGCTTCGGTTTTTCAAAAGCTATTTCTTGCATAAAAAAGGATGGTTTCCGTTTTATTAGGTTTGGCAGTCAACTGGTGAAAAGGATTACAATTGAAAGTTCTGATTCAGAGATGTTAAATCTACTTTATTCGACAAGCCATCCATAAAGGAAAAATGGCCAATACTTTATTCGAGTTTCATGACTTCAGCGACAAAAGCCACAGAAAATCACAGGAAAAACTTAGTCATCTTGGTGTTCATATATTCTCTGTGAATCAGAGATACTTAAATGTTGTTGTTTGAGTATGCAAGCTTGCATGGTCTACTGCATGCAATATCGCATTATATGCTCGGTTAGTTCCCCCATACATTTGGAATGCATCCTATTTCATGTAAACTGGGAAAAGAAGGTTTACAAATAAAACTCTAGAGTTTAAGGTTTACTTCAATTTATTCATTTTTGTTGAGTACGTCTATGTTATAACGCTACATCGTTCTCACTTTGTGAAAATCAATTGACCAGAGGAATGATAATACGCTTTTATTCTGCAGAAAATCAAATCATTTTTTATAGTCATGTCATTTCATTCGATGAAAGTGCCCAAATTTCAGATTTTTTTTAAAAAGGAGTTCCAGCTTCTTGAAAAATGGTTTCGGATTGAATAGAATTGAACCTTGCACTCCGATCATGACGACTTGAAAACCAGCCCACACTGCTCGAACCAGGGAATCTGGTTTGGCAGCTACAAGACAGGTTCTTGGGAGAGAACCGTTATCGGATCGGGAGTTGAGTCACTGGGGAAGATAAAGAGAGTCTTGTTCGTTCCAGCTATCTGAACGGAAAGTTTTTTGAAAGATGGAAAACCGTGTCGGAGACGAAGATAGAGAAAAGTTGGTTTCTAGACAGCAGGAAACGTGGAGTGTTATTGATAAAAATAAAAAGCTTACTTGTCGTGAATCAATGGTCCTTTCTTGAATATATTGAGTTGCAAGACGAAATTGGATGACTGAAAACTTATGCGGGGCAGTTTCCAAGCAAAAATTCATTGATTTACAGAATTTCCGTGAAAAAATAAAGTTTTGCAGTGTCAAAATACGGTATAATTCTGAACCTTTTTTTAACTGTTACGAGATTAACCCAATAAGCCAAACAATGTCTGGCAAGAGAGCGCGTGACTTATGGGCTGCAGTGGAAAAGCAACCAGCACTGCACACAGACGACATACCTTGAAAATTAATAATATTTACTGGTAAAGTAACGAAGGAGGATAATATGGTCTTACTTTTTTTAAGATTTTTTTTTGTCAGTACTTAATCGGGCGAATCGATGGCTGAATATCTGCAAATGAGATTTAGGACTGGTGCTAGAGAACGCACCCACGACATTACGCGCCCAACTGAGCAGCCATCACACCTCTAGGTAGAGGCCAAACCTGAATTGGTCTGAACGACAAAAGGGTTCGTTGCCTCGTCCCCGGGTCCATGAGGTCAACTAGGCGGAAGTCTTGTTGCCTTGAAATTTCGTAGCTGAATACACACATATTACAAAACATACTGAAAGTTTATCAAAATCACTAAATTATAATTAATTTTCATAAAAAAATTAGCCATCCCTTTTGTATTATTTTAGATATGTGTTGAAATCGTAACACGAGCGTCATTTGACAAAAGCGATTTTTTCAATTACGCACTATTTGTAATTCCATGTTTTTTTGGTGTTTATCCGTTTTATTCCCTTTCAATTGTTTTCAATAAATCATCCCTTATCATCTTACTGTAATCAGGAACAAAATATTTGTATGACGGACAATGATGTAATCTACAAATTCTGCGCTCAAAGGTCCTCCTTAGTAATTTTGTTATACCTTGCTGTTCACGATTATGAGACAAACCACGCAATGGGTTGATCAAATCTAAAATCCGAAAATATTTTTTTTGGTTTATTTCCTCTATTAGGATCATGAACAAAGGAAGTAGTTACAATGTCCAAACTAGCATTTAAGGTAGTTTGAAATACATTCCATGATTTGATCAATATATATCTGAGAAATGTAAGTGAGGCAAATAACAAAATCCTTGGAATGCAACGCATACTTACCCCATCATGAAAACTTTACATATTTTCGCTACGAACCAAACATACACTTTTTCAACCAGTTCAAAAGCATCATCTAGCATGCGATGCAACTCATTAAAACCCACTTCCTTTGAAGTTCAACAAGTACTTGAAGAGTCCCTTTCATAAATATTTCCAAGGTTAAGGTAAAAATGGATAAGAGAAAGGTCAACAGTTAATTACACAAATGACATACATAGTTCTTTGCTCAACAGAGGTGTATTATTGTTGGTGTTGTTTATGTGTCCTGTTTGACAGTGCTTCAATTGATTCAGTGCTTGTTTCCTGGATCTAATGAAATGGAGCAGTTCTGATTTAAATCATGAAAAAATCCTCGTCGGCCAGCTATCCATCCTCACTGGAATTCAAGCAAGGTATCGTCCTTTACGGATTCGAACAAATTTTATTGAGGACATTTCCGAAACAACATTGATTTTCAGTTTATTGAAAACATGGTTCAACATGCACATAAACCCCAGGGGAGCATAGGATGAGCACGAGAATACTTTGCTTGTATTCCTTCCGAAATGAGTTGATAAAGTTCCGGAAATTCTGATTGCCGAAAAGCTTTCATCGTTATCTTATTTATTGCCCTTCGTCTCAAAAGGAAATGAATCGCAGGACTGTGTCTCCATGGACATTCTTTCATTCTTGCTACTCTTGCGTGCACGATGAAGGAAAAGTGCACTTTTCCATGCTTTCGACTTGTGGCACGTCCTTCAAAAGAATTTCCCCAATATATTTATAATGAGGTGCTTTACTTCAAATGAAGTGCACAGAGTAGAGCCTGCCGAAGTCTTTTTTTATACTTCCCGGAATACTCGGCATATTTACTAGGACATACATAAAGCTAACCTATACCAAAATTTCGTCCTGCCAACGCTTGCGCTTGCTACAGAACGAGGAACTTTTCCTTCGGTTTCATCTCGACGACAGGCTTCAGAGAAGTTAAAAGAGCTGTGAAAACTACATTAGTCTGCGATTTCCTTAGACAGAGAATTTCGATTAGTAGATCTTAGTGTGTTTCAAGCAAATCTAGCATCCTGATAACGCAACTGAGAAATATCTCTTCGTTTTCGGTTCCGGGCTTGCTTGATTGCTCGCAGGCTCAGTGTGAAATAGCAAGTTTCCGGTTTTCTCCATCGAAATCTGGTGAGTGTTCTGTGATCGACAAGGCTCCTAGCTTCTTCCTTGTGTGTCAGTTCGGAGTATTTGTTTACATGAGCGCTCGACTAATTAGTGATTGTTGACGCAAGGATGAAGTCATAGTGATTAGTCGGCGAGTCAGTAAGGTTGACTGAGGCGAACCACTTTCAAAGCTCAGTCGATGTCCACTGTGTAGAATTGGTGTCATGCCTGTTTATTTGATTGCATTTCCTTTATGGTGGCAAAAGGGTTCTTAAGGATCCAAAACATTAGAGGAATGATAACCATATCACAAGGTTGTTTGGGTGAGTGAGGTGAAACGTGGACATTGAACTTTACTCCATGGACTTTCTTCGAAGGAGTTAAGATGCTTGTAAATGAAGCCTTTGCTACTTGATTTATCATTGAAAAATCTTTTGAAAACTATGGCAACAGCAACATGAGTTAATGGGTAAATTTGATTGAGTCGTTCCTAACTTGCTGAAAAATAATCAGACGAGATTCAAAAAAGCAATTCCTTTGGTAGGATAAAGAACTGTAACTAAATTCAACTATAATCCTCTAGCGAACTCGACATTGAAGAAGAAAGGAACTGCATCCAATTGGAATTTATAAAATTAAGACCAATTGAATATTGCTCTTGCTGCTTTTGTTGCTCTACAACGCGATGCTTATTTATACCATATTGTGTTTTGAAATGCTTAGTTCTGTCGCAAAAACAAACAAACAACATAACGGTTTTGTTAATGCCAAATTTATGATCACCTGTGCTGAAAATAATATGATAGTGTTGAATGTCCTTTTCCGCCGTTTTACTGCAACCAATGTAACATCGGCACATTTTTTAAATCTTTTCAGAGCGCTCAAGCCATTATTCGCTTACTTCGTAGTCTTCGAATATTTTCCTTGTTTGTAGGTTTTATTCATTAAGTTTTACTACCCGTTGCTTGCACCTGGCGTTAATGATGGTAAAGGTGTTTGCAAACTCCATCACTGAGCATTTTTCTTGAATGCCATTATATTTTTGGGCTTTCTGAAGGATATTAAGGAACAGCTGGCGAAGAAACTGAATATTAGGCATTTTGTAAGTTTTCTGGAAGGCTGTGGAGTAATGGTTGAACAGGACTCCATAAGGGCCGGAAAAAATCCAGTGATTTGGTTAAAAACTTTCACATTTGTGTGAAATTCATATGAATAAACTATCAGAAAATATATGGTTTATCAGGTTTTGAACTTTAATGAAATGTGTTGCTTTTATGTATTTGGTTAACGCCATTTCACAATGAAGATAGAATGCTGGGATCAATGCATCAATAATCAAGTATTCTGCTTAATCTTATACAGTAAAACCTTGATTATTTGGTGTAATGATGAGGAAGAAGGTGAACGGATAATTGCCAATCACGGATGATCGAATTTGTTTACAAATTTACTTATGGTTTCGGGAAAAGC